>VZRU01011560.1:145789-173644 GCA_013398155.1 Pedionomus torquatus
GGTGGGGTGGGGTGCTGTGATGGTATTTTTATGTTCCTACAGCAGAACAATGCAGCACCTGAAACACAGAGGGGCTGGAGCTCAAGGAAACAGCCCCTCTCAGAAAAGCCACTGGGAAGAGGGCACATGTCCCTCCCCAAGGACACTCGTGTCCTCTGGTCAGTCGTGTCCTGTNAACTGAAGACTAATTTGATGTCCCGATAGGCTTTGGCAAGTTGAGGGAGAATGGAAAAGTAGGAATTTTTTTAAAGATGCCATACAGTGAGGTTGGCTCCAGAGATTTGTGCTGGAACATAGGCCAGACTGGATCTCCTGCCCCTGTTGTACACAGGTAAGTCACTCACACAGAAGATAGGCCTTGCGGGCTCTTGACGTGGGGACAAGTTCTCCTGGTGCAGGGGAATGGGTTGGCTCATCACACAGCCCCTCAATGAATGGCATCCATCACGTTGCCCACCACTGACCCTCACGGTGAGGCTCCCCGACCAGCTCTGCCACAGACCCAGGGCTCCAACCATTGCTGAAGACAGTGCCGAGCACAACAAGCACTAGATACATGGCCTTTGAGTAAGATCCACCAGGACCAGGCTCCCTCAGAGGCACTTCCACCTCTTAAGTTCCTTTTATTGCTCTGTTTCAACTAATACTACCCCACAGACGCTTGGCTTCAGTGCTACCACCAACCTGCTCTTCCAAGTATGTGTAATCAGCTAATTACCATGTTGAACCAGGGAGTTTCAAGAGGCAATGGACCCCTGTGGCTACTCATCCGTGCCCAGAAGTCTGAACATGTAACTTGGACACATTATCTCCCCTTGTTGGTGGCATCTCAGAAGTCACACTCCGTAGCACTACAGGAAATGGCACTTTGTAGATGTTGAGAGCTGCTGAGCATCACCCAAAAGTTTGTGTTGGATGGCTGGCTTCAAAATGCCATGGTGGGTTCCACACTCCCCATCCGGAGGCATCAATGGAAGACGAACATTTATGCTCAGGTCTCATTTGCTCCACTCCACTGCTACCCAGCAGACCCACAATCCTCATCATCTGCCTAGCTCCTTTTAGCCCCGATCTGGGTACAGCACTAACACGACTGATGGTTTAGCACGGCTCAGGCTCACTTGTTTTACCAGAAGAACACCAACACCCAAGCCCTTACCTCCTCCACAAGAGCAGCCGCCCCCACCCCAGCCGCAGCCGCATTTTGGTATCAAGGCACTTGGTCTCCTTGGAAGGGAGAGCTGTGAGAACAACTCCTGTGAGCAGCGGGAGCACTGCTCCCCAGCCCCTTCGGCGTGGAACATGTTTCAAAGCTCTTTTCTTGTTCATCTGTAACATTCAGTAACCGTGGGTTAGTGGTGGGGGATGCTGCAGCTGTTGGGCCAACAGCCGTTTCACAGCTAAAGCATCCCATGTGCTCCCATTCTCACTCCCCATCCCTCAGAGACCTGTTTTTTTAAGAACATGTGTGTTTTCAGCCTCTCTGTCTCACACTGACAGACACAACGTGCTCAGGGCTGTTTAGAACTGGTTGGACCCACCCATGGCATTGCTGCAGCAAGAGAGCAGAAGCACTGCCTATAGAAAAACAAGACGGTGAATGAACCTCTCTATCAAACACAGTTTTACCTCAACAATTAAATCACGCTGGCAGCCGGCTCTATTTAATCTTCATAGCATTCTAATTAGCCCCGCAGAACCTAGCACTGCTCTCCTGAGAGCTGGTTCCCTGGTGGTGCCCCTGCCAGAACAATACCCAGGGCACTCTGGATTTCTCCACACAAGGACAGGCAGTGCCTTCTGGTGTCACCCCAAGTCACCACTTGTTTGCTGCAACAGACACGTCTGTATCCCATCTGGGATCCCTACGGACCACAGCACTGCTCTGCCAGAAAGCAAGCAATGCTGTGAGGAGAGGGGCTGAGTCCAGAAGAGGTAAAAAAGAAAAAAAAGAAAAAAAAAATCCTTTGAGAGTATCAGCCTGCTCTCTCCTGTCCTCAACACCCCATCAGGTCTCAACGTAGGACATTTCACTGCTCCTGAAGAGTTCATCTGTAGGAGAACTGCTTTCTTGGCCAACGTGTGAGAAACTGAATTGGGAGATTCCACAAGCAAAGGCAAAACCTGCTACAGCTCACATTAAAAAGGAAGAGACTTCTGTTACAGTGCATCAAGGGTTACACCGGCTCTCATATAGGCCAGGTGTGAGAGGATTCCCAGGTTTCTCCAGGCTGTGCAGCCACATCTCAGGAGGGCTGGTCCATCTCACGAGGGCTGGTCCATTCTCCCCTAAAATACAGGTGTATTTCACATCAGGAACAGTGATCCCTCTTCCACAGCAGGAGAAAAGCTGAATAGCCAGGATGGAATTGAGAAAACCAAGATGATTGTAACCAAAGAAGTTTATTGTAGAAACCCTTAGAGACATATTCTAGCCCCAGTCAGGTAGAGAATTTGGGACCTGGGAACCATTGTGGTGTGCAGTTTGTCTTGACAGACTCAAAACAACTTTTGAACAAAAATATGACAGTATTGTAAATGCCAGCCTCAGCAGAGCAAGTCCTTGGACACCAGTCCTGTTCCTCAAGGCCCTCCCACACCCTCCAGTGGACTAACAGCACATCCAGAGCACTAACTGAGAAGGCACACCGAGACTGGTCAGCCCAGAGGCACTCAGCGCAGGCAAAGGCTGGAGTGCCAGGGTGTCCTCTGGAGAGGCTGACTGCCTGGCACACTGGGCAGAGCTCAGTGGAGCTAACCACTGCTCCCAGCACATCTCCTCACCCATGGAACAACCCGACAACACCTAAACTGAATCTTCATAGAAAGTCTTTGCCATGGCATGTGCCACTTTTACCACCTTCTTCTCCTTGGCATCCGGACCCATGTTGCTGCGGGCGAGTTTAATCCAGTATTGCTCTGTCCTGGAGAGATAGTCCACGTCCTTCTCACTGGGCTGAACAGACGGGTGCTGCTCCTCTCCTGGTATACAATGGGAGAAAGAAAGAAAGAGAGGTCACAAACAGCTAATGAAAGCAATCTGCTCTTCCGTGTGTTGAGCCATTCGAGGCTACTCCAGTGTTTACATGCAATAGCCTAAAGATGTCCCTATGAAATTCCTCCTCTGCCTGGGGTCAGCGTATTATGAAAACTACTGGTTTTACTGGAAAACTCACCTGGATGGCAGTGAGGCCTTCCAGGCTGGCAGCAGAACCAGCAAGTATTGTACCAAACCCCACTTTACATTAGCATGAGGACAACATTCATCTTAATCATTACCTCCATCATCATCGCTCTCCTCTTCAGAGCTCTCCTCTTCCTCTTCCCCTCCCTCTGCACCTTCCGTATCATCCTCCTCTTCATCTGATTCTGACTCCTCCAGCCATTCTTGCGCTTCTTTGATGAGAAATAAAATAGGAGAAATAAGTAACAATCGGTTTCCCACTCCTACACCCAGAACTATCGTGGAAGATCCCATGGCAAGGCCAGGCAGATGTGCTCCTTAAGACCCCTACTGTTTTTATTGCCCTCCAGATCTACCCACTGTACAGGGCCTGGCTCTGATGGGGAGCAAGGGGAAGACATAAGACAGAGTCAGGAAGAAATGAACATCACAGAACATCTGTGGAAGAAAAGCTGGCTAGTGCCAATGCTGACAAGAGTCAGCTCTCCCCCCCGGCACTTCACACCTCGACCGTCACGAGCAAGACTCCTTCCCTTCTGCCCTTTGCTCATTACAAACATGCCGACTGTGAGTTTCCATGGCAGGGACACTCTCTTTTAGTGCTTTTCTGCAGTACCCAGCACATGGGCCAGGCTGAATCACTTCCTCACTACCATAATAGATATGTTGCTTTAAGACTGACCCACAGTTTCTTCTGCTGAGTGGACAAGCTCGGCACAGGAGGACTTCCCAGGCCAGAACTTGCCACCAGTGAACATAGACACTGTTTGAGTCTTGGTTTCCAGAGTAGACAGACCAGAGCTCACTCAATACAGTCATCACAAAGCTCTAGACCAGACAGGTTTCTGCAGAGACTAACCACAGGACGCTCACAAACGCCCAAGCTTCTTCCCATCTAGAAAAAAAACACTACTCAAAGGTTCATCACCACCCCTTGGGAAAGGTCCACAGTTGGTTAGTCATCTTTTTTTTTTTTCTCCCCTAAAATACAGCACTCCTGGAAACTGTATCTTGGGGATTGCTACACTAAACAGAGAGAGACACCCCACCCTCGGAGCTTACTTGGATCCATCTCCACTAGCACCTTCCACTCTTCCATCTTGTGTAGGTCAATGCTGTAGAGGTCACTGAGGGTGAATTGGCGATCGCCCACCTCAAACATTCCTCCATACACATAGAGAATCCCATGCTTCACTGCCAACATGGCATTGGAACGTGGGCATGGCTCCACTTGCTGGCCTAAGGCTCCATCTTCCTCCTCCTCTGACTCAGACCTCTCCTTCTCTTCTTCAGGTCCAGAGATCACCTGCTTGATTGTCATGACAGTCCCATCTTCTGCCACCACCTCTTTGACTATCTCCATTGGGCCTTGTGGTTGTTCCTTCTCCATCTCCTCATCTTCAGCACCTTCTGTCTCAGCTTGTCTGCCACGTCTTCGCTTCCTCTTCTCAGATTTTGGTCCCTGTTAACAGGAACAAGGAACAGAAGGAGATTGTGTGTGAATTGTGTGCACCTAATAGCATGTGCAGCCATTAATACAAATACTATGGATGCTGCTGGGAGGGAGCAGGGAGAATTCAATTATTTTTCACTAGAATTTTAAGTCTCAAGTGATAGGTACAGCCTCCCACTCAGCATGGACTTCTACAAGATGTAAAACAAGGAGCAATGAAACTCCTGGAGAACATGCAGCATGGAGTTTCCTCCTCTATTAATGGCAGCACATGCTGAAGAGACAGAAAGCAGGTCTCTTCTGCTCTCTAGTTTGCAGGTGTACACAAACACATACAGAGTCCACTAGTCTGTGATGAGCAAGAGAAAATAACCCAACCTTCTGTGAAATCAAAACAATTGCTGGGTGCTAAAATTACAGTCTGTTACCAGGAAGCGCTCCAGGTCTTCAAAGTACTGTATGAAAGGGCTGGAAAACAGTCATCTGGGCAGGCAGAAGCAAACACCTGAGTGCACATTTGCCTGTTATTATGTGATTGACTTGAAAACAGAGCCAGAAACAGTGGGAGTAAAAAGAAGGAAGTTCAACTAAGTCATCTGCACCTCACTTTCCCCTTGAGTGGTTCAAATAAAATCAAAGATCTGAGGGCTGTATTTCTGAAGTTCTTATGAACCAAGGTTAATATTTCATCTTTTCTAGTAGCTCATCAACAATGGGGAAAAAGAGGGAGGTTTTTTTGATCCCAACACAATGCAAGATCTTTTCACATCAGCTTATACTGAACTATCTCATGTCAGACTTACATGTCTTACCTGGAGCTGGCCTCCAGTAAAACACTAACTATATTTTCATTCTGGTGTTTCATTTTGCATTACACATCAAAAGGGAGCATGCAACTTGTCTTCCAGAGGAGTGGGATTGCCTCCTGAACCCTCTCCCTTTGTGCCCAACCAAGAAGGCTCACAGGTTTCCTTTCTCCCCAGTCTGCATCACACTGTGGGAGCAGGGCATGGAGAGCACTAGAAGCTACATGACTGGGAAAGAGAGGGGCAGCATGAAGTTAGAGAATTCAGTTGGTTTGGCAGTAAAAACCTGCTAGAGCTGCACATCCCCAGCCTCTCGCCCTCTTCACAATCAGTGGGTCACAGATCAAAGCAGCAGGCACACCTGGTGGCTCAGCTTCTGGAGCACCCAGCATTATTAGAAACAGAGGCTCCTTCCACACTGCAAGGAAGCTGTACCAGACCAAAAAAAAGCCCAAAAGACAAGTGTCCAATGATCAAGGAGAATGAAATTAATATATCTGTGCAACTTAAAACAAAACACTAACCTTTAGCTGTCCAGGAAACCAGCGTTTTTTTCCCATGTCATAGAAATAAATATCGTTGAAGAAGTCCCCTTCAATGCTCTCTTCCTCCTCTTCATCATGCACGCCTCCGAACAGAAGGGAGCGGTTATTGGGACCAATCGCAGTGGAGAAGCCAGATCTGGGAGTGGGTTTCACTCCGGATGGATTGAATCGACTCCATATCCACTTGTCTGATAATGGAGAAAATTAAATATGAACATCAGCAAGGGAGAACCCTGGTCATTTTCAGATCTGAGTTACTTGCTCGAGTACTGAAATGTCCAAAAATGGGTCATTCTCAGAACCACACAGTGCATCTTCAACAATGAGGTTAATCAGAACCATATGCATTTACACTTCTATCGCACAGCTCATCTGCACACCCCTTCTACCCTTAGAGAGCTGTTGCGTCTTCAATGGAAGCAAATGCGAACAGCAATCTTCAGGATGCACTTTTTGGGGTAAGGAGCCTCTTTAAAGGTGTTTACACCTTTACAGAATGGTGAAGTTAAAACAGGGACTGATAACATACAGCCTTTGAGTACCAAGGAAATGTACCTCTGTTATCCCACGGAGCCCACCCTACATCAGTTCTTTCCACAGGACCCTTCTATCTTATCTGTCAACTTCCACCACTACCTTAACCCCAAAAATAAGTACTCAGCAGCAGGAAAAGGCTTGTGCTTTAAACCCTCCACTTTTGCTCCAATCCTTTCTACTCTGGGTTTAAAGCAAATCCACTGAGAAGCACATGCACTGGTTAGGGACTGTGTTCCTGAGGGAACCACAATTTCAACATGATAAACTATACATAGGACATAATGCAAGCAGGGCCTGGCATCCGAGCAGTATATATATGAACAACCCTCCTACCCAAATCCCACTTTAAGACAGTCAAGTTTAAAGAAATCAATCACAATTTCAACATTTTAGAAATTCAGCTCAAAGAACGTTGTCCCATTCCCCAAGCCAAGGACAAAATACACTCTCTCCTAAGGAAAGTGATGGAACTCCTCTTTCTGGTGATATTCACAGATAAAATAACCAACCAAGCAAAATCCACTGTTGATAATATCCCTGCACTCGGTAATCTAATGAAATTACACCCCAATCCTCTCTCTTAAGGGTCTGTGAGACAACTACCAACAAGAGTTTGTCAAAACAGAAATTTCCAGTGTGGAGAATTCTGAAATCCCAAAGATAAGATCTTCTGTNATCCTCTCTCTTAAGGGTCTGTGAGACAACTACCAACAAGAGTTTGTCAAAACAGAAATTTAGAAATTTCCAGTGTGGAGAATTCACCTTCCCCAAAGATAAGATCTTCTGTGGTGAAACAGAAGAACAGTGATCAAAATGTCCCAGAGAACAGGAATTTCAAGATGTTTTAATTCCCTCCCACATACAAACTAAAAAAACCCCTAAAATATCTTCTGTTTTTTTTTTCTGAAGCTGCCTGTGCAGGCCAGAGCTTTTCACGTAATTAAGCAAGAAGTCTGGAGACCCTACACTCCATCTCAGACTATTCCAGGACAAACTGGCAGGTGTCAACATCAATGATACTGTGAGATAAAGTGATTCTCTGACAAAAAGTATACCCCAACCTTCCTCCAGAGCTCTGCCAGTTTCTCAACCAGCTCCAATTCTCCAGTGTTTCACCGTGTCAGAGCTGCCATCTCCACAAGCTCTGAAATCAAGTCACTCGGAGCTGAGAACCAGGACTCCTCACAGCCTTCGGCTAACCAGAAAGCTCTGCTCAGGAAGCAGTCACAGCCTCACCTTCTCAGGCTGTAAGAGGGAATGCAAGGAGGGGAGAGAACCACCGTGCAATGTACAGTTTCCTGCACCAACAAGCGCCTACTTCCCACTTCCTTTTGCAGAGTGCAGCAGTGAGGAATTCTGCCCATGTGTGTGATGGCCCATCTTCCTTCTCCAGCACACAAAACCAAAAACCAGAACATAATTCCTCTAATATCCCCCTGCAACTGCTGTTCCCTTCACCCCAACCCCTTTCTTTTTAAGCTAGAGTCACTGTATACAAGCACATTTAGCCACTCCAGGGAAGAAGAAATATTTTAAATCAACTCATCCGCTGTGTTTAGCCCCAAAGCAAACACTGGGGCATAGTGTTTTTCATTAAAAGGGAAATTCTGTTCCAGGCTTGGGGTTTTTTGGTCTGTTATTCAAGGGAAGAGAGAGGATTTGTATTCAGAGTCCTGCGGCACCACTGCCAGCGCAGTCCTCCCAGCTGCAGCAGTAGCTTACCTTCTTTGCCTGCGCCTTCGCTCTTCAGCAGAAACATATCTGTATGCAGGGTGCCTTTGTCAACATCTTTCTTAATTCGCTGCAGAGAAGGGAAAGACAGGGATGCTCAGTGAAACACTTTCAGTGGTTCAGAACACAGGGGGTCCAGCTTTTCAGAAATTCACCTGCACCAGAACGGCAGCATGTGCCTCGTTAATAAGCCAAATCACAGCCTGAATCTCTACATTCCTGTGCTGAAAACACAAACACTGACTGGAGCAAGGAGAACTCACACAGGTAGTCGCGCCGTGGCTCTGGAGCATCAGGCAGCTTGCAACCATAGTGTTCAAACCAAGAAACCTTCCTGTGACGAGCCACAACAAACTCCTGCTTGTGACAACCAGGCCGCAACACAGATCCTGGAACTCATGGCCATATGAAGACTACATAATGCAGTTTAAGAGCAAGGATTTTGGCCCCCGGAGAAGAGAAGTAAATTGTCACAAGGGATTAAACCCAATTGTTTTGAGAAAGAAAGGAAGGATAGGCAGCACCAAGGAAACAGGAGATGCAAGGTCCTGCTTTTTACTCTACCACAGAGTTTCAGGTGCTCTCAAGGGACTAATTTAACATCTAGCTGTAAAAGAGAGCAGATACCCACTCCACCAAAGTGGCACACAGTACCTTTCCACAGAGCTTGCAAGGCCCTCTGGGATTCTGCCTGTGCATGTTGAGCAGAAGCTCAGTGTCTGTACCCTATCAATCGCCCAAGTACAGATCTATGACAAGCACACAGACTTTCAGTCCCTGCCACCCCCAAACTGCATCCCACTACAAGAGAAGCAGAGGTGACAGTTCTCTCTCTCTCTCTGCATCACAGCCTGACTACAGCTGCCAATTTTAACATTCAAGGTCTCACAGAGCCTCGAGCAACAGGTTTTTTTTTTTTCCTCCTGAACAGAAGCCCCGCTTCCACCCCTACTAAAGACAACAGCAAGATACTGGCAAGAGCAGGAACAAGCCTCAGCTGAGGCAATTAAATGCATCATTTGAAATGAGATTTTCCCTTGCTTCTTTCACTCTAAGCCCCTGTGCTGCAGTGCTCATAGCAACATGCAGCACTTGAAAGCAGCACTATGCAACACCACTGTAGGAGGTCTTTTAATAATGTCATTATCCACCCATCCCTTCATGCAGAGCTCCTACTTCCTTGTAATTCCCTTCCTCCTGGGGGAAATGACATTGCGATGCTGCGTAACTGCTGCCAGGATGCAGGCAGTGGATTCCAGCACAAGCCAGGAGGGTTGGATCCAGTCCTCAGGAAGATGAGCAATGCCCGGGTGCACTTGACAGCACAACAGCAGAGTGCTGTCCTGTTCTACCTGCACGTCTGTATCCAACCCCGTGTCCTGCACTGGACAGGTTTTGTTATTGCACAGCCTGGCATCCGATTCATGGGATCCATATTCAACTTAGAAAGGCAGAAGAGAAGAAAGGGAAAGAAAGCATGTTTGAAGCACTGCACAGCAACGCTTGTAACCTGGATGATGCTGACAAGCCCTGGGGAAGGCTAATAAAGTGCCAGAGGGAAGAGGAGAACTCTGCTCACAGTGCAGCTAAAGGGAAGCTTCAGTTAATTTAAGGACCAGGGTCTGCCCATAGGAAATTTGTTAGTTTGGGGCTGTGGCGCACACGTTTTCCTCCTCTCCACATGCATGCTTGTTAACACACTAAAAGACACACTTCAAGACAAGACGCCTACAATAGAGAGATCTTTTCAACTACATCACCGAATTCAACTGCATTATTCCACCTGCTGTCCTCGAGCAACAGAACATCAGGCATGCAAAAGACAGGAAGCCTGTAAGAACAAGCACCAGTGACAGTCCTGCCTGTTTTATGAGTAAGAGGTTATACAGCAATGTCTCCTTCAGCCACTGCCAGTTCTCCAGCATGCAGAAAACAAGCAAGACAAGTTTTTTTGTACTGTTGGGTGGTTCTGAGGCACAGTTAGAGGAGCTCTGGTGTTGGAGATGTGGCTGGAGGGGCTGGGAGCTGCTCAATTTGAACAGACCCTTGCGAGAGAACTGCCAGAACAGGAAGGAAAAGAAACGCCTTCTAGGAAAGTTGCTGTATCGAGGACACCAATTCGTAGCCTGGCAGTCCATGTGTTGTGGCGTCCACGGCAGTAGCTCTCAAGTTCAAAGGGCTGTGAGTCACCGTGCCGAGCAAGTGCCATGCTCTGGCAATGTCACACTTCACTGTCTCTGTCACAGGTCTAGAGCAGAAGTCACCAACCAGGTGCAGGCGGTGGACAGCTGAGATACTGCAGTCTTTTTAGTCTGTCCCTCACCTTAATCAGACACCCCTCCAAGCCTCACCTGAGCAAAGAGCTGTCAGGGGTAGATAGGCAGAGGACAGGGAGAGAGAGAGGGAGGGAAAGGGAGACAAGCAGGAGCCTTCACATCTTATAGCACTGAAGTGGACCCCAGTGACTGCAAAGTGCCTGCCTGCTAACGATAACGGAAATGGTGGTTATTTCCTCCCCATTCCCAGGCAGGCTGCAGTCTGCCCTTAAATGCCAGATGGAGCACACACTCGTATGTGCAGGGGAGACACAGGCTGAAGCGTGCAGGAGCACAGCAAGATGTGGACTCTTAGGAGAGGAAATAGCAAACGCCGAAAGAGCAGTTCGCTCCGCTATCACACAAGCTGCAGAGAATAACTGCATTATTTTTCTCCTGAAAACCACATGGCTCCCTGTAGTAAACATACTTCGTATGCAACATGACAAAGCTTCTTGGGCTAAGAAAACCCCAATGAGGTGGAGTGGGAGTTAGTTATTTGTTATCAAAGAGACACCTGTTTTCCCCAACTCACACTGGCTCAAAAGCAGACACTTCCCCAGCAACAAGTACCTTCTGCTGCCCTTGGCACCCAGGACACCCGCCTGCCCCGAGGAAATCACTCTGTAGGACACAAGAGGCTCCTCTTCCCCTCGCTGTCCTTCTTGCCTTGAAGTTCCAGATGTTTACTTCCAAGCACAAAGCTGGCTTGGATATCCACAGCGTATACAGCTCTACAGGGAGTAGCTAATAAAAGCCCAGCTCCACTGACAGATAGTAAAATGCCTCTTTCTCCCCTTGCAAAGAGCAAGGAAACTGAGGCACAGAGAGCTAATCCTGAGAAAAAGGGCAATTAGGATTCCCCACGTATAATGGGCTAAACATGTCTGATAGAAAGAGATCAACAGTGGCAACATACATCCAATTAGCAAAAGCCCTTAGCAGACAGAACTACAGAGGGAACCAGTCCCACTAGACCTTGCAATTCAGGCAAATGCTTCAGCCCTGCCACAAGCAGTCTCCCAGCAGAATCCAGTTCAGCTTAGCAAAGCTTGCCACTAAAAAAAACACCTTCAAACCCAATAAAAGCCTACATGCCAGTCATCTTTGGCATCCCAAAGTACATGTGTACATGTCATGCCAGTTCTCCCATGGTTTGTGGGCTCCTTGCACCTGCAAGGTAGAACAGTGTTAGCCTCCAACACCTCCCAGCTGCATTTGCTGTGCCAGTCAGGCACAGCGCGCTCATGTTGCCTAGCAATAGAGGTCTCATTGCTTTATACAGCCAAAAATGCAGCTTGCTGCAGCAAACCCCATTCCCAGCACAAGAAACAGGCGAGGACATCTTCAAGATCAGCAGGAGAGCAAGTCTGAGCTCCCTGTGGGATTTTAAGGTACATTTTAGGCAGAGCTGACAACACCCACAACATTTCCTTCCGTAAGGGATTGCAGAAATTGTCTTTTATCATTTCCAGGCAGAAGACAAAGCTGATGAACACAGGACACCATTCTGCTAAGAAACACGCATTTTTAAAGTATCAGGCATGCTTTTGTCAATTTGTGCACCAGCATCAAGCTAGTCGTGTTCAGGGTTGCAAGTTTCCTTTTTCACCTTGCTTATCCTTGCTCAGGGACCTGCAAAAGAAAAGGCTGAGGGCAGCTCTGCATTCCTCCATGCCTTCTACTTCTTTTTTACTAGCTCAAAACAACCCAGAGCAGTGCGACAGAACCCACCCTTGTAAAGTGGAATAGAACTGACTGCAAACATGTGGCAACTTTTATATTTCCACAGGGCTCAGTGCGCACTTGAAATCCAGCTGCTTTCAGTAGCCATGAGAGATCCACATCTAGCAGAGCATGAAGGTTTGTGCTTCCTTCCCACCTTCAAGAATGAGGAAACAGGACAGAAAAAGGAATAGGACAAAGCCCTTTTGGGTAGAAAATGCCTCTGTATTGTTACTGCTATTTAATCAAATGCACATCTGATGAGATAGAGCCCCAAGCACAGGCCATGAGGAGGCACAAATGCTTCTAAATATATAGACAGACTATCTTCTCTCCCCTTTCCCTGCTTTTCTTCTTTGTTCATTTATTCACATGAGAAGAACAACGCGTCCTCCTCCCCTAGCGACGCACTGCTGGAAGCGATGCCTTTCCACTGAGACAGTAGCAGCAGGATCCAGGTCTTCTGTCTGCATTCGCAACATTAAAAGCTTTTGCAGGAGCCTTTTGCTCAATGAAATATTTACTTCCTCCTGCTCAGCATGGAGACAGGGATACTTGGTCAATGAGGACATATGGTCTAAAGGGCTACCCAGTATAAATTACCATGATTAACAAAGCAAGAAGCAGAGCAGAGGAAGCCTGGTGCTCATCAAAACTCTTCTTTGGCTTATTGAGTTTGCTAACTAGTGCTGTTCCCTTAACCCTTTCACTGATGCAAGAAATACAAGTCACCTGGCAGCTGCAGTTTCCAACCTGTAAGTGCTAGAACGTGGACAAGTACTACCACAGTATGCTTTAAGTTGGCAGTAACAACCACTGTTGCCAAAATTACAGTTTCTCCCACTTCTTTATTCCTAACTGTGATATCACACACCTTATATTGAATTAATTAGCAGAGAAAATATAAAATTCATTTTAACCAAGATAAGCTCCTTGATCAGCACACAATTGTGTGAAGAGAGGAACAATTAGAAGGCAAGAAGCCTCTTGTAGTTTGATTCACAGCAGCCTGAACCAGCCTTGGACCATTAACAGTCCAAGGGCACAACTGCACATTCCCCCCAGGCTGGCATGACCGCAGGCTAACAGGCACTCTCCTTACCAGTGGGTTCTGGACATCTGGCAGCTGCCTGACATGTGGCAACATCGTCAGTCGGAGCAGCAAGCAGTTCTGTGATGAGACCACCAAATCTTGCACTGGAGATAAGGCTCACAAAATCAAGAAGTACAGAGATCTCACTTTTGCTTTGCCAAGCTCTAAACCCATTGCCTTCTCCAAGCAGTACAGGACTCCACAGACAAAACAGGTCAAGACCATCACATTGGCCCCACTTTGGCACCTTGAGTTCATCGCATTTTAGTTTTCACTTTCACCCCTTAGTTTTCCCATCAACTATTCTGTTTAGCACCCAGGAAATAGCTACTGGCTTACCATAAAGTCTCTCCTACCTGTTTGGAGTAGCCTCCATAGATGATTATGCTGCCCTCAGGAGTGGTAGCCATCTGACACCCAGATCTCGGAGCAGGCCCAATCCCTGATGGAGCCAGCTTGCTCCAGGTGAAGGAGTCGAGGTTGAAGGCATACACGTCATTGTAATAGATGTAATCTCTAGGGAGAGCAAATTGGCACACCACAGATCACCATTTAGGATAGGATAAAGTATCACTTCAGGAACAGCACCAGAAACCTCTGAAGAGGTGCAACACTTTAACTCCTTGCATTTACAGCTTTTCTCCTTCCATAACCATAGCAATGTACAGAAGATTTGTTCAGGTGAAAGTTACTGTTTCAGTGCAACAATTTGCATTTGACAAAGCTCATTTGAGCAAGACCTCTCCGGGCTTTTTTCACCTGTATCATTCCTTACTACAGTAGATGTTTCATCAACTCTATCCAGTTAACACAATCCAAGGTAATTTAAACCAGAACACAAAAGATCAAAACACATTAGACCTATGTATGTCTAGAGGTATGGGGAAAAAAATATATGTATATCCCTGTTCTCTTTCTACTACATAACTCACATACTCATAGTGGAAAATACTCTGCACAGGTTAAAATCCCAAGGACACAGCCAAATCTAGGGTGGGCTGTGCAACCTGCACCGTGCTCTCAGGGACTGCTTACAGTCTCTGAGACAATCTGCAGCTCAGCTTTCTTCACAGTCATCGTGACAGCATAGCTATGACCTCGGGGTAGTATATATGAGAGCCTACTGGAGATGTTTCTTAGAAGACAAGGCTCTTTGACAAGATTCAGAGGCCAAAAGTGATGTATTCAGCTTTACTTACAAGGACAAGTAGCTACTTCAGCAATTAGCTAAGTGGTATGATAGTTTCTCAAACACTTGGAAGACTTTAAATCAGGATCACTTGTCTTTCTAATATGCAAATCTGGTTCAGTAACAGTACTGCTGAGGATAATCCTTCTGTTAAAGCCCTTCTGTTACTGACTCAATTCTGTTGGGTTTTATTTGTTTGTTTTACACGGGATTCAGTACCACCAGCCATCCTGCAGTAACCCACCTTGCACTCTCATGGAAACCTCCGAAGATGATCAGTTGTCTTTTGCAAGCGACCATTCGATGTCCGCTGCGTCCAGAGGGACCTCCTGATGCCCTGAAACGCAAAGGAATTCCACTTATCAGCAAAATACCCTGCCCTGTAGAGTATCAATCTGTTTTCACTGAAGTCATTGGCAGCTGGGCTACTTCAGTGCTCCTGGAATGGGAAACCATGGGGAATTTCATTGCCTTAATACATATGTATGCTTTTCTCCAGAACAGTATGTGTGCATTTCCTGTAACTCTTCGTAATTGCAACACAGGTATTTTTGCAGTTACAGTTTTATTCCTAGTGATGAGCCATCTAGGCTCTAATAGCACCCAAATTCTTGAAGTCTTTTCTGCTATGACTCAGGAGCTAATTTTTCAGGAGAGTTTAATGAATAGCAGTTAACTCCCACAATTGGGATAAATGCATTCCAGACAGATATTTTTTTTCCCCCCAAGCACCAACTAGGAGCCAGAGACCGGCTCTGACATCCACCCTCCTTAAATGTCTTCGGAAATCATGTACCTATACCATCTTCACTCATGTACCTGCAGTTGGGATATAACATCACTCTAGCAGGAAGGCTTCATAAATTACTTATATTTCCCCAAGAACAAAGGCACCGCAGCAAAACAAGTTATCGTTATTATCTTACACGTTAAAAAGCAGCTCTGCTCACTGTTCTGCTCTTTCAAGCCTTCCTGACCTTTCAGTTAAATGTGCCACTTCCATTTCCAGGAACAAGCAACAACGCCCCATATGTCATATCCAAAAGCTTCACACGAAGCCAGACAGCTGCCAACAACGTTCCTGAGAAGCAATGAAGATGCACCTTCCTTCATGTTCCTTCCTTCACCCACAGAGCAAGCATCATACACGACAGAACAAAAACAACTTCAAGAACTCTCAAAACAAAGGGCAACTTTAGGCCAAACTGCAAAGAAAACAGGGTTTTGCTTTGTGTGTTCTCTGCCCCCATGGATTAATCCATCACGTTTTCACTCCTGCTGACGAGTCTCCCAAAGTGCACACAGTGAGCACCACCAAACTCAGCAAGACTTCTCAAACAGGCAGCACTGACATGTGTTAAGTGGTTGCAGAATCAGGGCCTAAATAAACAAGAAACCTGGTCACTGTTGAAAACAACAAAACCTAAACCCACAACCCTACTGCTACATTTTAACTGGCAGCAGGTAGCTGTAGAGAGCAGAGATAGGTTTCTGTGGAGAAAGAAAATGAGGGCCCTTACTCACCATCAAAAACAACAATCTCACACCAGTCATAATGAAAAACTCGAAGCAGAACAGCAGCATTTGGGTAAGACTGAATTAATTTTGATTGCTTAGACTTCTTATTCTAACAGAGTAGGGTTTTCTAGGCATTTACTGGATTTTTAAGTACCACCCTGCAGAAGAGTACCTCTAGCATTAATTTCATCAAGATCCGAAATCATTATTTTCTCTTCTGTAACAAAGCTCCCACATTATTATTCCAGAGGATGGCACCTTTTAAAATATATTTTTTTCTAAAGGGAAGAAGGAATTAAAAAAATCAACATTAGCAGTAAAATCCTCTTCTTGGAGAATGTCTTCTGCTTTCCTTCTCCAACAGGTTTCCTCCAAGTCAAAAATCAATTCTTAACAACAAAGAGTTTATTCAAGGATATGTATGTTTTAATAAACAAGTTCCCACAAGCGTGGACATCCAGTCCGGGGCCTGATCTGAATTCAGAGAAGTGTCACTGGCATTAGCACCACTGATCTCAACCACAAGGCTGTTCTCCTAAGTGGTGCAATACTAGTATGTACACCAGTACACTCAAGCTGCAAGAACAGATGTTGAAACACGGTTCCAGGAGGCCTCATCCTGATCAGTTCTGAAGATATTAAATAGCACTGGGCCCAGTTGCAGTGCCTGGGGGACCTCACTTGTGACAGGTTGCCAGTTTAAAAGAGCTATTTACCACCACCCTGTGGTGCAGCCAGTCAGGCAGCTCCTCGCTCACTGCACAGACCACATCACATCAGCTTCTCTAGAAGGAGGCTGTGGGGAACTGCATCAAAACCCTTGGAGAAATCTACTGCTCGCCCATTAACTGAGCAGGTTAATTTGTCATAGAAGTGATCAGTTTTCTCAAGCAGGATTTGCCTTTGCTGAATTTATGCTGTTTTTTCCCAATCACATGCTTTATTTCACTTCTAATAGCCCCCAGGAGCATTAATTCCCTAACTTTCCCAGGGTCTGAAGTAAGATTGATAGGCCTATAATTTCCTGGATCCTCTTTTAAGCTCTTCTTGCAGACAGTGGTGACATTAGCCTTCTTCCAGTCTTCTGGGACTGAAGTCAGTCCCCTAATTTCCACAACTTCTCAAAGATTAGTGGAGAGTGGCCTTGCAATGACATCAGCCATCATTTTTTAACAATGTCATGTCAAGTTCCTGTAACAGTTCACAAACCAACTCTACCTTCACTGACAGTAAGTCTGTGTTTGCATGAACCTGGATTTTTGTTCCTGTCTGGGGCCCGGGTATCATTGCACAAATCTGCTACAAATGAAAGTTTATAGCCTTCGACACAAGGACATGCTCTCTGAAACTTACAGCAACTGCTCTTAGAAAATCTTTTTACATGGAGCTATTCATACAGCCAAGGTCCTTCACCCCCTAATCTCCAAACACAACACTAAAAAAGCAAATGGCATAGTGAGGCAGGACTGGCAGTAGTGTGTAACTGTGCTATCACTCCAGAAGGCAAGTGCTGCAAGCTTGAAGATTCGTTTCCCAAATGCAAACTGTCTCCTTTTACCTGTATCATTGCTTATGGTCCAAACCAAGAATTTTTGGAAATGGTTTCACAGACTCTATGATTAATACTTTACTTCATGGGGTTGACACCAAAAAGCAGACATGTGGGAGAGAGCTGTAAATTCTCCAGATTTTTTTTTAAAAATAGATTAAAAGACAAGTCTGGATAAGGACTGGCTCTGCACATGTACAGTGTAAGTCTGATCAGAACTGCTCCATAAAGAATTTGCTTTTGCTTGAGGAGTTACTCTGGAACTTATAGTAACATAACAGACCTGCATTCAGCCCCCAGATTCAAGAAGACTTACTGCACAAGTGAGTTACCTTTTCATTCATTCCTTCATCCACAGGATGCTCAGATGAATCTTGGATCGTAAGAGCAATGATGCACAGAACATCCCATCCAAGGGGCATTTCAGGACAAAGCACTTTTATCCTCTAGTACTCAAGGCAGCTGATGCCCAGGACTTCAGTGTTTGGTTTTACATCTTAGAGTTGTGAGTGCAAATGAGTGTTCTGTTCAGTGGCACATGCAGAGGGTGTACCCATGTGTTTGTACACTCGGTTAGAAAATACACAAGTGAATACACAAGGTATAAAATCCTCAAATCAAATTCCTTGCAAATCCAATCGATTCTGATCTACCGAAGAACACGCTCACAAGGCTCACTTCTGGGCTGATGGAGGAAGTCTACTCAACTGTACATCAAAACACCCTTCTTTTCTTTAAGCCCCGATGCACCTTTGTACCTCGTGTGGCAGAATTCAACCTTTCTGGGGACAGACAGCTTGGGAGCAAGAAGAGCCGTCAATCAGAAACAAACCTATGCAAAAGGCATCCTGCACTGCACGGACTGCTCCAGTTCTCTCTGTAAACCGCATTAAACACACGCTTGTGAAACACTACCCTGAAACATTTATAGCACCGTATTTCACAAAACTGTTACGGGAAGTATCATTAACATACTGGTATTAAAGGGAAGAGTCAAAAGCAAGACAAAGAACCACACAAAGGAGCAATCTGCCAGTTCCCAAGCACAACTCTAAAGCATGATGCTCCCCGTCTCTCTTTGAGGGAGTGCACTGGGCCACACAGAGCTGAGTAAGAATGTTCTCTCTAGGAAGGAATGAGGCAATTAGGTTAAAATATTGCCTAGCTCTAAGGCAGAGTAACAAAAAGTTCATGCACTGAGGCAACCTTGTGCATCACACACGTGTAAGGCAGTTCCAATAAGTCAAAGTCAGTTGCTGGCAAGTCTTCTAACAGGCTGGGATTTGTTGTGTTTGGATCATCTTTGTGCATGTGAAATTAAAGTAAATACAGCTAAATATAGCTATTTTTAAGTCTGTCAAGCAGACTGGCACCGCTGTGCTTTTTGCTAGGAGATAATGGAGCAGCCTTTGCAGACACAGCACAGGGATGTCGTTCACAGGGATGTTATTCAAGGTTTTCTCTTCAAAAGTGTTTTACACTCAAGTCTCTTATAGCACCAAAATGGTCTGTGGACAGGAAGGACAACATAATTGTCTGAAATATAAGATGTGGGTATAATCTAAGATAATGTAAGAGCAATGGGGTTTCCTGGCAAGAAAAGCAAAATGCTGAAGTAAGTGAACTGAGCACATTATGGTCAGAGTTTTAAAAGAAGTAGGGAAAAAAAAAATCCCACTTACAACTCAACGATCATCTCTACCCTTTCCTCTTCTCCCTCCCAAGCAGACTGTAATCAAGATACCATATGGAAAAGCAAAGAGGCAGCAGAAACTTGATTTTCATACTCAGTCAGGTTAGCATTAAAACAAAGACATCCCCTCCCAGCCTCCTCCGCCAGATGCCTCATTAATGCAGCTCTTGGAGCTCTGCCCAAGGCTGGTGAGGAGATGCACTTTGCTTTATTCAAACACTGGGTCCAGGGCACAGGCGTTTTTAAAATGCCAGCAAGGCTGAAAGACAGACATTCACCCAAACACATCAGGAAGTTCAAATGGAGCAGATCCCACATGGAGCACAGAGAGAGAAAAGATCATCTCTCCATGGCACTTTCACCCATATAATTTATGATGCTCAATTAGAAAACATCCATACTTTTATCTGCTAAGAAACAATGAAGTATCAATGTTTCCAAATGCATCCTCTCACTGTGTCAGGGCAGCCAAGGTGAGATGTGACAGCCAATAACTGGGGATGGAGGGTAGCTTTAGGTCGCTCAAAGAGTGTGGTACCTAGAACCTGCTCCCCAGGTGGAACTAGGAACTCTTCTTGCTAATCTGGCTCCCTCACCAACAACTGTCACATCCCATCCCAACATTTCCTGCTGTGATTTTACAGGCTGGGGCTGCTGGGGGCATCCTGTAACTGGCAGTACACACAAACTTCACGCTCATCTCCAGGGAGAGATTAGGTGCGTTTGCAACCTAAATGACACTCAGCATCCCCGAGGCTGCTCTCCTGCATGGGATAAGATGCAGGATGAGCAGAGCCTCGTAAGCACCTCATTTCCTTTTCCCAGGCAGGTCAGGTATTGCCGCATTTGTTTTGGGAGTGGAAAACCCTAAATCAGCTCTACAGCAACGCATCTGCAAACCCACAAGACAACAGTTTGCGCCATCAGCGGTGGAGCTAATGAAGCCTCATCTGGATTCTCCAATGGCTCACAAAAAATAATCTCCCGCCTTCGCTCTCCCTGCAGTTGGGTATTAATACTGCTCTCTGGTGAGGAATCTTTTCAACCAGGAGTTTGGTTGAAATGTCAACCCTTTCTCTCAGCAGGGACTCTATGGTGAGCATCACTTCCTCCCCACCACCTGCTTACATGATATTGGCAGGGACATAACGCATTTGAGTTCATCCCCTCTATGTCTGGCTAAGATGGAGCAAGGGAATCAGAAGTTATTTTGGGGGAGCTGGGAGGGGTGCAGTCACAGTCCTTACGTCAGCTTCTGCCTAACAACAATAGGCAGATCAGCTGCACAGTGACAGGTCTTTTTAATCCTTGCACCTCTTAAAGAGCCCTCCATCATTTTAGGTTTCTCTCACCCCCACTTGTCAAAGACAAGCAGGGCTCACTAGAGTAAAACCTGGTTTCGTGGAACATGACAAATTACAGCCGTTATTAGATTAATACTGCCAGGTCTGGAGCCAAGAACTACACTGATGGACAGGAACCAGCTGCTTACAAATCAAACTGTTTTCTTTCAGCCTCCCAGAGCAACTTGAAAGGACGAACCCTGGATTCTCACAGAGCATTTGGCTGCCGGGATGCTGTGCTGTGAAGCACCCTTCTAACCCAGCCTGTTTTGGACTCTTTGGGCTTTTTTTACTCCTTGGGATTTTTGTACTTTGTCTCTCTGTGACCTCCTGCACTTTCCACAGCAGTGTCCCTCCAGTGCTACATTAACATCAGTAAATTTAAGCCTCCAGATTTTCCCCTTTTCAGGCAATACCAATGCTCCCAGTTTGCAGGGAGGTGGACAAAGGCAGACAGGCATGATGACTCACAATGTGGCCTTAGGCATGTGCCAAGGCAGAGCCAGGGTATCCATCTCCGCACAGCTCGGTCCTAAATCACCTGCTCAATTACTGCGCAAGAAGAGACATACACGAACAGGCTCTGTAAGCAGGGTGAAAAGTGCTCAACCCAGACAGGTTTAGGACTTCTCACCTGAAGGAATGACATGGAGCTCACAACCAGGAGCTCAACAGGTCAAACAGCAGATGAGCCAGTGTTCAAAAGCTGGACCTCAAGGATCATCTGGTCCAACCTTTCCTGGCAAAAGCACAGTCTAGACAAGATGGCCTATCACTTACTTGATCTGCTCCCAGGTCTTGGTAGCCAAATGCAGGACCCAGAGATCCTTGTAATGATAGAACTGCTCCCCGTTGGGAGATGCAAACTCCCCACCAAATATCCACAGCTGCCCACCAGCTGTGGGTACCACTGCCGCCTGCCAGGAGAAGAACGAAGAGCTGGATCAGACAAGGGTTCAGAAACCAGAGACAGGTGAAATTTGTCAGTCAAATGAGCAGCTGCCTCCAAACACCAGAGAGAAGACAAGTGACAGTGGCTGCTGCTGCTGCCTTGCTTGACAACAGCAGCTCTCTGGGGATGAGGGAAGGGGAGTTTTAAATGCAAGTTACTCATTGTTTGGTATACCTTCCCTAGAGCAAAGGAAAGACAGCCAAAGAGCTGGGCTCTTCCCACCTCCTAGCATCTTGAGTACCGGCTCTACAAATAAAACATTTCTGGGAAAGCATCTTGGGATTTAGTTTAACAATTGTTCAAGTCTCTCTGTTCACCAAAAGGAAACCTCTCCATGGCTAAGGCTCAGCAATATTTCAACCATCCTATGGTCACATAAATAACATCCTCCAGAAGACGTACTGGGGCTGATGAACTCTGAGCCATGGGAGGAACAGGGACACTCCCCACCTCCAAGACACCACTGACATCCCAGCATCGGGCAGGCAGGGAGGGCTTTTGGAAAAGGCTATTAACAGCACACAATTGTCCTTTGCAGTTTTTATAGATTATAAAACAACAAACAGTACAGAATCCAAGATGCAGCACAAGTCCAAACCTGACACTTTCCAAGACCTGAAATGTATTACTGCTCCCTCTGAAAGAAAAAAAAAAACACAACAAAGAAAAAAAAAAAAAAAAAAAAAAAAAAAAAAAAAAAAAAAAAAAAAAAAAAAACCCCCACCAACAAACAAACCCCAAACCAACAAAAAAAAAAAAAAAACAAACCTGAAAAAAGAAGGAAAGGCACAGTATTTGGACAAGAGCAACTGTTACTGCTTTGAATGGGGCAAGTACCAGAGAGGAGAGTACCAAGGGGTTTCATTTAGTTTCAGATTTTTTGTATACAGAGCAGCACCAAAACACTGTTGTGATACAAGCTGACAGTTAAAAGCAGGGAGAGAAGAGCAAGACTCTACTTTATTAAAATTCTGCATTATGGCCTAAGGAAGAAGAAAGGAATCCCAGAAAGGAAACTATGTGACTGTACAAATTTCTTCCTTCACCAGGACCTCTGGGGTTGTTTACACTATAAACAAGTTATCCCACAAGTGCTTTTTCCAGGGTACCTATCACAGATCAACGTTGGTATAATGACCTCTTTCTTCAGAAGGGCCTTGTTACCTCCTATCTTCCCAGCAAACACCAAAAGATGATTAACATCAGACACATGACAATGCCCTGACATGAACAATCTTGTATGTACAACAGTTAAACACATGAGAAAATATAGGGTGTGTTTGCGAACAGGATTTGTATGGACACAAGGTTACCTAAACAAAGGGGATATATGCCTGATTTTCACAGGTATTTAGTGCCTAAAAGCTTAAGGGGCAGGTACATACAACAGCCTGTTCCTATTTCTGTGTGACCTCTCGAAGACCTGGTTCAAAATTCATGACATAACCAAGATTTTTAACAACTGACAACACCCATCCACAGCTATTCTCACCTCAGCTCTGTTGAATTGATGCAATAAAGACAGGGTTACTCAAACACAGTATCATGTGTCAGAGAACAAAATGACAAATTAACACTGAAAACATGCACATACAAACTCAGGGACACATTTCTGTTTACCTTCGAGCTCATGCAGAATGTGTGTTAAAAAAAGTCACAAGGAAGACAACAAACCAGTCAACTGATGAGGGTGAACTGTGTCCTATGCAACTATAATTATCGGAGAGAAAACTTATTGTGGAAGCAAGACTCCTCAGATGGGATTCTCATTTTATTTCTGCTGTCACCCAGCCGCAGCTCCCCGGTGCACAGCAGGACTGCTCAGCTCAGATTCAGCTGCTAGACAGCCACCTGCTGGCTACCAACACCCCAACAAGCGCCTCTCAACTCCACACCCACAAAACAACCTCCTCTTCACCTGGGGAAAGGAGTGTTTGAATTTATGTTCTCCCATTGGAACATGGCCTCTGAAATCAAGTTCTGTTTTAAGCACCAAAAGGTAGCCCAAAAAAAAAAAAAAATCAAGTCAGAAGCTTCCAATTCAACAAAGGGCACAGAACTAAGAGCAAGTCTTTGGTCCAGTTTCTAATGTGCAGGTGTTCACATTAAGTAAACAAACCAAAATTCATCGTCACAATCACTCAGTGACCTTAATGACACAGGCTAAAGATGTGATACTAGGCGGGTGTCATGACATCCCAGAGAAAATGTATACAGCTTTGTCTCTTGTCTTTGCAAACAAAAGAAAAGCAGCCTATTTGCCAAGGAAAAATAAAAATCACAACCGAAGGGTAGGACACACAAAGTCAGTGCTAGCAGTCCATTGTGTTGTACAGCTGGAACACTTTGGCCAAGCCCAACTGCTACGTGGGATACCCTACAATAATGGGGCTTTCATGTTGCTGGATCTGCAATGCCCATAGATGTAGGCCTGTGGGCACTTAGAAAATAATAATGCACAGTGACTCTGCCATCCATTGCACTTTGGTCACGTTCAAAGTTATACTCTGACCAGCATTCTGAAAATTCAGTGCCACCCAATTATGGATGGTTGTGCTGGTCCCTATATAATGGAACACATAGTTCATCTTCCAAAGTCTCCCCCATGAGTCCTGCTGACCAAACACACATGAAACCCTAGATCTTCACACTTAGTAAGTCCAGAGGCCACCCAGTGATCAAACAGCACAAGCACCTTGAACCAGCTCAGATAGTCTCCCTCAGCAGAAGAGATGAAGTGACACCATTAGCTGCCCATTACAAGGGGATCACAGAGAAGCCAGAAACCCTTGGGGTTGGTAAGGGGGGTGTAGGAGGGGGAAAACAATTCCCATCCATCTCGAGTGCAGGGTTTGAACAATTCCAACTGTTGCTCTGGCACCCAGTACTTTACCTGGTGAGCACATCGCCGTGGTGGTGGGTTGGGGATCTCTACTTTAGACCAGCTGTTCTTCCGGATGTTGTAAACATACAGATCATTATATAGGTATGTCTGTCAGAGAGGAAGAGAAAATAAGCCTCGCTACAGCTCTCTATTAGACACGGTCAGTCTGTCCAAGCACAGGCACCCCCGAGGGTTATCTCTGAGTTTGTGGGAGAAGAACAGCACCAGCTTTGCAAAGCAACAGCTCACCTCCCTCATCGGGCAGGGAAGGAGGACAAAACCTTCCCAACTTGACTGGGAGTTAGCAACTTTTTTCAGAGGAAACCACTAACTAGACTGTTCTTTCCCAAACCTTGGTTTAGCCTGCAATAGCTCAAGATATGAGGACTTAAGCTGTGCAGATTAAAGTTGCCCAAACTGCTGTTCAACTCCAGAGACAGGAAAAGCTTCAACTAGTAGTGAAAGATGCAGAATTAGTTTAGCACATCACATTGGGTGATCATAAATATCATTGGCAGCCTCAAGTTTTCAAGCTACAGCACATACAACTTCTTAGGGTCAAAGACCAGTTTGTCTCCGGGAGCACAATAAACACTTGCAACTTGCACAAATTCAGTACCAAGAGCACTCACTTTCAAATATTTCTTATGTATGCATCTCCAAGGCAGGCAACGCCTTACCAGCAGCCAAACTGCAGAAGTATCTTGTTTTGAAAAGTAGAAGATAGAGATTCTTCAATAGTTATCAAAAACGAGGGCCAGATATGGCTGCAATTAAGTCTGGAGAGATTATGAACCCCTGAAATATTGATGCTGAGACAATCACTCTGGCTCCTTAATGGGTTCTAGCATGTCTCCTTCCTGTCAACTCTTTAGGCATGAGACAGTATCACGGCAGAATTAAAAGGCTATTTTGCTCTCATTCAGGGACAAATACATATTTTATGACTGCTGCCTTGAATTTCACTTCAAATGAGACTCATGCAAATTACAGTAAAAGGCAGGGAGAGGGTAGAATAAAGAAGGAAAAAAATGGAAGTATACATTACTTTTTGGCCATTGAAATATTCACCTCCAAACAGGATCAATTCGTCTTTCTCAGGGTGGGCAGAGAGGGAGCCGTTCAGCCTGCAAAAGAAAGAGAGATGGCCAAAACAGTAGACATGTAAGACCCTTGTAAAACACAGAAGCTTGCAGCCTTTAATTCAGCTAGTGCGAGCACCTCTGCCCTCTAGCCACAAAGGTCTCTCCATCATCTGCCAAATAATTAGGCTGTGATACTCACCCCAGGGCTAAAAACTTCTCAAAGAAATTAACTTCTTAAAAACTTCCAACAAGATTAATTTGAGACTGTCTGAAATCTTCTCCTATTTTAGGAGCACACGTTACACTGTCATTTAACACGCTTTTTGACATGAGCTCCTGAATTTTAATGCTGATGTGTCAAGAACAAAGAGTAGTTTTATGAGGGCACATAACTATGGGTAGAACTGGACAGTCTCATTTCAACTCATCTGCGTCATTATTCTGCAGTCACCACTGGTCATTGCTCATCTACACACCACCAAAGCGTTCTGCACCATGCACAGACAGATCCCTACCACTCCCAAGGAGGAACTAACTGACCACTGTAACACCACTGTCAGATGAACAATAACGTGCTGACCTGTCTCACTGCAGGGAGAGAGGCATTTATTTAACAAGCTATGGGAAACAGAAATACAGAACCTCAAGTATGCACACCCCAAGTTACACTTGATAAAGTGTCTTGTATCTCATGAAACATCCTTTTGCCTATGAAGTTCTTACAGTTTTCTAGCCCAAATGCAAAACTTCCTCTTAACTTCTACTTTTCCTAAAAGTCGTATAATCTAGCCCTGCTTTCCCTCTTTTGTGCTGATGGGATAACTAAAAAGCAGATTTTAAGTCCATAGAAAAAATAACAAGCTTTTGGTCCCTCTAATTAGGGATTCAATATACCAAATATTTTATAACTTTAGATATCAGCTATGCCAGATACTATGACTTCCACTCTCAGGAGATAACTTTATTTATATAAACTTCATTAAGAGTACCATCAACTCTCAGTTGATGGTTAGCCAAAGTATTACACCATGTCTTACCTCGGTGAGGGGGGTGGGCAAGATGATTCAATTACTTGGGTCTTTTTAGCATCTAAACTCTGGAATTCTGCTATCAGGGCTTCAAGATCCTCCTGCAAATAGAAAGCCAGATGTAAGTTCCTTGACAGGCACAAAGCCACCTAAAAAAAAAAAACCCACACAAACCCAAACATCTGTTTTGCTTCCTTTCACTCAAGCTTCATCACAAGAAATGGATGCTGAGTAATTCCACATATGCTTTTTATCTCCCCTAAAATACAATTTGCTCAGAAGAGTCCTAAAATGGTGGTACACAAAGCGCATCAAGTGCACACCTGCTATTCCTGCAACAGAAACACTGCACAAATCAGCAAGTAAATGAGAATCATTTAAGCCCTAACAAAGCGATGAGCAACTATATCCTACAACCCAGCTAGTCCTCTTCTTTGTCTGTAATGGAAAAACGCCTAAATGGAACTGGAAACTCTCTTCTATTCCCAGCTCATGCTTTAGCTGGACAAAAGCCTACAAATATTTTTATTCACTTCAGTTTCTGTCAATTAAAAATAAAACCCTGCTCCAAATTGTAAATACACTGAGTTGAAAGAGCAGAAGCAGGACTGTAGTACAGGGGAGTTTCTGGCCCACAGTCTCTCCTACAACCCCTGTTGCTCACCACCTCCCTTCAGTTAACCTTTCTGAAGGTGTGGTCAGAGATTTCCAAAACCTCGGGATTATGCCTCTGCCGCATGGCATCAGCTCTCCCTGCTGCCGCTATACATGTACACTAGCACCTTCCATGTCTTTTAAGTTTTGCATTATGCTGATAAGACCACATTTTGACTAGTGAAAGATAGCTGTTTTGAGGCCTAAATATAAGCATCTACACTAGGAGAAAGAGAAAAACTTTTTCATTTGAAGACAAGACAAAAAGGATGAGGGAGAAGAAATAGCAAGAAGAATCCTTAAACTGCATTTTCTTATACATTTTCTGTCACAGACTGCTCCTGCTTGTCAGCAATATGGATAAAGTCTTCCTGGGAGCAATTTATCCTCTTCTCCTCTTGAGTACGCTGGCACACAGGCGTTGACAACCCCACCAACCCTTTGCCACACGTTAACCCGCAGGCATGAGCACCAGCACTGCTTTTTCACCAGAAGGGCCTTAAAAAAAAAAACCTAAAAGTTTCAGGAGACGTGCACGGGCCTCAAGCCCCCCCGCCCGCACATCCAGACC
>VZRU01011567.1:1385-45376 GCA_013398155.1 Pedionomus torquatus
ACACTCCCGCCTTCCCCAGGGATCACCCCTCTTCCCAAGGACCATCCTGCTTCCCCAGGGACCATCCCTCTTCCCAAGGGACCATCCTTCTTCAGGGACAGTCCTGCCTTCCCCAGAGATCATCCCTCTTCCCCAGTGACCATCCTGCCTTCCCCAAGGATCATTCCTCTTCCCAAAGACCATCCTTCTTCAGGGACAGTCTTGCCTTCCCCAGGGATCATCCCTCTTCCCCAGGGATCATCCCACTTCCCAAGAGACCATCCATCCTGCCTTCCCCAGGGATCATCCCTCTTCCCAAGGACCATCCTTCTTCAGGGNCCCCTCCCCCCGTGCTCATCCCACTCCCCAAGACACCGTCCATCCTGCCTTCCCCAGGGATCATCCCTCTTCCCAAGGACCATCCTTCTTCAGGGACAGTCCTGTCTTCTACAGGGATCATCCCTCTTCCCCAGTGACTGTCCTGCTTCCCCCAAGGATCATCCCTCTTCCCAAGGGACCATCCATCCTGCTTTCCCCAGGGATCATCCCTCTTCCTCAGGGACCGTCTCACCTTCCCAAGGGATCATCCTTCCTTCCCGAGGGTCCATCCTTCCGCAGGGAATGACTAGAGACAGTGAAGGGGCCGAGCTCCCACCCTGTGCATAAAATTCACCTCTCACCTTCTTACAGTCGGAGGAACCCACGACCATTTCTCATTGTTTAGGCAATTATTCTGTCAGCTCACCCCAGGAAAAGGAATTCGGAAATCCAACAACCTCTCCCCATCCCAGGAAAGGGAACTGGGGGGAAAAAAAGGATACCCAAGGGTTGAAATGTAAACATACCTAATAGAATAAGACTACATAATTAACATTATTGGTCCTGATGCCAATACAAAATACACAAGGACCATACCCATACCCATACCCATCCCATCCCAAAGCCCTGCACTCCCAGCCAAGACGGGACCCTGCGGGCGCTGCAGCTTTGGGAGGAAGGAAGAGCTCAGGGACCCGGCACCGGGACAAGGAGTTCTCAGAAGAGAGACCTTACCAAAAAGTAAAATTACTGAAAAAGAACTTAATCCTGTGTGGCTCAAACCAGGGCAACTGTCTTCATGTCAAACCACAAGTTTTTCTTCACTTTTGCTCTTCCAGTTCTCTTCCCCCATCCCAGCTGGAACGAGCCACTTCATGGGTCTTGTTTATATTTTAACCCTTGGGTATCAGGATCAATACTGATCATTTAGTGTTATTACTGTTAATTATCAGCCTTACATGGAGAGACAGTCAGCGTTATAACGGCAGACGGACTATTTCAGGTATCTCAAGGACTCGGACTCCCCTCCCTGCAGAGAACCGGTGCCCTTTGTGCTTCACGAGACTCAAGATGGGCTTTGCTTAAGCAATGAGCTCACGGATTCTCTGCCGGTCAGGACATTTTCCACAGTGCAGGTGGCTTCTCCGCAGCTTATGCTAATAAGAGAGCAGGGACACATCCGTGGCTCAGAAGAAATTGCTTTTAATAGCTGCTTCGATGGAAGCCTGTTGGGCACAGAGCCCTTTGAGGTGCCTGGCACGGAGCAAGCTGCAGACCCATCATCTCCTGGATTTCACAGAACAGCAACTCACTGGTCGGCGCTGCCAGGAGAGAGAAGTTATGGTTTGGAGCACACGGTCCAGAGAAAATCTTTAGAGGGACACGTTTTGCAGGTGATATATTTGGGAAGAGTTCACCTTTCATTCTAGAAACCTCCCAAAAATGACAGCCAGAAAAATGAAGATTTCAGAACAGCATGCTTGGGTCTCAAGGAATCTTTTGTTCATTCAAAAATACTTCTGCGGGGAAGTCCCAAGCTAATGGCATTCTCTCTTTTCCCCTTTCCAAGAAAGAGGACATTCACTTCTCAGAATATTCAGCTGCTTTCTGTGAAGGGGTAAATCACAGCTCAGTGACTGAATTACCTGTGGCACTGGAATGATTTTTCTACTGGGATGAAACAAGAAGAGCCAAGTGCATTAGAGGCTGCCAAAAGGTCTGTTAAAATTATTGCTATTTATTATTTTCCATTCTCTGAAAGTTTACTCATTACCGGTTCCCAGTTCTCCCCAGCACACTGTCACACACCACTTCCAGCACCAACCATCCCCAGCAGAGCCAAACTTGGGTACCTCTCCAGCAATGCCACAACTCAACAAGATTTAACAATATTGAGAAACCAAAGCATCATCCACTCCCTGCGGCCGTTTCTGGTATAGTGAAGCAAAAATCACATTCCTGGGGGTTCTCTTAACTCTACTGATTTGCTCAGCTGCTGACATTTGTTCCACCCATCACTGCTAAACTTGAATGCTTGTATGATCATCAAACCAGCAAGATAAACAGCAAAGGAAAGGGATGGCCTCAGTCTCCATCATAGAACGTGTGATTCCGTACTGTTTTCCGTCAAGAACGACCAACCTAGTACGCTTTGAAGAGGACTTTCCAAGAGTGCTAGCCACCGATGGCCAGTCATTTCTCAGGCTTTCAATTTTACTCTGACAGAGTAAGGCATAGCGCACCGAATCATAGAAGGGTTAGAGTTGGAAGGGACCATAAAGATCATCAAGTCCCAAGCCCCCTGCCTTGTGCAGGGACACCTCCCACCAGACCAGGTTGCTCTAGTGTGCTCAAATTCCCGTTTATTCAACTTTCTGTCCTGCCTGTGTGCACAGATACATGCTCTGGCTCTGCAGGCACCTGAGGAAGTGGAATCCATCAGGAATCCATCTCTTGGAATCCATCAATCCACCACACACAAGAACCTCTCAGCAACAATGGGGAAGGCTTCCTTGGGCAGGACTAGAAGATAACTCAAATACAAGCTGTATTTTCTGAGATACTGAGCTTTATGTCGTTTTTGCAGCATGAATCTCAGGCAAAATATTAACATCCAACCCTTTGGTCTCATCAGTTGGTACTTAATGACCTCCTGAATTCCTCAGAGACCCAGGTGGTATCCACACGAAGACCTAACCTGCAAAGAGCTCTGTTCTTGCTCTGTTAGCTTTGCTTTCACTATTTGACAATATAATGAGTTGTGTAATTGTCAGATAACTACCTTGGAACAGCCATGATAAGGCTGGATCTGTGACTCACAAAAAGCTTTCTGTGTCCCCATAAAGCGCCAAAGAGAGGAGATAACCCACTTTCATGTTGCAGTCAAACCTCAAGCTAATCCAATTAACGAGCCGTACACAGGAATGCAGAACACAGCACCTTAGCAAACCACCGCTCCATCACAGCTAATATCTTGCTTCTTGGGGAGTTCAGGCCTTAACACTTCAGTGGAAAATAAATACAAGGCATAAAATCTCTTGCTATTAGCGCTGTGCTCTCCGTGATGGAGCAAATAGTCTTGCTGACCCCTGCAGGGAGCAGGCAGTGTCCTGAGGCATAAAAGCCGCTCACCCTTTTCTTCATTTATACAGCGGTGCACTTCATTACCACGCAGAGAATAAGCGAGCCCTTTTAAAAAGCCATCCTTTGAATTACAGTGATGGTTGCTGCTTGTCTCCGTGAACTCAAAAAGCTCCTCACACTCTGGGCGCACAGCAAATAAGTATTTGTTTAAAGAGATACGACGGAAAGAAAACCAAAGCTCTGACTCTGGACCCACTCCGAGATTCCAAGGGTGGTTTTTTATCCACCTGCAAGAATTTATTTCTAAAAGAACAAAATCATCGTTCACCTGGAGGATTATTTCTTCTCAAGAGTTGGTCCCTGGCAGATACTAAAAGGCAAGTTATGCTGCTACTCTTCATCTCTGGGCCAAAGATTCCATCCCGCTCTACCAATTCACACAGGCAAGATCAGCATCAGTGCAGAACAAGAACTAAGCATGGAAATGATCCCAAAAGAGAAAGAGAAGCGGGAAGATACAACTGCAACCACGCAGTTTGGATGCACTTAGAATTAAGATGCTGCAGGCTGGCTCCCAAGCTGGTAGATGTCAGCAGGATGCAACACAAATCATTTTTACACCGCTCACGGATCTGGTCTAAAAGATGTCCAAGTTTTTCCTCTTATTCTTTCTCTCCGTGCAGCAGGTCTCGGGCACAGTCAGGTCATGGCAGAACTCAGTCCCGGTAGTTTGTAAGCAAATAAAGATATCAAACACTAGAGGGAGGCAAAAGACCTGCAGACCAGCAATCCGCTACCCAGGCTCCCGGGCAAGGCTCCCCAGGGCTTCCATCGCCACTGGATTCAAATACAAATAAACCTGGGGGGAAAAGACAGAGGGTATTTTCAGTGACATTTCAAAAAAACCCTCTTAACTTGAGGAATGTGTGTTACGGAGGAATATTGCCCTGCAGGTCTGTAGGAAGGAGGCATCGTGTACTTCCTATGGGAGGGGAAGAGAGAAGAATAGAGGACAAGGTTCACCTCGGTGCTCCTCAGGGGCTGTTACAAAGAGAATTAGAAAAATGTAATGGAAACCATTAACCAATGCTGTTAGCAGAGGCACACAAATCACAGGATTCCTCGGAACGAAGAGTGTGTCCTCCACTTTCAGTCTCTTTTCCATCTAACTTGAGTCTATTGATGATTTTGGTTTTTGCTACCGAAAGTCTGACGCACCTCAGTTCTGTTACAAAGTGATCCCATAGTGCTGGAAGAAATATCGCACTCAACAAACAACGTTCCTGTCCTTTCAAGATATCCCAGCAAAGCTCAAGTGCAAATCACGTACAGAACGGCATCAACCTCCCTACCCTGCTGCAGAAATGCTGCTGTCCTGGAACTCAACTGTACTTTAAAGCAACAGTCAAAACAGTGGAAATGACTCTGAAAAGAGTCACATCTCTTCAGTTCACACCTGAAAAGATGTGAAATGCAAAAGGCAACAGGCTGAGCACTTCAACCCACCGGGTGACATCAAGCCGGTTTTGATGGAAGCACTTCCACAAACTCTGCTCAAGTTCCATATTCCCCCAACAAAAAACAAATACAGAAATTCAATCGAATGTGTCACCTCAGTCCAGCAAAGTGGTGGCATCTCTGGCTCCCAGTGTCAAGAGTATAATTTGAAGGACTTTTTTTTTTTTCTTTTCTTTTATGGTATGATGGTCTAGTTTGCCCGTGGCATTTTAAGGGGGGGGGGAGGGGGAAAGAATACAGTAGTTTAAATCTTAGAAAAATGCTGTTGAGTCAGATGTTCCCAGTGGACTGGCACCAGCTCCAGGATGACCTCACTTTGTCCAAAATTTCTCTTTTTCAGTAGTTCTCATTTGGCTTCTCCTTACTGTGAAGAATCTCACCTATAGGTCACAGCAGCATCTGACCACTAAAGTCCCACGATGGTACCAGAAAGGTACTTTGGGCAAGATCTTTATTGTACACGGTCCCAGCTTCTCCTACTCCAGAACTCATCATTCCTTCTCAGCCAGAGCAGAGCCCAATGGGAAGGAACTGTTCCCCATCCACTTCTCACCGTCTTCACCTCCCAACCCTTTTAACCATTTTGGGTTTGGCTTTTCCCCCTCTGGTTGTCTGAGAAGGCACAAGCAGCCATCACAGGACGATTAACCCTGGTGAAAAGGAGGTATGAAATGGCAGAAGCCTGGTAACCAGGTAAAAGAGAAGATAATTCTTTCACCAGAGCTGGACAAGCTGCTCAATCATCTTTAGTTTGCTAAATGCACTTCTTTGCCACTTCTTAGTTTCATATCCTGCTTTGATCCTTCAAACTGTTGCACCTGCCCCCTGCGCTGCCCATCCAAGCAGCAATACAAGCTGTTTCCATCAGTGTCCCTGGAAGAACCCTGCCACGCCAGCTGGGATACTACTCAGCGGGTGGAAGCCCTCCAAGAGCAGAATGTGCAGCAGGAACTTTGCAAGGTGTTAGTTCTGCAAGGAAAAGAGGAATTTGGGCTGGGAGTGAAGTCTAAAACTGCGCAGTTAACTATTCCAGCAGGATGTGTTATCTTCCCTTCTGGACCTGCAGAATTATGAGCTATGAAGGAGCTGCCAGCCTTCACCTCTGATAGATGGTTTGAACTCCATCTACAGCCCCAGATCTGTTCATTATACAACACTTTTAGGGAGCTAAAATTTCCCTGTGGGCCCCATGACCAAGTCAAGTGATGATGTCCCATGTGGAAACCATATCAAAATCACTGGAATAACTTATTGCCTCCAACCTGCACTTTCTCAGGCACTTTAGGATGCTCTGAGATGAAACACCCTGCACAGCCATCGGGAAGAATTAGCTAATGCTGGCTAATAGCTTAGATAGCATCTCCAAAGAGCGAGAAATAAAATCAACCTTAACTTGAAACTCCATTATATTCTCCTTTATTTCTTAAACGCCAGGAGAGTTACACAACAATGATAAATGGTGAAAGTTTAGTAACAATAATAATGGAAATTATTTCTTTTACAACAAAGCAAAAAAAACCCCAAGCTTTATGGAGAAAATCCTCCTCTCGTTCTTGAGAGGAAGCAGAGTGTGCTCAGAGCTGAAAAGAGGGGGCTCTAGTTCTAGTCTCAGTTTTAACCCTTTTGAAGGTCACTGCCATCCACCCTTTCCTTGTTCCACAACCAGACATTGCATTCCAGACATCACCCTAAAAGAGTCTCATTTCTTTGCCCTCATTGAGGCAGAGTACTCACTGAGAAATAATCGATACCAAAATATGAGGGGTTATCATTATTATTATTATTTTAACTAACTGAACATAAAATGCTCGTCTTGGGAAACGCAGGAGGCTATGAGGCAGAGCCTGCAAAGTGACAGGTAAAGAAGTCTGTTGAGATGCAGGAGGACATGAGGACAGTGAGAACACGACTTCAAATAACTCCAGCAAAGCACATCTACCGAAGTGCAACACACATTAAAGAATTGTTTCTCCACGGCAGGCAAGTTACTGTCCTGTATGAGGGAAAGAAAGGCTGAGATGAGAGGAAGGGAGAGAAAACCAACCTGTCTAGGGTTGCACTGAGTCGATGGCTGAGCAAGGGCAGACTGCAGCTGTCCTGCCCCCAGCCTAGTGGTTAATTGCAGGTTGAGCCTTCTAATTTTCACGTGCAAGATCAGCTACATCGACTTTGTGCTGCTGCCAAAGATGGAAAGAATACACAACCCGTAGGTAAAGGACCTAAATGGCTTCTCACCAGTATTTAAGGGCAGGGAGCCTTTGATAATTCCTCTGTATTAAGAAATAAAAAACTAAATCTCTTCAGTTTAACATTCTGTTTTCTCTTTTTTTCAAGAGTTTGAAAACACAACTGCTTATCCAACAGTCACGCCTGGATTTCTTCCAGCCGGGATTTTAACATACTAAATTACACGCTGGATGTAGGAGGCTGCTTTTGTAAAACCACCATTCTGATCATCAGTCCAATCACACCACAACAAACACGCCTCTCCTGAAGAGAAAGGGGCCACGATCTCAACGTGGACTCCCATCTTGATCAGCGTAGGGTTATCCTGGCGCGTCTGACCGCTACTAAATTCAAACTGCTGATCAAAGCAAGGATGAGGAACTCATAAAGCTCTTCCTAAGTGCTTGCTTCAGAGAACATATTAATTTTTTTCCCCCTTAAGCTATTTTGCAGCCTAGAAATCAAATGAAATATTTAAATGCCTCTGGAGTTTATGAGTAACCCTACTTTGAGCTGGTGTCTGTATAAGCTGCGCTGAACAATTTGAACTGGCAAGTAAAGATCTCCAACCTTTGACTCACAGACATGAAAGGGAGGGAGAAAGACATTAATGACAATAACTTGAGACTGTGCCACCCTGATGGAATAACCAGAGCCGCGTTATGCACCTGCAGGAATGCGCCTTGGGTTTCAATCGGGTCCAGCCAAAAGGCAACCCAAGAATGTCCATCTGCTCTGGGGGAAAGGCAGGCGGACGAGGACCTGCGCCCAACCCCAGACCCTCTTCTCCACCAGTCACGGATCTGCCCAAGCCAAGCGCTTTTGTAGGGGTGAATTTTAAGTGAAGATAAAGGCAGGTCATTGCAAATCATAAAAACTGTCCAGAGAGCAGCGGAAAGTCTGGGCAACCTAAAAGATGAGGATCTCTCCAGCTGTAGGTTAGGAAGGCTTGTCACCACCTCTAATGATACGTTCTATTAATATTTTTAATATTTGAAGGCATTAAAAATAAAGGTGGCCAATCTATTTATTCTTTAACATAGTCCTCACTGACAGAACTATCACTACCTATAAAAATCGACATGCTACATTTTTCACTCCTATAAGAAGTGTGCATTGAAGTGCTGACATCCCAGTTTCCAAGTAGACAACATAGTTCCTTCTGGTACGTAGGAATCTCACCCACCACACTGCTGGTAGGTGGCTGAGGTGGAAAGAAAGGGGCAGGTATGGGACCTGACACTGATTCCTGCACTAAAGAGGCTCTCAAAACAGCCCCGGTCCCTTACACTACACATGCTCCTCCAGTCATGACATCTCTTTCTGGCCTGACCCAACTGTGCCACTATGAGGTGGCTCTGACATGTTCCTGGATAAGTGGTGAGGGTGGCTAAAACGTAGACACACACCATACAAGGCAGCAGGTCACATTCCCAGTTGTTTAGCTGGCAGACTGAGATGCTTTCCTTGGTCCACAGCTACTTCATCACTTGCACGGACCTCAAAATTCTCCATCCCAAGAAGAAACCCAGGCTGAGATAACAGCTGCAAGCAGAGCACTGCTTCAAGACTGAAATCACCACACCCTCACTCTCACAATAGTTTCACACAAGCTCCTCTTCACACTTTCAGCACACACAACATCCTGGAGCCCCTACCCCAGTCCCATGAAGTCACCATGCCCACCCGCAATCCCTCCCTCTCTGCTGTTCTCTTCAGACCACCAAAGAGCAGGCCAGCAACCCTTGCCCACCTTCACCCTTACACAACAGGAACGCAAGCCGCTGTCGTCATGCTCACAACTGTAGGAATGACCTTTTCTTCCGTGCTCCAAAAACCACAGGTGTGCCTGGTTTGGGAATGGTGCCATGGACTATCCCAAGCAGTCAGGCAGAGGAGCTGCGGAGAAATGTTCATATTCTCCATTTTTCCTGAAGCTTTAACTTGCTTGGATGACAACACTGATTTACTGGCTTTCAATTTTTGGATGTCAATTTTTTGGGCCTGACATAGTGCTGATAGGTGGAACACCCCTTCAGCCTACAGCCCCACTAGCTCAGGTATCCAACTCCCCAAAACTATGCCAGAACCCACAAGAGTAGACTCATCTCCCTCCTCAACTCCCCTTCCGAGGCCCTGGCCCATGAAAAGTCCTGACAGGCTGTTCAGTGGAGTGTTCACAGGCTGTTACTCCTGTTCCTCATGGTTTGCTCAAGAGAAGCTATTCCTTTTACCGATCTCTCTGCCTGTCTGTGATCATACCTGTTCTGATGTGCACGCAAACTGTGTGTGGCCTGGATCCACCCAAGGCTGCAGGGAAAATCACCTTCCAGATTCCACACAGGAGTTTAGCCCTCTCCATAATATTCCTGGTTCTGATCTAACTGAGACTGGTGTTACAGTACTGTGACTCCACCAGCTTCAGCTGAAAGCGTCTGCTCATGCCAAATTTGATTTGGTCTGCACTGAAACAAAAACAAATCGACAAACAAGCTTAGAGTGAGAAATAGAGAGTTAGGCTTCCAGAGCTCTTTGGAGCTGATCCCAACCCTACCCTTGGTCACCAGTGTGCCTCCCTTTTCCCTGTAAAATGAGGATATTGTCATTTCCCCATTCATAAAATTGAGGTATTTACATTGTCATTTGTGAAGGGGTGTACTCTTTGTACTTCCTCCGGCATATGTAAAGTGCTACGTGACAGTACTGCTCCTCCTGATTTACACCAGCCTATGAGAGATCACAATCAGGCTTTGCTGTTATTTTTTCTGATGAATACATTACATGGAAAAATGCCTGATATAATGATGGCTCAAGATCAGTGATGCAGGTTGGTTTATTTAAAGCAGTAACATCAAAGCAAAAGGTCTGCTGATTCAGCTCATAAAAATCATTGATGCATAAAACCAACAATAATATCAAGAAAGAAAAGGGGAATGGAGGAGTGGGAGAACAGAAGAAAAGGCAACCCAAACCCACTGTAAGTGAACACACGACAGATGGTCTAACTCTTTCAAGAAGCATTTGCAAATACCCTTGTGCTTAGTGGGGAGAAAGTCTACGTGAAAAAAAAAAAAAAAAATCTATGGTAACTGGAGGGACACAGTATTCAGAAAAGGCATCTCTCTTCCATTTATCTATCTTTGATTGAAGCTTCTGGTCCAGCCAGCAGCTTGGGAATGTCTTCATTTACAATATTCCTTCCTGAAATCTGAAAACAAACCGAAAAGTAGGTCAGTACCTGAAGAGAGACTTCAAAGCACCCAAGAAGCACACTGTAATATGGGCTTAGCTACACAGCCACAAGTGACCATTTGCAGCCAACCATCTCCCCAGTATCCTCTTCATAAAATCCACAGGGAATATACTGTGTATGAACTACTGCACACATCACCTCCGCAGAACAGGCAAAAGTATCATGAGAACTCCATCCAGAAGAGCAGGGTAAGGCAACTCAGGGACTCTCCAGATCATTCCCTTCCTGATACCATTTCACTGACATTTATTATATTCTGAATTCATACAAAAGGAGTCATGGAACCCAACAGCTTCTTACGAGCACTGCCTGACATAAGCATGACTCTACAAACTGAGGCGTGATACTCAGATTAATACTGGATAAGCAAAAGGAGATTCAGCCCCTAGGGAGGGAGAGTTGTTTGCTTTTGTTGGATGAAGTCAGTAACTGCCCATTACACATAAATGAATTCAACTCAAAACACTCTCTTCTGCACAGTGTTTTCATGCCAGGACATTTTTGCGATACGTCTCCCTCTGAGGTTACAGCAGAGAACGCACGATTCCAGCCCTCCAAGGCATTCTTTTTCCAATAAAGAAAAATTCTATTTGTGCCACGCCAAAAGTTTTTAAAAGCCTAATCACTACTTGCATCTTGTGGCTCCATGATGAAAGGCTAGCGAGGGAACCAGCTTCTCATTCCTGCTGTCATTTGCCATGATGTTTATCATTCCTCATTCGGCTGTGGCTTGGTCAGCTCTAAACACTTCTAAACTGTGGGCTTCTCTCCTCCAACCCATCAGAAGGTTCCTACAGCCACCAATTAGGGTGAAGCAGGTCGTTATTACCTTTGTCTAAATCGATGTTCTTTGCTGGGAAGCTTCTGGCTTGCTCAGCCTTCTCCTTCAGGATGTTGTTTTTGTAATCTGTGTAAGGGAGGAGCAGAATTCAGACAGCCATTAGAGCAGGGAAAGAAAACAAAGCTTTAGAGGCAAGGTGGGCATGTGATCGGTCCTTTCTTGAAGTACTCTAGTACTCTTCGTACCCACTTTCAAGAGAGATGATAAGGCCAGCAGTTAGTACTAAAGAATGTTGATCTGTTGGGTTTTTTACCCCCGATCACTCACTTTGAAGTAGTTTTGCTGTACTATAGAATGGCAATATTTGTATTGACAAATGCTCTTGGTTCCTTGGACAGGAGATTCCAGGGAACTGTTTTGCTGATTTTCTTCCCTACACCTTTGAGGAATCCTCTTCCCTAGACGCTATCCCAACCTCCTTCCACATAGTTTTGCACTCACTTGAGTTTGTGGCAGGTGCATGTCAAAGAACCTCAAAAACTCCAGGTTGTGCCTCATTATTGACCATCATCAATCAGCCCCTAATTAAACTCAAAAGCCAGGACTGCCCTCTCCAGCTACAGTCCCTCTGCTTGCACTGATTTGTGGGCTGAGACCCTCAAAGCTGCTATTTAAAATCAAGAGGTTGAGCCATTTCAAAACAGGCATCTAAACACCAGCAGGAAATCCTTAGTTATGATGAGTTTTGAGCCGGTCTGGAGAGCGGCTGCCCGTGGATGCATACCCAGTCTGATGTCTTCACTTCTGTATTGAGCCAGGTCTGTTGTGTCAACTGTGAATTCTTTCAGATTTACATCCTTCCTGAAAAAAAGAATGACAGTGGAAAATGGTTTTGTTGCATCCTTTAATATCGGGCTCCTTTCACGCTTTTTCACAATAGCTTTTCTACTACTACTGTAGAGAATTTAATTTGTCTTGTTTATTTGCTACGTAGCTGTCGAAAAGCTGGGAAAAAACCCTCCATAGAAGACTTCATTCTCTATTAAGTACTAGTGAATTACGTGGCAATCCTTACAGAATCCTTTCCAGTTTCTCCCAGGCTTCCCTGGAGAAAGCACGACAGATCAATAACCACGGGCTGCCGTCCTACATGGGTCCTTTTCCTGTCTTTGCCCCCAAGCTAATAAACAGACTTCAGGTCATACCACTTACTAGTGAATCTGGTTCTCCTCTCTTTTCTTTTTACTGTCTTTTCTACCAAAGATAGTAGACCCCGTGTAATTATACTCACTCTCCGTGTTTCTTCACGTTGTATTCATAACCTAAACAGGGAGAAGAGACGGAATGAGCAGTCGTACCCAGTCCAACCATTCCCTCCCAGACAACAGTGATTTGCAGAATCAGCTCTCCTGTCAGGAGGTATCTTCATAAAGCCCAAAAGGCTGCTCTTCTCTAGCTCTTACCTCTCTGCCGACGCTTGCGGGTGACAAGGACAATGATGATGAGGAAGACAATGAAGAGCAGCAGAGTCGCCAGGACGTAGCCCAGCTGCTGGAACAAGTGCACCCGGCTCTCGGGGATGATGACATTTATGACATTGTGGCCCCTGACAACATTTGGATCTGATGGAAAAGAAAAAGGAAACCAGGCTGATAACTGTAATTGGCATCCAAAGTCAAGCACGTTCGCCTGTGGGCCCAAAAAAAGTGTGTTCAGGGAGAAACTCTTCTGAACCGTGTGAAGGAAAGGGCAACCGGCTGCTCATTTACAACACGCTGCCCCTCTGTCAGATGGAAAATATGCTCCTACAAGACTGTTACACTTCCCAGGAACACAAAGTATTAATAGTGACTGTCACACACCCCCTCCCTAGTCATCATCGTGTCCCTGCAGAGGAGAAGCACAGGCAGAAGCCACCCTGGAGAGCCCCGAGTTCCTCCGCAGAGTAACACAACCCTCCTCTNCCCACAAAGAAAAGCCAAGATTCCGTTCCATTTGTGGGTGCAGCAGCATTTCAGTTCCACAGCACGACAAAGGGTAACTCAACACTCTGACGTGGAACATTTTTGTAGATCTCAAATAAATAGGTCAATGTTTTTCATATAAAGAGGAAGCGACTTCTGAGCTTGCAATAGTCAAGAGGACGGGCAAATCCAGCCCAGACACAGGCAGCAAAGCCATGAGGCGCTCTGCGCTGGGGGAGGCTTTGCTCTTCAAAACAGCTACAAGTGGCACCTTCTCCCCCCAACAGGGAACACCCACCAAGAACTGGGCAAGAACCAGTATGAACTTTGGGCCAACCAGTGTCTTGGGAGTTTAATGCTGTAAATTAGTCAGAGGGAATAAGGGGGAAAATAGGGGAAAAAAAAACCCTAAAAGCCGCAGTACCATCAAACAGATGTGTTCTAACGTGAGAAACCTTGACATTTTTAGAACTGCTGGCACAGTGACTGGTTCCAGTTTGCTGGGCAGTTTGTTTCCAGCATTTAAAAGCACCAACCCACCAACAATAAAATCAAATAAGACGACGGTGGATTGACATATACACTTTGAAACCAGAGAGGATCGCTTGCTAATGGTAACAGCAATCCTAAAAAATCAAGAGGTTTTAGCATCCACTCTGTTCCAGTAGCCCCGTACCCACTCCCAGCAACGCTCCACTTTGTACTGGCATTGCTGGGCGGTTCGTGGCTACAGCACTGAAAACCAGCCTGTATTTTTCACCACTGCTAAGTTAAAAAATACCAAACCAAAAAACCCACTTGCAAAGCTGCAAACAGTACACGGGACAGTCCTACTGCAACGAATCTCTGGATCCTGAAGGGCTTCTTCAGCAGCTGCCACCATGAGATGGGAGCCACTGGGGCAGGTGTGGAGCCAGGAGTCAGCAAACATAAATGTGTTCTATTCCTGGCTTTTGACTTTCCCACAATCCTGCAGGAGAGGGCAGGAGCAGAGTTAAACAGAGACTCAGTAACTTTGGGTCTCCTTGGCTTACTCAATGGAGTAATACTCAAAATAGGTGTCACGTTGGTGTTTTGATAAAGCATCAGGGGTGGATTTCAAAGTGCATCCCTGGGAAGGCAGCAGACTAGATCCATTTCATAACTGGGGAAACTGAGGCACAGAGTAATGGTTGATTCAGTCACACACATCTAGGGCAGCACTCAGATCAGAACCACCAAGGTAACAAGGCCTCGCCCCCTTGTCCTAGCATTATATCAGAATTCAAACTGAGGGGATGAAGGTTTATTCTGTAACCAAGAGCTGATTGTTCGGTGTGTCTCAACCCATCCGTTGCCAATTCAATCCCGTGATCTGGTTTATCTACTAGAAAATAAGTTTTAATGGTGGTGGGAAAAAAACAGAAGAAAAATCGTTTTACCAAAGTGTCAAGGGTCAGATTCTTCTGAAAAAGAGAGGGCTCTACCAAGAGAGCTCACAAATGCTGGGTATGTGGCCCGTTTTCTTTTCAAGGCTGGCAAAGGATGGAGAATAGTTTAGCAATAAGCACGAGACACAACAGGTTCCATTCTTCAACCACTTGCTCCAAAGCAAATGCAGAGTGAAAACGCACGGACTTAGCAGACGCAGAGCACATTTCTACCACTGAGACCGAGAGCAGAACTGAGCTGCTGCTTATATTCAAAACAGGATGAAGTTTCCTGTCTGGAAATGGCTCCGGGCCTTGAAGCTACGCCAGAAACTATAGCTGCTTGCTGAAAACGCTCATTGCTTTGCTTTTGTCATCTCCTGATGTTTCATTTGGGCTTTATGTTATACCCCCAGATGAGTTCTATACCATTTTCTTTCATGGGATGGGGCACCATCTCAGCCCTTCCTGCCGTACACAAGCAGGGCACGTCCCGGCAGGCTCCTCAGCAGAGCGGGGTTGAAGCAGTCGCTCCGGATGTCTCGGCTGCTTTCACATTCCCATCCATTCAGCACATTTTTGTGTGCGGTGCTCTCAAGACCAGCTGAGCGTTCGCTGCCCGTAAGGCACAAAGCTCTTCTAAGGCTGTTCTTTTTGACACTGGAAATGGCTTTTTCTCAAGAAGGCAAGTTCCTCCAGCACCGAGGGCGCTACTGTCCAACTAAGACATTCCAGCAGGTTAAGTTAGTTGCAGGTTCTAACTCCTGGGCAGGTAGGCAACTATTTAGCAATAACCAGGACAACATCCAGGAAAGAGAGGGATAAATTCCTGGGTGGGCAACTCGGAAAATAAGATCTAGTTTCCATCTGCACAGTGTGATCTGGACAGGGCTCAAGGCCAGCAAAAGGGCAAGGGAGACTGATGTTTTTATATCCCAACCTCCAGGTCAGCTCAGCCCCTAAAGCCACCTCCCGTTAGCACTGCCTGGGTTTTCTGGGCACCAACCTCAGTCCCGGGGGGGAGGTTTCGGTTTCTGTAACTTGAAAAAGCCAATTGCTAGAGAAGAATAGACCTATTTAAAAATGTATGAAGCGTGTCAAAATTCTGTATTAAGCAGCCAATAAATATTAAACCACAATGAATATTTTAAAACATTAATCAGGAACCATACCCAAAAGACTTAAAAAAATATTAAACTTGGGATTTTCATTTTATTTTTCTGCCTGAACTAAGCGTGATGGTTTTGAGTTTGGACAGGCTGTCAGATGATAGCTCACTGCAGTGGAAAATTTGAAAATTGGTTTAAGAAAAAAAAAAAGGAAAAGCTGAAGGGTGGAGGAAAATTCCTGGTGCTTGATTCTGCACAGTCTGGCACCTTGCACAGCTTAAACCCCTGTGCAAAGGAGAGAGTGACGCTTGTGAATGACACCGGTGAGATTAGTGGCACGTTGTAACAGCAAAGGCAGAGCAGAATCGATCCCCACCTTCTCCAGTTCCATAAAAGCAATCAGGAGAGGTAGCCCGTTAGAAAAACAGCTTGTTTGCCTTAGGGCATGTCAGCATTGCAGAGCAGAACAAGCTGCAGAATTCTCCCTGGAGCCCAGAAAACTGGACGTGATGTCACTCCAGCGCTGCAAGGAGGGTAATTAACCCTGATGGGTGGGACACTGCTGGTGGTGCAGCACGGCATTAAAGCAGCTCCTCACCAGCAGTGGTAAAGGTGCAGCTCCACAGATGCCGATATCATGGAAATAGTTCAAACAACCAAGTCTGAAATAGCTCAAACAACCAAGTCCGAACACCAGAGCCACGTTCTAGCAGCCAGGGAGGCAAGACCTCATCTTCTTTTCTAACCTCAAGGGCAGGAACAGCCCTTGGCTCCAATGTGAGAAACATTCATAAACTATTGCTCTAAGTGGCACCTTCGTTTCAGTGGTGTCTATGGCACTTCTGCAGGGCACAGGTTTGCCTTGGCAACGCTCCCTCCTGCTGGCACTAAGAGGTCCCTGCAGACCACTGTGGAGGGACAGAAAAGGCAAGGACATTTTGGCATTTGGAGCAAAGGCTTCCCTGAGGTGACGATGGGGTGTAAAGTGTCACATTCCTGTCCTGTGGCTTACTGAGCTCTTTTAGAGCTCAGAGGTGCAATTGTAGATACTTATGTCTTCCTCAGTCAGGAGAACAACTTCTAGAGGCCACTTACCTACGGCTGGGGCAATGTTGTGAGTTGTGAGGTTCACCACCTTCTTCTCTCTCACTGGCTCCGTCACAAAGACTTGGTAAATCCTGCGTTCGTGCAGGCCACAGTAGTGATGGTGCAGGTGGCAGGAGTAAGTGCCTTCATCTGCACTTTCCAGCTGTGAAATCCGCAGGGAAAAGTCACCCAGGGCGAAGGCTGTGTCAGTGATGTTCATCTTCTGGCGAATGAAGAGAGGTCCGTAAGATCGGCGCTCACCAGAGGCATACAGGTCAATGAGGCGGTCAGCCCGGTCATGAGGAACCCCCGGGGGCTGCCTGTCCCAGTGGACCACTTGTTGTTCCTCTTCACTGTGCCGTTCGGTCCAGATGTGGTTATGGTTGACACAGGGGAGCGTCACCGTGCTGCCCTTTAGGGCAACAATCACCGGCTTTTCCCCATCCCAGTACTCACTGGCTTCCTCAGCTGTGGAGGAGACAATACAAGTTGTACAACCTTGGTAGATGCATCTTTACATACGTGTCCTGTGCTTGAGGGGTACCTAAGACTGCTCTCAGGTCCTGCAATCCCATAACACATCCCCTCCAAAATTCTTGGAAGTGCTGCATGGGCAGGGGCTTTGTTCACACTTACTTCAGCGTTTCATAAAGAAATGCAACACTTTCCACCCCAGGTCAGCACATGAAGCAAGACCACTCTTTTTTCCTTATAGCTGAGAGTTAATCTCTTGCCTCAAAAAGCAGGAAGTATATTCTCTCTGCAGACTAAGAATGAAATGAGAACAACAGATTTCATCTTCAATATGCTGCATCCCAATTCTCCAAGCAGGAAATGCTTTTCTACCCACAAATGCCCTAATTACTGGAAGAGTTCAAGAAGCACTGTTTTGTATTTCATTCTTGAAAAGGAATAACTGAAGAACCAAGACACAGATGAGCAGATTGGGGCTCATGGGGCTGCCTGGGTGCTTTTACTGCATAGAAGCTGTGAGAACAGCAGCAGGAGCTGGATTTCTCTACCGCTGCCTCAGCCCTTCAGCAGCTTCCCAGCACAGTCAGCCCCAGTAGCTTCCACTTGTGCATGACACAAAGTCAATTTAAATGACACAGCAGTGATGCACACGTGGCGTGGGTAGCACACACTGCAGTTGCCAACAGCCCTTAGAAGCTTGCTGTTAGAGCCAGAGTGGAGGTGTGGTAACTTGAGGAGGCTTTTTAACTACAGGCTTCTCAGAGTCAGCTCACCAGCCGATGCACAAGGCAGATTCTGTGGCTAACCTAACTGATGATGGATCCTTACTAGGGATGTTCTACTGCTGAAGCAGTAACAGGACCATTAGCTAATTGGGCTGCCTAGAGTAAACAATTAACAGGCTCCCTGCATGCCAAGAAAGAAGAGAGGTTCATAAATACACCCGTGGAGTAAGATCCCTGGAACTCCAGGAATCTAATAACAACTTGCATCGTGAGCACCACTGTCTCCTGTTACTTTCCAAACCTCTTGTGGCATCTGTGCCCTGAAGCAGCAACTGAAAGACATGGGCAAACCCCTGCATCCACACTTCACTGAAACCAGGAGAACAGCACGCAAGGCCTTCTGTGAATCAGCATACAAGCCCCACTAAAAATTCAGCAGAGTCCTGGTGGCCACAGGGCTCCAGCTGCCAGACCAGGTCCCTTGCAGAAAGGAACACCGAGGTGTCAGCCACACTTACCTTTCTTGGTGATATCTAGCTGGATTTTCACAGTTTCGTATAAGTGGCAGTAGTGATGGTGAAGATTGCAAGAATATGTGCCTTCATCACTCTCTGCAACATCTGGTACAACAGAGAAGAGAGGGGAAGTCAATTGCTTTATGCTGAGACAATGATTACTTTTGTCATTTATACTGTTTCCCAAATGCTTCCATGGATGCAAAAGGGTTTTTATATAACCTACTTCTAACCCATCCTTATCACCAGGCGGGGCCAAACAGAGAAGAAGAATCTTCTCACCTAATATAGTAATTAATTCAGTTTATTTTCATATGTGTGGAACATATTTGTATTAACAGACGGACAGAAAAAGCTGATTTAGGTTTAGCTACAAGCAGGCACAGGAAGAATGACAATCCTGGGTTTATAGTTCAGGAGATGAAATATAGTCAAAGGTCCACAAGAAGCCCAAGTGACTTTCAGACAATGAGTTGTTACCAATTCCCTTTTAAAATGGGACTGTTTCAAAGGGAAATCAAACACTATCGCCAGTGCTTCGGGGAACCTCATGAGACTGATTTTTAGCTATTTATTTATAGAAAACGCTCTGTAAAATAACCATTTTCACTGAAAACCGCAAAGTTAATTTAGTCACGAATCCTCCATTCCGCAGGTAGCAGAGGGAGAATCGATGCCGTTCGGTACCTTTGATCACCAAGGAGAAGTTGCCATCCGTAAAGGCATTCTGGGGCATGAATATCCTCCCCCGGTTGTAGGAGCTGTACACCCGCTGGTCTCCGGCCGAGTACATGTCACACAGCCGCTCCATCTTGTTATCCCCGTAGTACTTGCTGTGCACGTCCCAGTGCACCACGCGCTGGCGGTCGTTCAGGCGGTCCTGGGTCCACACCATGCGGTAGCTCTTGCAGGGCAGGACGGCCTGGGAGCCCAGGTTAGCGCTGATGTTTAACACCGACACTACGACGCTGTTGGGGTTGGAGGCGTCGGCTGGTACTGAGAGCCAGGAGCAAAGGACAAAAAGAAGCAGAGTTATCAGGTGAATGGGATGGCAAGAAGACACTAGAATAAGACTCCGGCTTGTCCTAGAATTGGACAGTTGCAATCTTATTGCAGCCTTCCAGGATCTGAAGGGAGCTCCAGGAGAGCTGGAGAGGGACTCTCTGTCAGAAAGTGGAGGGACAGGACAAGGGGGAAGGGTTTTAAATGGGAAGAGAGGAGATTTAGATTAGATATTAGGAAGAACTTCTTTGCTGTGAGGGTGGTGAGGCACTGGAAGAGGTTGCCCAGAGAAGCTGTGGCTGCCCCATCCCTGGAGGGGTTCAAGGCCAGGCTGGATGGGGCTTGGAGCAACCTGGGGTGGTGGGAGGTGTCCCAGCCCAGGGCAGGGGGATTGGAACAGGATGATCTTGAAGGTCCCTTCCAACTCTAACCGTTCTATGATTCTGTGAATCTCTGCACACCTTCCATCCTAAAGAAGTTAACTTTCAAGACCAACATAGATCTCTTTCATGGAGAAATATAATCGAAAGCCACTTTAAAGTTCAGTTAAAGCAACATCTATGATGTCTGTTACCAGGATCATAGATTTGACCCATCCTACTCACCCTTCCTAATCTTAACCTCCAGTTTAATCAAAGTTTAGAAACAGTAGTTCACGGGATGCATGGTTCATGCCTACGGACCATGAGACAAAACCCCCATTGCATGGAATTAAGGTACGTCTCATAATCACAAAACCAGGTAGATTAAAAGGTTGTCACTCACCTGAATATAAACAAACAGAACCTGTCAAAGCAGAAAAAAAAAGGAATGTTACTGACAACAAAAGGGAGAAAAACTGCAAATAAGGGAGAAAAAGTCAGCAACCACCTCTGTTATTATCCCATCTCTTCCTTCTTTGTTAATAAACTTATTTAACGTGTGTCTTGTGGTTAAGGCCAGAGGCTCAGACCTTGGTTGGTCACTGCTGCAGCAGACACTGTGCACTTCCAGCCAAAGACAGCGCCTGACCCAACAAACTTCAGCTTAAGGGCGATGTGGGGTCCGCTTAGCCTGCAACTGAATTTCTTTTAGCCCATGTCTTTATTCCGTACCCACCACAGAGACTTTTCCACCATGTTATTCAAACATTACACCAAAGGTATCTGTCAATGCATCACCCACAAAAACTGTCTGAAAAGCCTCTTCTGCTCGAGAGGAAACTATTTTAAAATGTTGTGTAAGATAAAAACAAGAACCCAAGGAGGCAAGAAATGAACCAATGCCTTTGTTTCTGCATTTCTCTGGTCCAGTCCCTTCTGCTTTTTCTGTAGGAGGGGTCTAGGAGGTCTCCTGGCATCATGCTTTTCAGATTCCCAACACAATGACATCATTCATCTCTCTAACCAGTCAAGCCCAAGCGGCTCCCAGAAAGATCATTAGATGTTTTGTCCTGCTAATGTCATCGGCACAGTGTCCTCCAGACAAAGGCTGTATTTTTTTTTCAGCCCTGGAAATTATGCATTTTAAAAGAGAATAAATTAACTCCAGAGTGGGGCTATTTTAACCACAGCCCCAGCACACCAGCTCAGAATAAACTCTGTTTCTTCTTCTCACACAGGGCAGTGACACCAGAAAACAATAATAAGCAGCACCATCTGTTGAACCGCTCGTTCAAAGACACTCTTAATATAAGGTATTTTTTCCACTTTCATAATCTCAGCATCACAAAAAAAAATAAATCTCACATAAAGTTTGTCCTGCTCTGGATAGAAGCGATAGACATTGTGCACAAGACATTGTGATTCCATCATTTGATGGTCTCTCCTAATAAAAAATGCCTGATGGTAAAAAACCAATAGGCTGCCAGCCCCTGCTGATGGAAGCCAGGACTGCGATTTAGCTCCGGACAACACAACAATGATACAAAGCCCTTTCACAGCACCCAAATCAGCCTCCCCCAGGAGAAATCAGGCAGCATTCACTTGTGTGACAAAGCAATACCCATTGTCTGAACTACTGTTGTTTGCCCTGTGGCAAGCGAACACCCTGGTATCACAACATCAGTGGCCACTTGCGTGCTGGGAGTGGTGTCCATGGGCTGGCTGCCTGCACAGCCAGCGCTTCCAGAGTCTTGCATTACAGCTCATTAACAGAAACATCCCCTCCTGGCTCAGCAAAAGGAATGCATTCACTTTTCTCTTTTCCTCTTGCAAGTTAATGTAAAAAACATTCCACCTAAATGCAGCATCGTAAATCTAACAAATTACAGAAGTATCCACCTAAGCCTTCCAATATGCTCCGCTCAGCAGCCTGTCGCAGCCCTAACCCAACAACGGCACTAACCCCTAGTTCTGTATCTTTTAGCTGGCCCTGCTGGCATGGTGAGGACCACCCAGGTCCCCCTCTCCCACCCACCCGGGCCTTTGGCCAGGCTGGGCTGCTGCAGCTCCATCCACCAGCGACAGGCGTTTCTCCAGGCTTCCAAACACAACCCTCTGTAAAACAAGGACACGTGGAGTTGTCTGTAATGTAACAGCTTTTAGGAAAAAAAACACCTTATGTCTTGTGAGTTCTGACAGCTTCTGTTTGTCTCCACTGCTTAAGCTTCTGCTTGCAGCTCCCTAAGAGGCAGCACCCTCGCCTACTCGACAGTTACACTCCAGGGTCTGTCTTGGTCTATCCCTCAGTGACCAGGAGATGCTGTATCCTGCTGGGAAAAGGGAAGAGTCTGAAATGCCTCGCCTGCATTTTACCATACCGCTATTTTGACCCGCTGAGCCTTGCCACACAAAGCTGAACGGCCCCGTGCCATTACACACTGGAACAAAACCCATCCAAGAGGAAGGCACAGTGACAAGAGGTGGGAGAGATAGGGGTTTTCACTGTTGGTCTGTGCACACACAGAGATTTGGGTCTGAAGCCAGGCAGGGTATCATTCACAGGCTCAGACAAGGTGGCAGGTGAGAATAACAAAAAGACAGCAGCCAACAAGCAATGTCCTAGAAGAGAAAGCAAGCACAAGGGAACTGGACAAAACCAAGAAGGAAGAACTGATTGTTCTGATTCCCCAGCAGCACTGGAAATCTGCACACACACCTCAGGTCATGGATAAGATTCAAACTTAAATTTGAGATGCCTGTAAATGAGATCACTTAGAAATCGAAGGAATCTGGAATGTCTCTGATCTCTTGTACACGTGAAGAAAATGGAATTTAAAACAACTGACCTTCTATAACCTGGACATGGAGCAGCAGTTAAAGAAGGAATAAGCCTTTTTCTCTTTTCGGTCTCCTCCCTCTGCAGTAAGACTTAGCTCTGCTACCTGACACAAGCAGAACAAACAAGACACATCCCCCAGCCATGCTTCTTAAAGCTATTGTTTGTATAAAATGGTAGCTACTGAACAAAGGCAGAGATACCTCCATCACCCAGCAAATTGACAGCATATGCAGGATTTGGGTAAACTGGAAGCAGGTATTTTGGCAAGTCACACTTCCCAATCTGCAACTGTAAAAATCAAGGAGTATTTATGCACCCAGTGAAAGCTCAGACCCTTATAATCACAGGACTCCAGGACCTGGAGTTTCAAAATCACCAAACACCTCAATAGTTGTCAGCACAGAACTCACTGTAGCTTTCATTTTAACATTTTAAATTCCATGGGATGGATAATCACTTCGACCTCTCTCTCTGTGATGTACCCAAACAAAAACACAACAAAAAGGCATCTATATGCTGTCCCCCAACACGTTCTGTGCAGTCATCCTGCCTCTTAGCAGGATCCCAGAGGAAATCTGCTGGTCCCACAATATAGGAAGAGGAAAGCAGCCTGCAAAAGCGTTTCCTAATCCCTTATAAAAGGCAGAGCCAGCTTTTCTTGAATCCCATCCACTTTTCAAGTAAAGGATTAAGCCACAAGGACTGCAGGCAAACTGGAAGTAAAAGCCTTAGACTCCAAAAAACATCTCACAGAAGCTCTCTAGGCAGTGACCATGGAGCAGTTCAAACAGAGAAGTGTCCCTTGAGCCTTGTCTGAACAATGGCACCACTTCTCTGCTCCTGGAGACAGCTGCTGGCAGAGGGTCTGCTTCACAGGTAGGTGCATGTGCTCACGAAACCACTAAGTTGCTGTCTCACACTGGAGGATGAACGACTACCCCAGCAGAAAAGGGAGTTGCAAAAACCCTAAGTGGTAGCCTGAGCGCCAAGCAGCAGATAAGCTCCACGGGAGGTGACACCACCAGCTCTACCTGCAGAGCTCCCACTGAGCTCAGGAAGAGCCTGTCCCTTGTCAGCAGAGCGAGGATGAGCTGCCTGGAACGGTGCCTTACACAGCAGTGAACACCACTTCAGTCCAGACTGTAGCAGTGGGCAGGAAAGCAAACAAAGAGGTCACTGGATAAAGGAGTGTCATAACCCACCAGGCGTGTGGGTTGGAACAAGAGTTCTGTGAGGCTGATACTCTGCTTGCCCGAGTAAGCTCAGCTCATTACCCCTTTGCACACCTTTTCCAGTATGTCCCAGCATGTCTCAGACTCTGTTTCTCTTTTGAAAAAGGAAGCTACATCATCTTTATATTAGGGACACAGAGGGATGGTCTAGTCCTAGAGAAAGGACATGATCTTCATGAAGACTGTATGTGTCAGATTCCCTGTTTCTGCTATAAATCCCATTGTCTGTGCAGTGAATTTAATGGTCTCTGCAGAGCCATTACACGATTATTGCAAAAACAGTAGTCTGGGCTATGAAGCTGTTTCCAAATACTTTTGGAGAATGGCAGTGGCTCTTTAGGGAGCTGACCCAGCATGTGGAGCCCACAAGGGCTTATGATGCAGTAACATGAAGGTGACAGGGACACAAAATGAGCTCTCCTTTCTTCTGGTAGCCATTTTTTTAAAACCCACTGCTCAGGAATAAATAACATCTGGGCCCATCGCAAGGAGGCAAAGGAGGGAGCTAGTGAGGAATACAGTTCCACCTGGACATCTCCCATTCACCACTCGCCCCTGATGGCCCAGGACTGAAAAGCCAATCATAGAGTTGGCTGGGTTGGAAAGGACCTTTAAAATCATCCAGTCAAATCATCAACCCAACTCTGATTAAAAACAACATCACTAAACCATGTCACTGAGCACTATGTCAACCTACCTTTTGAATCCCTCCAGGGATGGTGCTTCAACCACTTCCCTGGGCAGCCCATTCCAGGGCTTAATAATCCCTTCAGTGTAAAAATTGTTCCTAATATCCAACCTGAACCCCTGGCACAACTGGAGGCCATTTCCTCTTGTCCTATTGCCTGCAACTTAGAAGAAGTGCAGGCGAAGAAGATTGGGACTAAGCTTTTCCATAAAAACAGCTTTTCCTTACAAGGCCAACTGATGGCCAAGCCAAGCTTTTATCTCAGTCTCTATGTTTGTTTATTTTTAAAGGCTTCCCAGAACAACTTTTTCAACAGCAGAGTCTCCTGCTTTCAAAAAGCACATCAGGACCGGAGAGCCCTTAACCAGCCACCTAGTGCCAGCAATTCCAACACCTCCCTGCAGGTAGGAACATGCCCGTGGATCAGGGAAAAGCAAGAATGTGCTGTCTCAGCAGAAAGGAAAACAAATTCTGTCTGTACAAGAAACCAATCACCATCTCGGCCACTGCACAATCAGGATCCCTCACAGATTTGCCCTGACTTTCTCAGAGTTCAGAAATTAGCGCAGCTTTATAAACCCTTCTCCACTTTGTGCACTTCATGCTGGCTGTGGGCCCAGGGAATAGTTTGTAGAGCCATTCCAAACACAGCACTCTTCCTCCCTGCACGACATTTAACGCTTGAGGGTGCGGTTCCTCTCCAGAAGGGATCATCTCAGCAAATACGGGACGGCACCGATTTCCTCCCTCTTCCCCTTCCCATCTTCACTCATTGCGTTACAACCCAATTTGTGTGGGGATGGCAAGAGTCAAACATCAGGGGCTGCCTGGCGTAACGACAGCTCTCTCTCCAAAACACACCTGAAAAAAAGTCTGTTGGAGATCATCCACCCTTAGGTGGGACACTGTTGTCTCTACACAGCTCCCCCAACCACTCCATAGCGACCCAACCTGCTATTCCTGCCCTGGGTGCTCCCCAAGCTCTGCCAACGTGTTAAACCACGCTGGGGAGTAGCTGGACTGGTTGGTGCTTCTGAAGCACAGTATGTGGCCTCTCCTCCTTCTCCAGGCTTAAGCCACCCCCACAGACTAGTTTTCAGAGCCACTTTAACCCTTCTGCCCCTATGACTGTTCCCAAATGCTGCCCATCCCTAAACCTTGCCTTGAGGCATTGCAAAACTGGCAACGATGAGGTGACATGGCAACTAGATTAACTAAGGACCAAACTGAGAACTCTTCATCTCACTCCATCTACACAGTGATGAATTTTGAGAGGTTGAGGTGGCAGCCTCAGCCTTTCACTAAAAGAGCTGTGAACAACAGAGGGGGGGGTCGTCACCGGTCCCCAAAAAGCTTGCGCTCCTTACTTCCTACCATCTGCACCTGAGGACTCTCCATAATGCTCTTTCCTCAGAGACCAAAGTGGTGCAAGTGTGGATCTGCTGGGGTTTTGCAATTAATCTTCAAATCTTCTCCTGCCACCCAAGCCTTACTGGGCTGCTTCTCTTTAGCTTGGGGTCACGTTCTCAGGACCCTGAATCTGCCTTCAGCTCTTACAGAAAACTCCATAATTAAGCAAAAGGTTAAAGCCATTCTGTTATCGTAACCTCATCAAGACTCGTCCTCACCCCTTTCCTGCACCTTACCCAAAAGTGAATTCCTATGTCTCTGTCTTTATGCTGACAGGGAAAAAGAAAAACAGACCACCACTTTAATTTTTTCCTCCATCCTGGACACACGCACACACAACACACGTACCAGCTGTTTCTGCCTCTTCAAAAGTATAAAATAACCTCGGATCATGTAAATCCAATGCCGCAAGCTTTACTGCACTCAGTTCAAACTTACTGGTTTTGAGTTTGCTGATCAAGGTAACTAATAAGAAAAAAACAGATTGCACAAACCTGCTGGTAGAGCACTGCTTAAACAACCTCAAACATTTCTCCTTTCCTCTCCAAGAAAGCATGAGAAATCCACGATTCCCTCCCCTCGCAGACGCAAACACAGCTAGCTTTGGAATCCAAACAAAACCTTACAAAGATAGCAGTTCAAAATCTTCAAGCTAACCTCCAGCCCCATCCTCTGCAGTTGGAATAAAAACAAGTAACATCACGCCGATGAGCTAGGAGCTTACTTTGCTGAAGCAAAATCTGCCACAGAAGGAGTTTTGCAAGTTGCTCCATTTTCTTCAGCTTCTCCGTGTTTTCGTCTCTCTTGAAAAACAAGTTGAAGACTTTTTTTTAGCACTTTTTTTTTTTTTTTTTTTGGTAACTGCAAAACACTATGACCTCATCAATTTACATCCAGAAAGCTGTGGACAGCAGCTCATATTCTGCAGAATTACTCCACCTCCAGCTTCTAACTCCCCACCTCCCCACTCCGCTCTCCCCCTACACTCACACTCCACCTCCTTCCTTTCCCTAACCCTTTCTGCACAACCACTACAAACACCCACTCTCTCCTTTCCCCTCCCTCTGGGACCTTCTGATCTGCCCCTGACTTTGATGTACAAGTTTTTATCGGGTGAAGTTAGTTCCACACAGCTCTGGGCTCGCGAAAACAATCCTTCTCCCTCCCCCTAGGGATGGAACTAATTTTCCTTGTGCTTTACTTGATCCAGCTGTTCCGTCCTTTGTTTGACACTCATCCAGCTGCCTGCTTGAGACTGGATTTATTCTGTTGCCTTCAGTGGTTTTTTGATCTTTGTCTCCTCATATGGTTTTACTTCATGCTCAAGTCTCAGAAGACAACCTAGAAAACAATATTTACTTTGTCCTGTGATTTGTAAGCAAGGGCTTAATAGCAGCTATCTTAGCAAAATGATAATAACAACAAAGACTGAGTACGTGGGAACTTAGGGCAGTGTGGGTATGACAGCCTAAAACAACACAGCTTCAAGCCCCAGAATACTGCAACGTTGGGAACAGGTTCCTCCCACCCCCCCAGAATCCAGAAAGCTGGGTCAAACTGAGAACTTCTGCTTCCAGCCCTTCCTACAAGAACTCAACTACACCCGTCGTTGCTTGACTGGCACCGAGACAAACAGCCAACACCTTGCAGTCACCTTAACCGCAGGAGACCTGATACACTGCAGCTCTTCGTTGTGTACTCACAACACCAGCCCCAAGAGGAGCAACAACGTCAAGCCAGGACTGAGTTTTCATCAGTCTTTGCTCAAGGGAAGGGCTGTTAAATTCCATTAACCACTTCCTAAAGCTGGTACCGATGTATTTAACTGTGTTTATACAACCCACTTTGGTGCATCCCACAATGATTAAATGCAGTCAGTGGCTGAAAACCATCAGTGACAAACAGCAGGGAAAGAAGTAAATTCTTAACCTTCAAACACTGCTTGACAGCAGAAAACCTCCATACAGCCTTCATGCATGTACACTGGCAGAGCAGTTCTGATGGCCTTAGTTTGCAGCTGCAGACTAAAGAGAGTGGTCATTTCTTTCAGTTTAGGGGATATTACTCCTTTAGATGCTGCAGGATGTGCAGGGGGGACAGACTCCTTCAAATGGCACGACTAACCAAGGAAAAGAAATCACGCCCTTGTGCCACCGTTTTTAAACTGCTGAATCTCTGCCAGCCTACCCTGAAGGGGGCAGCCACCTCCACAGGGAGTGGGAACAGCTTAATCTGCTGCTGCCTGAACCGTTTAGGAAGGGCCCTAAACTGGCTGCAGTTAGTCTCCTCTGCTGATTCTGCAGGTGTTACGACGTTTTTCTTCCACGCCAATCCAAGTCCGAGTTCTGAAAAAAAGCAATTCATTTCCAGTGGAAAAATTTATTTTACTTTTCAAGCGAGACAAGATGGTAAAAGGCAGTGAGTCAGAGCATTCAACAACCTGTTCCATAAGGCACCTTCGGATAGGAGTATGAAAGACATAAATGTTGCTTTAGACTTGGAATATGGCTCCATCTGAATCTGGCCTTGTTTAGGTCTAACAACCTCCTCCCTGTAGGTGACTGAATTAGCCAAGAGTCTTTTAATACAAGACTTGCAGGAAAATGACATGAGTAAGAAGTCAGGGAACAGTGTGCTGCTAGTAGGTGTTAAAAACATGGTAAAGCTTTTAGTTTGCTTGCATTCTGTTGTTAGATTATTGTTGTTTATGCTTAACAGCGCTTAGTGGATTTAATGATACAATCTGATTAGTCATCAAGTTGAAAACATTGAGGAAAGGGAATTAAAACTTATCATTCTTCAACGTCCATCTGTAGAACAGAGCTAAATATGTGTGAGACTCTCATAGAAGAACTTAAAAATAGAAGCTTTCCCATGGCATTCCATGGAGAATTCTTCCTTCTGACATTTTTCTATACCATCTAGTATACTAGAAAATAAGATTTCCTCTACCCAGAGGGTGCTGTGTTTCAGGAAAGAGAAGGCCATTATAACAAAAACCTAAATAAACATCTAAATAATTATGCTCTGCAAGAAGGGAAGCTTTGGAAACAGGCAGACTAAAACAGATCAGAATTTCAGCTAGTCCGGGATCCTGTCTCCAACAACAGACAGGACCAGAACTTCCAAAGAAATTTCAAGAAACTGGAGCTTTTATTATTAAATATTCCATCCATGACAAATGCCTACTGTTAATTCTGGCAGGTCTTCACACTGTCCAAAACAGATCCAGACAACTGCTGGTTTGTTTCTAGCGAAAAGTTCTACAGTAACCTTCAGATAAGAACCTTACAAAATTTCACTGCAAACTTCAACTCTGTCATTTGTATTAAGTGGGGAAGTTTGTGGGTCGTTAGATGGACACAGTCACTCACAGTCCCAGTTCCCACACTCAGCAGCAGAGCCATGTCCACGGCCTGTAGGTTCACGTGTCCAGGCCGACTGTAACCCTAAGGCAAAAACACAGACTGGTCTTTGCAAGCTTCAGATATTTGCATGAGTCCAATTCCGAAACCACCTGTGAGCAGCAAAGGCTCCTACCAAGATACGTCCCTAAACTGGGAACGTGCTGATCCTCAGGCATCGTGACAAAGACAACACTGATCTGCAGAAGCTGAGGTGCCAGGCTTTTGCTGAGCCAGAAGTCCAGTGGCAGAAGGAGCTTTTCCAGTTGTCTGTCAGGCCAGGGAGCCAGACCAAAGGCTCACATCTGACAGCCTTTTGTTCTGCTGTTGCATCAGAGCAGAGTCTGGAAAATGTCTGGCTGGGAGGCAAGAAGCCGTTCCCATTGTGCAGGCAGCAAGCACAGCACCCTCTCCTTCCCTTGGTGTCTCCCAAGCACAGGCAGAAGCTTCCAGGCTGTGATTCCAGGTTGTTTTTCCACCTTTCTGCCTCCCAGCTTTGGCACAGCAGAGGTTACTGGCTGTCTCTTGCATGACTTCTGGGATGGATGCAGATTGCTGTGGTCGCTGCTCTCATGGATTGGCTATTTCCTGACTGGAAGAAGCCAAGTTCAGGCTGAACCCACTGAAGCCTCCTAAGGAAAATCACCCACTGATAGGAAAGAGCAAGATCTTTGCCTTCTCATCACTCTTTAATTCTGCAGAGTCTTGTCAGCGCTGTCTTCCTAGAGCTTTGCTAGCCCAAAAAGATCCTGGAAGGGCAGCTGTGTCAACACTTTGCCTGATTAGGAGCCGAATTTTTAACTAGATTCTCCATGGAGGTTGGCTGGAGCAGCTCCCTTGCCCTTCTCCTTCCTCACCCCCGCAGGAGGTATTTTGGTTATTGATTCTCAAAACAAGAAGAATCCCTCAGCTGCCCACTGTGGCATATACAGCTGCCTGCCCTGGCCACAAATCCTGGCCAAAGAAAGCAATTTCATCCATCCAAAGGAACTTTCCATCACCAACACACGTGGGTTCGCATCCTGGAGTTCTGCACCTGCCATCCTCATCACACGTCAGGCAAACAAGGAGGAGGAAGGCTCCCACGTTTCCAGTCACCCCTATTTCAGATATGAAATACAAGGAATACAAAATAGGCATTTCAAATGCTGTTGACTCAGGTGGAAATAAACCTCTGCCCAAGAACAGGAGTCACGCAGTTGATTAGCTTGTGGAAGTAATAATGGACAAACCATGTCTGCCAGCAAGGTTCCTCTGCCCAATCTCTTCCATTTTAACATTTCTGTTTTCCAGGGCTGCAGGCTGCACTAACAACCTCCCAATAAATCTGAATTGAAGACCACCAGTCTGGAGGAAGTTAGCAGCTATGAGATCAGGAAGGTGGTCTGATGCCAAGAGGTACCCTCCACCCTTTTATCGCAGTTTTGAGAACTCTTAACCCTGGGGAGCAGGAGTGGAAGTGGCCACTTCCACCCCATTTTCACAGCTATAAATATATGTAATGTATTAAAAAGAATTGCCAGGATGGATGCTGTGTTGACACAAAGATACAAATTACAGTACAAGGCCTTATGTACAGGATTTGTCAACGCTCCATGCTTATTACCAACAACTTCTTTAGATCTTCCTTAAATACAGGACCCATAGTACTCTGCCATGATCAAAGGAAAGGAGAAAATATCTACCCTGAGCAGAAGCAAGGATAATTCCTAGAACTAAAAAGTAGTAGGAAATGCCACAGCTTGGGAAAAGAGAGTGCTAATTGACAGGTACAGCAGCACAGGTAGCAAGGATCCCGCAAAACCAAAAATACAAGCAAAATTAGAGCTTTGCATGGAAACAGCAAAAGAGAGAAAAGCAGGGATGCTGCAGTTCGGGGTCAGTGTACACCGACACTATTTATCTTCCAGTGGGAATTGCTCAAATACCCTGTCATGCCAGTGGTGTGACCAACCTGTAACACTCAGAGGGATAAACAGGCACCCATATTCACTTCCCCTTTCTAAGAAAGGTCTGGTGTAGGTAAGGGGAGCCTTCAGAGCTGCCTGCTGATGGAAAAGAGCAATGTAGCACGCAACCATTTGAATTACCAGAGGGTGTGTGTTTCCCGGGAGGCTTCATTTGGTTGCAAAGCTTTACTCATTAAAATAAATCTCTCAGCTGCAATGAATCCCATAAGCAAGCCTGAAATCATCCAACTTGCAGCGAGAGCCATGAACTAAATGGACAAAACTGAAACCCAACCACAATAACAGGGCTGTCAAGCGAAGCCTGTCATTATTCCAGTGATGTAACAAGCCGTGTACCTCTTACAGACCCAGCATTACAATGTCTGCTCCCGAGCCAAAAATGCTGAAGCCCCTGATTTGCCTTCTCTGAAGGGCATATGCAGAAGGAAGAGTTGAAGGTCTGGAGACATGTTTTTTCTGCTTTGTTTTATATTGCTGGAGTCCACTGTGATCCCTAGCCTGTGATGCAGTCACCAAACCAGCAGCTGAGGTTTCCCATCCCCAGTGCATGAGAATGGCACGCTTTTTACTATCAGTTAATAATACCCCTGGGACAAGCCATTTCTACTGAAAAGAAGCATGAAGTCCACAAAACCACCCCCCAGCGTTACCCACTGCAGTGGTCTAAGCTATGCCATGCCCAAGCCCTCCTGAAGCAAAACGAGGGGGTTGCCCAGGAACAGTAAGTGATATCTGGGGGCTGTCCTTTGCAGACAATTCCTTGGGTTCTTCCTGTCTTGGATCTCCAGCTGGAAAGCTCTACTTCCCTACATGCCAAAGGCATTGAAACATAAATTAATTAATGTGAATGTCCAGGTATGCAAGATATTTAGTTAGATGGAATCTTAAGAGGCTTTTGATCTTCTGCTTAATGCACTGAGCTTTGCAGCTCGCCTAGCAGAGCCTTGGGTATGCACAAACGAGGAGATAAACCGCAGCATCAGAGCAGACTGCTTTCTTACCCACCCAATTAATATACGGGTGTCTTTATCTGTTCCTCCAGCTCTGCCGCCCTCGTCACTGGTCAGAGTTCTGTCTGCATCTTTTGCCGTGAGGCATCTCTACAGCTCAGTGGTTCCTGTCAGCTAGCATCTTCGGATGGCACTAAATTTAAACACCCTCTTCTGTTGGAAAGCAGTCAGCTTCAGATTCCTGGGATTCATCTCAAAACCAGTAATAGAAACCAGTTACAAAAACAGAGAAATTGCCCAGGAAACCAACATAGATTTTTTTTTTTCCAGACTGAAGCCTGAAGATTATTTTTCCAAGATAAAAATGTGTTTTAGCAATTTTTCCACAACACGAAATCCTAAAAGCCAGGTTCAGTGTGGGGAGAAAAGCCAAATGGAATTATGCACCCAAAAAGTCATCAGAGGCAGACAGTTAGCAGGTATAAATCCGCACGTTTACATGAACTACCACAGATCTGTGCCAGTTTACACAAAACCTTGTGTTCCACAAATACCCATTAGATCATTAATCCTGCCACTTGGCAGCTTTAGGTAATGGTGAAATTTGGTTACTCTTTCCATTAAAAGAAAAGAGAATGCAGAGTCTCCTTCCCTTCACCTTGTATTTTCTGTACATCCCACATAGCTCTGCTTCACCAGAAGGTTTTTCTGCTGCTGAATAGATTTGCCTAATCATAACCTGTGAAAATCACTGTCAAAACCCTGTAAATAATAAATACCTTTTGTTAGGAAAATCAGTGATTTTGAATCAGCATCAAATTCCACTTTGTTCCAAATAAGCACCTGACTCAGATGCAGTTAGGCTAAGTTGGTTAAATCCCAACAGATAAATAATTGTTCTCACTGAGGTTGTTGTTTTGGGGCTTTTTAATGGTATTAAAGCACAGCCTGCTCAATCTCAGCAGGCAAAGAATTTGTCTAGGATAGCTGATATAGGGAACACATTATATGGGGTTTATTCCTGCTCCCTCATTCATGTTTGCAAGTGTCTTGTTATTGGTGGCCTCATACTTGGGTTTATTTGCTCCGCACAGACAGGCTTTATATACAGCCCAGGCAGCTTCTCCTAAGAAAAGTTTGTAGTCTAAACAGACGGGAGCAGGAGGGAGCCACAGGACACAGAAGGAAATGACTCACCCAAATTTACACAGCAGATCAGTGGCAGAATTCGGGATACAGCCCAGAGCAGCTGTGCATCAGCCCAGGAGAACCTCACTGCCTGGACGCCGCTGCCTCCGTCCTCGAAGGGAGCCCAGAGCCCCGCGGGAAGACTCACTACAGCGACAAGGAATAGAGTTAGACCAAATCCCTTTCCTGTCTTTCAGCTTCAGAAAGGTTCAATGATACATGGAACTCAGATGTAATATGGACAGAAGCCTGATTTTTAACTTCACAATGGCCTGTTGTATCACTCTTGCCTCTCAGATTTATCCAGTGTTCTGATTCCCGAGAGCAAACAAGAGGCATCACCACCTGCTGCTTCTTTTCAGGACACCACAGTGAAATATTTTTTTTTTTTAAATTTTGTTTAAAATATTAAGTACTTATCTCCTAGTCTATTCTGAGATCCAACAAACTTTAAAAATATATTAATTTTTAAGTATAGAATTAAAGAAAAAAAAAAAAAGAAGTATGAGCACAAAATCACTACGTGAACCATGAAGTTCCTGAGGGGATGGAAAAATAGGCAAATCTGAATTGGAGTTCGCATCAATTATAACTTCAGAGCAGGCTCTATTCATGCATATACATCTGTTAATCTTCCTCTAAGGTTCACAGCAGCACCTGTGTGGAAGCAAGGGGATGTTTTTCAGGGCTCCTGACGAGCTGCCACTTGTCACTCAGTTCCCCCCAGAACTTCTGAATCCATGCAGACAAACGATTCCCCCAAATCCAATGAACATCAAGTGCCAGAGACAGAAGGGTATCCAACCTATGACACGGGGCTGACTCACTCCCATCAGAGCTGTGGTTTTCAGCTTTTCCAAATCCACACTGAAACCACCAGGTTCCCCTCTAGGGGACAGAGACCTAGTACTGGTCCAATTTGGCAGATAGCAGATAGCACCAAGATTCAGGAGGAAATGACTGAGGGATCAAATCACCGCTTTGAACATCTACTCAGTCAGTGTTTTTTGTCTTAACAAATGCAAGAGAAGGCAGCAGCTCAGAACTGTGACATTCCCCCCCCCGGAGTCTCTGGCTGCACTTCCAAAACTTTATGATGGGACCTCACCACCAATGTTCAGTGTTACAGAAGCCACAGCATTTTCAGACCCTGATTGCAAGATACAGCACCAAGAAGCCCTGTGCTTCTGCTCTCCTTTATCAGAGACAACAAGAACATAGAATCATAGAACGGTTTGGGTTGGAAGAGACCTTAAAAATCATGCAGTTCCCCATCCCCCTGCCCTGGGCAGGGACACCTCCCACCACAACAGGTTTCTTCAAGCCCCATCCAGCCTGGCCTTGAACCCCTCCAGGGATGGGGCAGCCACAGCTTCTCTGGGCAACCTGGGCCAGGGTCTCACCACCCTCACAGCAAAGAATTTTTTCACAGTATCTTATCTGTCTCCCCTCTTTCAGTTTAAAACCATTCTGCCTCATCCTATGGCTCCTCTCCCTGATCAAGAGTCCCTCCCCAGCTCTCCTGAAGCCCCTTAAGGGACTAGAAGGGGCTCTAAGGTCTCCCTGGAGCCTTCTCTTCTCCAGGCTGAACCTCCACAACTCTCAGCCTGTCCTCTCAGTATCAGCTTCATCCCCTGAGCATCTCCATTGCCCATCTAGATCTGAACCTAGAGGCATTTTAAAGTAGGACAAGGAAGATTCACATATACTTAAACAGGCTTTGATGTCATAATTGTTATTGCCTTTCTCACAAGTACCCTGCAAACTGAGTGCCAGAACTGAGAAAGAGAGATCTGAGAAAAGCAGAGATCACCCTTTAAGAGCAGGGATTCAGCGCTGATGGAGAGGATGAAGCAGAGAGGCTCTTCCAGCAGAGTTCTCCAGCAACCTCACACAGAGGCTGCAGCAGTTCAGGTTTCTCAAACACGGGAAAAGCTTAAGCCACAAGGACACAGCAGTGTTTTATTTCTGTGAAGAACCCAAAAGCTCTGAGAGTACTCAGGGAATGGATATATTTAGCTGAGAGATACCATTCTGTGTCCCCTTTCTGACCATCAGCATTGTGCCTCAAACCACATCTTTCAGGCTCTCTGTCCATGGGAACACTGTTCTGGCACTACGAGCTTTTGAAGGGAAACTCCATTTCTCACGCTAATTGCAGCCCATCTGTTGCACCCGCCTAAAATAATTAAGCAGTGGCATTCCAAGCACAGCATCTTATTTTGAGATCAGAAATGACTGGGAAAGATTGGAAAAATTAATAGGTTGGCTCCAAAAAGGGTGCTCAAAGGTTGCCTCCCAGAGAGTCTTATTATTTACCTCAGTTTTGCAGGCCATTTGATTTAAAATAAAACTACTTTGGCTGAAAGGAGGTTGCTTTCCACACTGAAATATAATCCTGCTGCCAAATTCAGGCACACAAACATGGATCCTGGCCAATTTTTAAGGTTAGTCTATGTGAATTGCATATTTGCTCTAGATCAGTCCAAGATCCAAGATCTGTTGGGTAACAGAAATTATCTCAAGGAGAACAAAAAACACAACAAACCAACAGAAAAAACAAACCCTCCACAACCTAAAAAAAACAGTAAACTCATTCCTGGGGACCCAAATGCTGTAATGTGTATTTCTCCATCAGTGCAGTGCAGAAATGTTCAAGTGATGTTAGTCTCATAGCCCTGCTCCAGAAGCAGCTGTCCCTACGCTGAAAGCTAAATATGTATAATTTTCACTCGCTCTCCTTTCCGTTCCCCAGCCCCATTCCATCACTCAAGGAGGGGCTGCACCCAAGGCACAGATAGCGAGATTGTTATTTCCACTCACTTTCTTTTCACAGTCCCAGGTTTTTGCATAAATCACTTGTGAGAGAAAACCTTTCCTGTCTTTCCGAGGGCTAGAAGCCTCTTCCCTTCCTCAAGGAACTGATGATGTTGTCAGAAAGTAGGACACGTTTAGCTCTGTCCTGCCTTCTGATGGGCCTACAGCAAAAGTTCTCACAGATGGCAGGATGCCAATAACAACACAGGCCACAAAGACAGTAAAATTAGGCACTGAGAGTTCTCTGGAGGATGCCCACTCAGACCTAGGGAAAGCAACAGAAAAAAATAATATGCAGCAGCATCTTCTGGACAGTAACTGAAACAGTATGAGTGGTCAGGGAAGCCAAATCAAGCCCCACTAAGCCTGGGTGACCAGTCACAGATCCTGCCTTCGGGATGTACCTGCTGATTCTGCTGCTGAACAGACTCCAGCTGGCTGTTCCACGATGAACCAGCCGCCTCAGTGCTGACAGCGGCAAAATCCCTCTCTGTCAGAGGAGGAAACGGCTCTGACTCAAAAGCACCCAGGGAACAGAGCTGGTGAGTAACATGGTGCTGTTTACACATAGTCACGTTGCTGACTATAACTGTCACCATTTCTTCTACTGTTTTCTTTCTTTGGCATGTTCTTCTTCTATGACTGCTTATTCTTCAAGTTTAACCAATTCCTCGCTATGCTGATAAAGCTCAGCCAGCAGCATCCTGCCATGAATTGTTAATTCCCTTAAAATAAACCTGATGAATTCCAAGCTCTTAGTTGTTTTACCTGATGTGCTGACTCCTCACTCAAGACTCCAGATCCTGGTCTTAACACCAGTCACTTTGCATGTGGTTATGGGACTCTGAAGAGCTTGCAACTGCTTAGAGGCTCCAGGATTGCTTTCTCCAGACCTAGACATTCCAAAGGAAACAACACTCCCTCAGCACAGGACCTGCCTGATCCAACCCCAAGTTTTGTTTATTGAACAAGTGGGAAAAACTGTTTTTTGACCAATAATTCGTGTTATTTTTCTACTTTAAACAAAATTTTAGCCACATTTCCTAAGGAAAGAAGGCACATGCAGTTATACAATCCCACTGCCCATTCAACCTCCTCCTCCTTCCCGTTATTTTGAAACACAAATAGACAACTTCAGCTACATTGAGAGCAGGGGTCAAATCTCTTAGTTTTACAGTTCTTACAAGTTTTGTAATTAGCAGGACAGAGGAAAGATGCATTAGTGTCCATGCAGACTAAAAAATTCAGTCTTATTGCAGGGAATTGACATAAGAGTGACATATCAGCTGGCCACCTTAAATTCTCTGACTCACAGAACTCCTTGTTTCAGTTTTGCTCCTGTCTTACAGGGAAAGGCAAGCAAGGATAGATAATTCCACGGAACAGCCAGCACACTCTGTTTGCTTAAAGTCAGCTCAGATGTCTACAAGAGCTACATTTCCTGATTCTTTGTTTTTTTTTAAATTTAAAAATCAATAGGAAAAGCAAACGCCACTTTTCAAAACCATTTCAGTTCTGCAAAAACGCAACGTTCCAGGTTGAGTCCAGAGCGCTGTTATTTTTGGAGAGTAACCGACCCAAGCAAACCCAAACCAGGATGTTTTCGCAGTCAAAACAGAAATGCCAATAGCAAAACAGCATGAATGCTGAAAAGAAAAGATGTAATTTTAGTTATCCACAGGTGCTGTTTGCAAGATCAGTAAGATCACTTGAGCTAGACTGTCACCTAGTGTAAACAAGCACGGTTTATTAACTTTGGAATACGTGGACTAGGGTTCACGCCTACTGAAGCAGAGCTCACTTTGTATTTTGAGAGGGACCAAGTCAGAGCCACTGAAGCCAATGTACATACACCAGCTTATCCTAGGTAACATTTTGTCAGTTTTTAATATGAAAGCGTCTCATTTAATATGGGTATTAGCTCACCAGTTTAAAGGTACGCATTGTTTCTGCTCAGGAATTACTGGGCAGCCAGGTAACAGAAGGTGCAAGGTTCTGTCAACCCCCTGGTTGGACACCAGATGCTCATAAACATGCCCTGACATGGGCTAACATGTACTCCTAAGACTAGCCTTGAGTTTACTAATGGAAAAAAAAAAAAAAATTCTTTCCACAGAAAGAATGTTCCCACAATATAGACATAAAAAGAACCTGGGCTTCCGGTGCCAGAGTTATGGTATGCAGAAAAATCCTCTTGCAGCAAAGGAGAAGGCATCACCCCTGCCTTCTCCCTCTGATGCAAAAAGCCACCAAACCCAACCAACCAAGAGACCCAAAGCATCACACACACAAAAAAAAAACCCAACCCCAAAACTCCAAAATCCCCAGGTTCTTAGGCACACTACCTATCAGGAGCCAATATAACAGTAAAATGAAGAATCTCTCTCTTTACATTTGCTGCTAGAGTTGCATGCAGCCAGGTTTACCGAGCATCCCACAGCCCATCTGTCCTCAGCACTTCAGCCACATGTCCCTGCTCCTGTGAAATCACAGCTGAAAACACTGTGAACAGACTCCTTCAGTCTGGACCCTTCCAAGACTCACCCTTCCAAGCTGACAGACCACCAGCCTAACAAAATCTGACTGTCTGGGTAATAACAGCGTGATTTATTTTTTTCAGGCTCCTCGTGCTTTAGGATTTAAGGATGCCCCAACCTTTTGCACATCTCCAAACAAACTCTGCAGCTCCTGATTTGAGTCAGCTTCAGGTCTGGTCCCATGAGCAGGGAACTGGAGGAGCCATCATTACATTCCACTCCGTTTCCTCTCCACATGACTCCTTCCTGGAGCGCCTGCACACTGTTCTTCTGTCGTGCCAAGGACAGCATGGCGAAGGCATCCAGGAGCTCAGACTCATTGTCTGCATGACCTCAGGGCTGCTTTAACAACTAGCAGACTATCTAACATGCTTTGTAGGGTAAACATCAGATTTCCAAAGGAAAGGAGCATCTTGTATTGACTGCGGGACTTTCCCTTTTCCTATGACAAACTCAAAGTTGCATAGAATTAATCTGAAGTGAGCCAAAACCACAGCAGACAATTCCCAAGAAGCCTGTTCCCGTGGAGGACTGGAGCAAACAACTGCCATATAGTTAAAATCTCTTCCACAGACTCCACACCAGCTAGGCTCTGGTTAACTGCTCTTTTTTTTTGTGCCTGCAGAGGTTAAGCTAAATTGCTAAGCTGCTGCAATTTACACACACTTTAAATGTTTCTACTTTCCACCCATTTTGGTTTCAATCCTTGCTACAGAAGGGCTTGGATTCCTCAGTTGCACTGTAATCTCAGCGTGGCTGCTATCTTTATAAAAATGTAATTGAAATAATCTTTCTACTCCCCACCAGTATCACAGATCTCCTGCTTCAGCATTATTTCTAAAAATCTCTCGTCATTGCTAACAAAATCACCATCCCCACTGGCTATCTCCAGTCTCTGTAACATACAGCACAAATTCCTCTAACAACCTCCTGCTGACTTTCAACCATTTCCTCTCAGAGCAGCAGAATAATAAGGAGACGAGGAAATCTTCAAGTCTTAAGATATTTTGAGAATTACAGAAGTCAAACCTTTCCTGCCTGCAGCGTATCAGGTACTAGTGCTCCCCCTGCAGAAAAATAGCTGCAGTTTCTGTCTATATGATTTTCACAGTTCAGCAAAACGGGTTTAAAATTGCATCCTGTGGTCAAGAGAGCTAAAGCAAGTTGATACAGCCCTGGTACGTAATACTTGATTAGTGCCACATAAGACGGCACAATCTTTGCAGTATCTGCCATAAAGAAAACACAAATGCCAAGACATGCTTTGAGGTCCTTCAGCAAATAGGAAAATAGCATTCCTGTGACTAAGAGTGGCAGTAACTGCCATGGATGGTTTGGAGACACTTTTGTAAATTACACGGTAGTTCCAGACTTCTATACATAGCTGTGTAATTATGCTTAACAGATGTAAAAGTAATGACTCTGCTTGGCAGACTACCATTTGGAGGACTGGACTTGGTACTCAGAGAGTACATTATTTAATAAGCTACTTTACTTCATGGAGACCTGCAATTCACCCCACAAGTGCCCTATATTAGGGATCACTGCCATACTACAAGAATTCACTTGTACTGAAACATCACGAGGTACAGAATTTTTATGCTTCGCAATTCCCATTGCAATTCTCTACTTCAATGATTATCTTTTCTGGTTAATATCCCAATGTAAAAACAAGTTAGAAAGCGAGATGGTGCTGCTGACCTATGAAAACGGCAAAGCCCTCTGCCTGCATGATCCCATCACACGTGTACAAAGGACAAGTTTGTGATCTACAGGGGCCCATCATGATGCTCCCCCAGAGCAAGGGAGGTTTTATGTCAAAGTGGAGACAGACAAGACCAACTTAAACCTTAGCAGAGAAAAATTCATACTCTCAGGCAGTTTGTAGATTTGGAGACTGTAACAGAGAATAAAGATATAAGGCTACAGCTTGATATAATCTCACAGGATTAAGGTAAACAAAAAGGAAATTAAAATGTAATAAATCTCAGAACTGGAATCAGAAATACAGCACTGATAAATCAGCAGTTTTCTGCTCCATGTAATTCTAAAAGCATCCCAACCCTTCTGCAATCTCCTGGAAGTGCACAATCTGATTGCCAATTCTCCCTAGACAGAAAAATAGCAAACTTGAACTAAGGACCAAAAAGAGAAGCCATAGGACTGGCAGACAACAATGCCAGCACAAAGGCTCTCGAAACAAGCGCAACTGGGGGAAAAACAAAAAGACATGGACCTGACTTCAAAGGTGCTAACTGTCAGACCTCAGCCTTCCACCTCTGTGCAGGGAATATGTATTGATATTTTAGAAATGCTTTGATGCACTCCATATATTTAACAAACCTGTAAGCCAGAATCTACACTGGGATCTTCTCTTGCTTGGCGAGTTTCTAAGGCTCATGGCTAGACATCATCATCTTCACTGAAATCCTGACAACAGGCTCAAGCAAAGTCTCCTACTGGTCTTGGTTAAAAGCAACTGCAGCCTATTTAAAGCACAAAAAGGATGGAGGATCTTTTTAACTTGATTGATTAAAGTTACCTACTGTTAGCATATGTTTGGAAAATAAGAACTATAAAAATGTGATAATCGCACACTTCTAAAGGATTTTGATACAGGTCTCAGAATGGCAACACTTATCCAGCAAGATTTATATATTCTGTAAGTGTGGGTGTACCCTTTCTTTAAAATACCAACATAAAGATCCAGCTTCTACATTAAGGGCTAAAGGAGTTCCAGAGGCTTTCAATTTACTGCCATCTAGCGACAAGAAGAGCAGAGTAAGGATATAGAATAACAGAAATTCAGCAAGATTTTTCAGTATGGTTGTCTTACACAATTATATTTGCCATCAGGAGAATCCTTTCGTTCACCCCATCTCCCACAACCAACCGTTTTTATTGTACATTGTTCAGCCAAACCTTAAATAGCAACTGCAGAACTTCAGCTGGGGCCTAAGACACACAGCTGGGGGCGGGGGGGCAGCAGCACAGGACTGTACGCAACTGCACCAGCTGCCAAGTCACTACATGAGGGCTCCCACCGCTCTTTTGAGGAGGAAAAGCATAATCCTGTCAGGTTTGCCCTTGGAAAACTGTTAACCAGATTCAAAGTTTCCTCCTACTAATCACATTCGGAAATTACATTCCTTCTACTTCATCATATTCAGAAAAAGGTTAAGAGAAATTCACGTACTTAATATATATATATATTTTTTTTTTTTAATTACAATGACAGCTTGAAACTCATTACAAATGTTTTTATCGCTTGGAACTTTTCAGGAATATCTTGGGTGTTTGCCATCCCGCAGGAGGATTTTTCAACCCAGCTCTTTTCCAGATGCGCTCCAAATCTTTCTCAAATTTCATCTAAAACAGAAAAAGGAAGAAAAAATAGTAATACAGTTCACAAGCAACACTCAAGTATTCAGCCAGGTGTCCCAAGCAGAATTTAGGCATAATGCACACAAAGGAAACAAATTATTTTAAAGTAGGCAGTTTGTTTTAAGTGTGAAAATAGTTCACCTTACTGCACTAAGTACATTAAAACACACGAGGATCTCGGTAGCAGCAGATTTACTAGTCCTGTGTGAGGAAAACTGAGAAGACTGAAAACAAAACTGTAAGAAAATCAAGAGGATTTCCACATGATAGTGCACAACACTGATTCCTACAAATCTGAAAACTGGAATTATAGTTAACACCAATTTGCACCTCGGCAAGGTGAAAATTACCAGAGAATGAACTACACTATGTCAGAGCAAACCTAACAGGCTACTGAAAGGCAGTGCTGAATGAGAACATCCAGAGATTCAACAGAGGCCCATGAGGTCTCCCCTCTTTGCTTCTGTTAAGGGAAGCAAAAGGTTCCTACATAGAAAAAGACAATAGGAAGCACTTGCGAATGTCATCAAGACAGGAAAGAAATTAAGATTAAACTAGTGTCCCTGATATAACGCACACGTGTGAAACGATCTTTCCCACAAGCAGTAAAATTCTTCTCCATTAGTCACATGTATTTATTTAAGTTATCACCACACAAGAAAAATTATGCCTTGTAACTATCACACACAGATGTTTACAACCACAGAAATATTCTAAAGTTACCGTTTCTCAGGATGTACAGGTCAAACACAAAACAGAAAAAGCTATTTTACCAGTAAGTACTGAATTTACTAAGGCTCCCCAAGCTGCTGGCATTTTTCCCCAAATCCATTCACCTCATCTGATACCTGAACAGAGGCCAGTCTGAGAAGTGGGCACATTTATGTCAACAAGTTCTCTCCACCCTGAGCTTACCTGACGCTTCTTTTTGCGACCTTCCTTTATCCTCCTCCGTACAAACTTCCTTCTCTTTAGCAGCTTTTTGTATTTGTGCCGATTCATTTTCCTTCTGCGAATCTCCAAAACGTTCTTACACTGAAGACGGTTGTTAAGTGCTCCCTCCCCTTCCTCCACATCAGCTCCCTCATCAGTCGGGGGGCAGTCATATCTCTGGAGAGGTTCATAGCCCACTTCTTCCTGAGCATTAAGAACTTCTGCTTTAGGAAGGTAGTACCTAACTGTCAGCCAGCTTTCTAAGGGGCTGATGGAAAGTTTTCTGGGGATCAGCATCTCTTCTAGTTCAGGGTGCAGAGCATACCACTGGTGAGGCTGCGCTCCACTCCTGTTAGACGGCTGAGTGCTATAGTGTGCAGACGTAGAGTGACAGCAGAGAAAGGAAGACACTGACCTGGGCAAAAGGCGGCCTTTGAGAAGAAAAGAGTTTCACTTAAGAGGCAGAATTTTCAAACAGTGTCTTACAAAAAGCTCTGACTGGTTCTCAAACTACCAGACAACAGTGGCCAGTATAATCTAATAACAGAAGCTACTTACAAAAATTATATTCCCATCACAAAAGCAAGGAAGTATTTATTTTGATAATGTCACCATAATATAATCTGCTAAAATTACGTTTACACAATATTTTACTTTGTTACCAGTGTAAGTGCAGTTTGGAATGGCCGGGAACAGTTCACTGTGTGAAGCCTTTCTCTTCCAGCAGAGATATAATAACATTCCACGACCACTGAATCAGCAACAGCCTCACCCCCCCTGCACTCCTTGCTGGAAAAAAAAGTTTCTGGGAGCCTAATTACCCCAGAAAAAAAA
>VZRU01011572.1:7974-20780 GCA_013398155.1 Pedionomus torquatus
CAGGAAAAGAAGCACGGATATTCCTCTGAGCGCAACCATGCTGTGAAACCAAGAAGGGGCAAGTCCTAGATCCAGGAGAGGCAGCATTAATTACACGCCAGTCATTGAATTTGTACTGGGATCTCACCCCTGATGGGTTGGGGTTACCAATAAGGCACACGAGCCCCAGTGAACACAAGCCCACCAGGTCTGGGAGCCCACCTGCCTTTAACTCTGAAGGAAACAGGAACCTCAAAAGCTGCCGCCACACTCACACACCAAGTGGCTACGGCAGAGTTTTATAATCTGCTTGGTTGGAGTGGAAAAAAAGAGCTGCAGACAGCACAACACTGCTCACCAGCCACTCTGCTAGTCAATTAACAAGCAGCATTAATGAGGCCTGGCCAGTCCTCCATGGCCCAGAGCACAGGGATATGCTACAGGCTCCTCTTGCCTATCTTCCAGCAGGCTTTTACAGCACCTTACAAGCATTAAACTGAGCTTTACAAAGCCGGCAGAAAACCACCAGCACAGGAAGAGCCGTTTGCTCAGTCACACAACAAAATGTAAGGGAAGAATTGAGAGGGAAAGAAACCCACACAGAATTGTTATTTCTGTGGGGAAGAAAACCCAAGGCCAAGCCAGCAGCTCCTTCCCCAAGCTCATTAGCAGAGGACGGCGGGGGATGCCAGCTGGGACTTACTCCGGAGGTGCCATTTTGCTGAGGTCCACATCCTTGAGGAAGTCGCTCTGCAGGGCCTGCTCTGCCGTGCAGCGCTTGCCAGGGTCCAGCGTCAGCATGTGGTCCAGCAGGTCCAGAGCAGAGGAAGGGATGCTGCGCAGAGAGCCAGAGACAGGGCGAAGTTAAGGGGTTGTTGAGAACAGGGGGAGAAGCCTATTTTCAGAAAGACACCCCAGGCCTAGGTAATCCCCACAGTCAAAATTCATTATTACGTGATGCAGCAGCTCAAAGGCATCAACAGGACATCAGCTATGTGATATTTTCAGTCCATTTTTTTGTAATTTATGAAAAGCTATAAATCCCAGAAGAGCATCACACTATTAGAGAGCACATCTCTGCTATCTGACAGCCTCAGCACCGTGAGAACCCCACGGTCAGAGGTGCTTCCAGGTGCAGACTCCAGCTAGAAGTGTCTGGAAGGCACCTGGAGCAGATCAGGTATTTAGAAAGCAGAAAGTGGCCCCAATTCCAGTCTTCCCCAGATGGGAGAACCCCTCCTGGAGAGGGCTGGCCGAGGGCAGAGGCAATAAGGGGAAGCACGGCTTTACCCTGTCAGGTAGGCTACAGCCAAAGGACAGCAGACAGAACATAATGAAGTTCTAACCCCCACACAGCCTCTTATCCTCTCTCAAACTCACAAGGAGAACTCCTCACGCAGACGCCTTCGGTATTGCTTCTTGGGCTTCATAGTGTTGAAATAGGGCAACTTGATGACGTCCGGCCACACCGCTGGACAGGGGCTCCCGCAGAGCCGGCTGTGGACCAGAAAAGCAGAAGAGAAAAGCAGGTGAAACGCAGCCAGGGGGAGAAGAGCCACCAACCCCAGTGAAAATATTTCCTTTCCAAGCAACTTAGTGCACCAATAGCTAGGTCTGGGCACACCTCAGTGAAGATTTAAGAGCCCTCAAGTTAAAAAGGAGGTCTCAGGAAGAGCCAAAATACTTGACTTGAGGTTATAAACCATTCCACACAACAAATTTTCAGTGTGAGATGTAATTGAGGTGCGTGATTTTTGCACTTAACTAACAGCAAAGCTTACTGAGGGTGCACACATTGGCAGCCACACACGACAGTAGGCACAGACACGGGGATGTCTAAGTATTCATATCTGTAGTTGCAATCATTCGCTTGCCCTATTTTGGGGGCAGATTAGAGAAAGAGGGCTCTTCTAACACAGCGACTGTGTGCAGGAGCAGTTTCTGCAGTACCTCTTCTCATAGGCATGCACATGCAACACTTTACCTGATTAATTCAAGCTGAGCCAGTTCCAGATTGGCTTGAAAAATAGGCTTCTTTGTAAACAGTTCCCCGAGGATACAGCTGGAAAGAAGAAAAGCAAGAGGTCATGGCAGCAAACCCTTGGGACGACGGTTTGAACACTGCAGCGTTTCTGTTCGGAAGCAGGTTTGCCTGAGGAGAGTTATTTGCATCAGGGCTTGTAGTTGAGAACTGACAAACTAACCTACGTGTACAGAGTCACCCATTCCGCGCAGCTGGGGAAATACCAGGCACTGGAAGGCTGGGCAACGTGTCACGGGCTTTAACTCTTTGCAGGGAAAGGAGGACGAGTCAATAGCACAACAGGAAAAAGAAAAAAAAAAAAGGCATCTTGTTTTTCCTCCCGATTCAGCCCGTTTAGCTTTTCAGCTGTACTGAGGGCTATCTGCTGGTCCAAATCACCCTCAGCTGCCAGCACCTTACTGCCTGGCATCGCCAAGCACGGGATGGAGCCTCGCACACATGTTTATACAGCTGGAAGGTAAAGAAAAGAAGGAGGGAGGGGACAACTCTGACTCATTCAGGCCTTAACATCCACCCTCAAACCTTCTGACAGGTTTGAATTGGTGCCAGACAGAGCTGTGGGTCGATACCGGGTACCAAACTCCACTCATTTGGCTCAGGGCCCTGACCAAGCAACTGGACCTCACAGCCAGAGTTTCCAGACATAATCAGCAGGGCCTGACACAAAAAAAAAAACCTTTGCTGTTCGTTTGCTAAGCTCTGGTGAAAGTTTTACCCACGAGAATCACAACGGTAAGGACGGGCTTTGGGAAATCCAGCCCCACTTCCAAATGCTGAATCCTCCAGTCTCTGGTTCTGAATCAGTTGGAAAAACATTTCATCTTTGTGGCTGAACTGCCCAGGCTCCTCCTGTTCAACAAGCTCCCTACCCTACCGGAGACCTCTGCTTTAAAATATCTCCTAGATTTAGCAGAAAAAACTAAGGTGACAAACAGAGCAGTCTGAGGAGGTTACAGAAAAACTGTTGGGTCATTAAACCATCCACCGCAGCCACAACCAGCAGAGTGAGCTTGTCACCCCTTCTGCCCCAGTGGCACACCGATACCAAAGGTTGGTTTGGTTTTTAAATAGTAAGAAGAGGGATCTTTTTTTCCCCTGGTCACGTGTCAATACCAAAAAAAAAAAATCTCATTCTGGGAGTTTTCACTAAAAGCTACAGCTTTAGGTTGGTGACACACACTCACTTCCTCAAAACACTGTATTTTGGAAGTATCCTTACACTGTCGCTGACTGGAACAGACAGAGTTTCAGAAATCAGCACAAGTCAAAGACTATCTTCCCTTAGAACTGTTCTGCTCACGTGCTGACGTTCCAGCCCGAACAGGACAAGAGACACAGAGCAGGCCCTTACCCACAGCTCCAGACGTCTATGGCCGGTGTGTAGCGCTCCTCACCTAGCAGCAATTCTGGAGGTCGATACCATAATGTAATGACTTTATTTGTGTATGGACGGCTGGAAGGTAAGATAAAAACATAAATTAAGGACAAGAGCCACAAAACCCTTACAAGCTGGATCTATTACTCAAGGCAGTAGGTTGTGGGTACCCAAAGCAAGCGTCTGGCTTGCAATGGGCTGCCATGACTGAAGAGTGACTGATCTCACAGCAAAACGTGCCCCATGGCAGGCCCATGGCAAGCAGAGAGAATGGTTTGGTTCCTTATCAGCTGGTCTGTCTGATGAAAGACGATTAATACCAGCCAGGAGGATATTTCCTAAACAGCTGAAGCCGTGTTATACCACTGACGCTGGGAATGCCTTCTCAGGCAATGCCAGGACTTCCAAGTGACAGGCCTGTGTGGATGTTCAGAAGAAAGCAAGCTCATCCCACCCACGTAAACCATCTCCCCTTCCTCCACCCTGCAGGGCCTCACCTCTCCTCCGAGCTGTAGAGTCGGGCAAGTCCAAAATCTGCAAGTTTGATTTGCCCACTGGAAGACAAAAAAAACCACCCAGCTAAGCTCACGAGCTGCAAACAGTAAAAGGTAAGAAAATCCCATAGAGTAGAAAGGGCTAGTAAAGTGAGGTTTGCAGTCATTACTGTTGGAAATGCCAGTCTCAATTTTTCAGACCCCATTTAATGCTATAAAGAAATGGGGGGGAGGGAAAAAAAGTATAAAAATCCATAGTTTGGTCTACTCTATCACAAACCCTTCCCAATAGGCCTATGCCCCAAAGAAATTATGTAGCTAAATATCCAGATGTGGGGACGGAATTATGGATGGTGTTATTCTCACAGGCTCAAAGTTCTCTTATGGGTATCCAGATTTAGACTTGAGGATTAACAGCAGATGAATAATTGCGACATGTTCTGCGACGAACCACCTCTCTGCCATCCAGAGAGGAGAGAGCATTCACGGAGAACCACTTCTTCCCCACCCTAACCCTCAACAGCTTCTCCACACACAAGCGCTTCCAATAAACAGTATTTTTGCCAAAATACCACAGAGACCCATTTAACTCAAGTCAAGGCAAAAGGCTGTTGACTGTAAGAGGTTCAAAACCAAAGGGCCTCGGTTGGCGAGACCACCGGCAACAGCACGTTCAGGAGAGGGGTATCGGTCACCTGTTGTTCAGCAAGATGTTGGAGCACTTAATATCTCGATGAAGGAAATTCTTTTTGTGACAATAATCCAGACCTTCCATTAACTGTTTCATGAAAGACTTGATATGGTCCTCTGAGAAATGTACCAAGCCGGATTCTAGCAGCCCCATTAGGTCATGGTCCATGTACTCAAACACAAGGTAAAAGGCACCTGGTGCAAAGCGAGAGAAGTGATTTAAGACAAAGAGGAAAAAACGAAGGAGAAGAAAGAAAAGTAGATTTAATTGTTGAAACAGTTTTTGTGTGTGGTGTTGAGGGTGTTCTGCTGGTGTTTAACTGCGATTTCTTTTCCTGTGATATCTGAGGGTTTAGCGGGAATCCTAAAAGAAGCGTTTTTCCTTGAGCGGAGAACCAAAAAATTAAGTAGCCCCCTCTAACGCATCAAGCTGATCATCCAAAAATCAAAATACACCCCCAAAATAAATTCCTTTGAAATCTTGACCATCCATTTTGCTTTTTCTTTCAAGCTGGTTTCAGAGAGCATTGCCACGCACGGCTTAAACTGATGTTTGCATCGTCCCTTTCTCTCTCATGGAAGGGAACTCCCCCAAACAAATTCTAGTGGGATCCTGGAACATCCCCTCTTCCACAGTGCCAGAAGCAAAACGTTTTCCACTTAGTGAGTCTGTTGGCACTAATCAGTATTAAAAGTGACCCTGCAAAGGGTTTTTTTGGCTGATTTTTTTGGGTCTTTTTTACAGACTGCTCATGTGACCCCCCAGAAGTCATTCCCGTAGGGCTGTCTCTACCTCTGCTCTGCGACAGCTCATTGTATCTGGAAGCTCCCCTTTGATATAAGGCCAAATCCAGACACCAAACCCGCTGGAACCACGTATCAAGGATGAAGGCAGAAAAGAAAACCTTACACCAGAGCTCAGATTTTTAGTTTTACACTAGGAATAAAGAGGTGGAGTTGCATCACCTCTTTGGCTAATTGAAACCACACCCTGCAGCAAGCACTACCTTTGTCCTTCTTGAAATCCAGTGCATCTTGTTTGTCTGTGACAATTTCCTTCATGTTAACAACACTGCGGTGAATCAGCTGCCGAAGGATTTTGATCTCGCGGATGGCGGTGATGGGGAACCCTTCCTTCTCGTTGTCCAGTCGCACCTTCTTGAGAGCCACCAGTTCACCTGCCAGAACAAACCAGAATCAAAGCCCCTGCACACACCACCACTTACAGCTCAGAGGGTTTCCAGGGGGACACTGAAAGTAGTTATGAGCGTGGTCAACGTTCACCGAGAAGGAGCAGTGGAAGCTTTAGCTACCACCCCCATTTTTGTGGCACTGCTCCATCAGAAAGTATCACACCAAGAACACTTGTAGTGGTAAGTTGAGGCGTAATGGCTTTACACTGACATCTAAATCTCCCCTCTGAGATCTCAGGCAGAAATTCTTTGCTGTGAGGGTGGTGAGACCCTGGAACAGGCTGCCCAAAGGAGCTGTGGCTGCCCCATCCCTGGAGGTGTTCAAGGCCAGGTTGGAGGGGGCTTGGAGCAACCTGGTGTGGTGGGAGGTGTCCCAGCCCAGGGCAGGGGGGCTGGAATTCAGGACCTTTAAGGTCCCTTCCCACCCAGACCATTCTATGATTCGATTTCAAGACAGATGACCCCAGTGCTGCTCCTAATCTGCTTCAGAGGGAAGTCACAAGAAGTGAGCATAAATTTACCCTGGAAACCTCTGCAGCCCCTTTTGCAAGCTCTGCTACAATAAAGCTGGACAAAAAACCAAACATTTAGGAAGCAGGGCCTGAGTTGGCACCTACAGCTGCCACAGCTATACCTGGATGGCCACCTGACCCTGTGTCACACCGTACACACAGGGGACACAACTTCACGAGCAGAGAGAGCAGCTGGGACCCAACTCACACTTCCCAGGATTTCACAGCTTCTCTTCTCCCTTTTGAAAACACTTGATGTGAGTGTTCATCCCAGGGCCGGAGCCGTTTCTAGTTCTACAGGTATTTGTCATTAACCGGCCTCACCGCTAACACTGGAACGGGTTTTTTTTTTACACACACCCACAGCCACGAGGCCGTGAAGAAGTGGAGTCCGTGGAAAGCACTTGGCACCTACCTGTATCCTTGTCCTTGGCTTTGTACACCTGCCCGTACGTCCCTTCTCCAATAATCCCAATGATATCAAACTTGTCCACGCAGCGCTTCCCCCAGTCACTTTCCGTCTGTCTCCTCTCCCCGTACCGAGGGCAACAGATTCTGGAAGAGAGAAGAGAACTGTCAGACCCACAGCTGCGTGAAGAAAACCTAACAACTCCAAAAAAAGCCAAAAAAAAAAACCAAACAAACAAGAAAGTCAGCCTTACTTTGGTCTCTTTTTGAAGGGTTGCTGAGGTGGTGTGGCTGCCTTTGGTTCCGGGGAATCAGGAGGAGATGGGTCCCCCCCAGGGAGCTCTGGAGGGAGCGGGAGGTCCGTGAGTAAGTGTCGTGGTCTCTGCTCTCGGTCTTTCTTCACAGGTTTTGGAGGAAGAATCTCTTTTGGACTAAACTCCGAAAAGTTAATACAATACAAAAGTCAGACTTCACAGCCAACAAAAAAAAAAAGAAAAGTCTACTGTAGGACAAGAGCTCCATCGGAGAATAAAGTTAGGAGTCCCACTTTAAGTCCGAAAATTAGCACAGCCCAGTATAGAACAAAACAGCATGAAATTTTACTGTGCTAATACATCAAGAGAGAAGAGTGTTAAGTTTCAACACGCAGTCTTCAAATAAACACACCACTCTCTGCGACAGGTCAGTACTAATTGCGAGTTTCCTGCAAAACACTCAGGTTATCAGCCCTCACTCCCTCTATTTAGTCCATTTATCATCATGAAATTAAATGCAAGGCTTGTTAAGGACCACTAGAAATACTAACCCAGAATTAAATCTCCCTACATAAGTAAACACTTCACTTCTTAGCAAGGACTGAAACCTGCAAAAGTTGCTAAGGAACCAAAAACTAACTTTTTAAAGACGGCAACAGCTCCCTAAGCAGAGTCTTATTCCTCTCTCATGGGCCAGCAGGGAGAATTCCTGGGTCTCAACAGTCAGGAATTCTTCTCCACACAAATCTCTGCTTCACCAGGAAAAGGAAAAGATTAAGAGATGCAAATGACCTTCCAAGGTGGGTTTTTAGGGCAGCTGGCAGGAGGTTTGCCGTTTGTCAGCATCACCAGGTCTATGGCTTCAGCACAGAGAGCTCCACAGAAATGAAGCGATAGAAGTAGGTCATTTTCCCAACTTTTTTGATTAGGCACTGCCTAATCTGCAAGAATATCTCTTGTGAAATATAGTTGAGAAAAAAAAAAAAAAAAAGACAAAGAGGACACTAGTCTGACTCCGTGATCTGCTGTAAGAGAGGGGGGAGCATCTTCTCCCACCGCTAAGAGGTCATCAGGCAGCTGCAGAACGAACCCCACCTCCATTCACCCACCACCATCACCAGCAGCACCCAGCCCGGGAACAACAGAACTGGCAGAGCTGCACGGGCTGAAGCTCAGTCCCTGTTAACTGCAGGCACCATGGGTGCAGAACGACACCCAGTTGGGTCACTTCACCAAGGCAGAATCCACACTGAACCTCAGAAGAGGTTCTTTAGCACAGGATCCAGACAGTCAGGGCTTGGAACTGCAAGCGGGAAGGAAGACACCTCCTTCCAACAAAGCAGATACTAGGAAGAAATTCTTTCCTGTGAGAATGATGAGACACTGGAGCAGGTTGCCCAGAGAAGCCATGACTGCCCCATCCCTGGAAACATTCAAGGCCAGGCTGGATGGGGCTTGGAGCAACCTGGTGTGGTGGGAGGTGCTGGGGCAGGGGGGTTGGAACTGGATGGTCTGGAAGGTCCCTTCCTATGGAACCATAGGATGGTTCAAATTACCAGGTTTGGCTTTCTTTAAGGCTGTATCTGAAGCACTGATCTAATGACACCCAGTTCCTACAGATCAAATAGTCACAGAAAAAAAAAAAAAAGCACAGGTTTTTATTTGACTCTGTGTTTAATCCACTTCTAATTGGCAATTCATTTGCTCCTCACAGTATTTAAATACCCAACAGTAATGCGCTAAGCTCGAGCCCTGTAATGCCATCAAAATGATCCAGCCTTTCTCCAGACCTCTATCAGAAGCCAACTTTTGTGAGACTCCTTGGGAAGGGCGAGGGTGTGTTTGTAGATTTAACCCACAGACACCCAACCTTCCAGGAGGTCCCTTCTCTCCCTCTTACCAAATTTTGCCCATTTTCTCACTGAGACACTGTTATTTGTGCTTAGTCCCCTACAACTTAATCTATTTGTCTATCAGCTACTAGATGGCTCCTGTAACTTTAATCACTCCCAGAACATTTGGGCATTTCACCAGGCATTTCCCTCCAAGTGAGAAAGACAAACAGAACCTCCAGGGCTGCCCGAGCAGAAAAACAATCAAGCGTGGACCACAACTGCCCAACAAAGACTCCTCAAAGCTCCCTCCCTTCTTCCCCTCCCCTAAACCAGCTGGAATGCCATCAGTCAGGTCTGCATTTTTAACTATTAGCGCTGCGAACAGGCCAACAGATTTTCCCGGGATCCCATGGAAGCTCCGTAAATTCCTGAGGGCAACAGCAAACACGGAACAAAGTCGGTACCACTTGTTCCTTAAACAGCTCTTCTCCTGCTCCGTCTCCCACCGTGCACCTCGACTGCCACAGAGTCAGAAAGAATTCTAGACCAGCAAGTCTCGAGAGCTCAGAAAGCATCAAGAAAGGTTAAATGGTCTCTACCTGAATTCTCCCAGCCTCAGCACACAAAACCAGAAGTCGAAGAAAACTCCTGTCCGTAAGCACAAAGGCAGCTGATGAAAAGCGAGCTCCCGCACCGTCAGTGCCACCGGACTCAGCAAAATGAAGCGGGATTTCCCATCCTTTCATTAGGAAGAAGTCACTGCAAATCCAGTCACTAAGCTAAGCCACCAGGTCTGTTACCACCCTCCTGAATTCACAGCGATGGCAGAGATAAAAGACACTTTTAACAAAGCTAAGCCACACCTGGGAGAAAAAAAGAGCTCTAGATACGAGCGGCTGAAAAATAAAATACATTATTTGCAGCACAACTTCTGGGTGTGGAATAAGGGAAGGCAGCAGCAGAATCTCGCTTAGATGGGCGTTTGAGTTGGGGAAAACCTGCAATCTGTTAAGAAGTGTGTGTTTAAACTCAATAGATGTTTGCTGAACAGCATTACACTGCGTTGGAAGGGCAACAGGAACAGGCACAAGCCTAATTTTTCCGTCGATCACAGCGACAACATTACCCTGATTTACATCAATACCAGGGCAAGCCATGGAAATTAATTAAACGAATCACAATAAATAACATACTGCATTCTCTGCAACCCCAGGGTAATTACATCAGGCCCTAAGTATCACCTAATGCACTGGTCACTAAACCCCACGCTTTACTAACCAAGGGGATACTTAGTGAAGCTTTAGTGATGGCTGGAAAGATGCAGCAGTTGTTTGGGAACTACGGGCTACGCAGATCAAGTAGAAAAAAAATAAAGATAGAGGTGATGACCTTACATTAAGAGCACCACAACATTAGCAGCTACAAAAGGAAAATAAAAATCTGGGGTTTCTTCTTCTCTGTCTCCATTTTGGATGTTCTGTTTCAATCCCCTCTTCCACCACCCCCCCACTAAAATTCCCCCTAGAAGGATTTTCAGCCCCGAGCCACAGTTACAGGATGGAACGGAGTCCGCACGTTTTGCTGAAAAACTACAGGGAAGAGAAAGCTGAAGTAAGTGCAGTGTCACTCTTCCAGTTTTAAAACTCTGTTCCAACAAACAATACCTACTGCTCAGGCAATAAGGACTGTATTAATTATTCAATAATGAAGACAATACCCAAGTTAAACCAATGCCATTTTTGACATGTGGGCACGTTTGATGAATTTGGAAGAGAAACAGCTCTGGTTCATGTTCCTGCACTGGAATTGTTGAACTCTTTCCTGTTACTTAAGTACAAGGTTTCGGGGGAATTAAAGAAAAAAAAAAGGCAATTTCAAAATAAGCCTGTGCAACCGGCTGCAACGCCAAGGGGTGCGTTAATTCCAGATTCATGTTTCATTACTGTCATAAATATCAGCAAAGAGTGATGTGAAAGCTTTACTAACCAGCATTAAAACAACAGCCAAACCTCTCTTTCTCACGGGGATCAGATGGAACTACCTGCACGGGACCATAAAACCTCCCATAAACCTGCCGAGGTTGTTGCCCCAGGAATGGGTGGGCAAAAACGTGTTATCCCAGCGGCACCGTCTGCAGGATAAGCCAAAAACTGTCAAACTAAGCCCCCCCCCCAAAAAAAAATCTGCTGATTTCAATGGTTTGCTTTTAAATGCAGCAAACAGGACGCCACGGTGTGACCTTACCTATCCAAGTCATCTTCCCCAACTAAAATAGGGGGGAGCGGAAGCGGAGGCAACGTTGAAGTTTTCAGGTGCGGGATAGCAGCCGTCACAGACACTTGTGTTTTTGTAGCGACTTGGAGAGAGGACTGAGAGTTCACCTGAGAGGATAAAGTAGACGTCCTTGGGTGGGAAGAAGATGGCAAAGACGTTGGGGCTGAAGTAGGGACCTGGAGGGGAGGCAGTTGGGATGGCGGCAAAGGCGGAACGGCAGGCGATGGAGGCAAAGGCGGCAGCGGTGGAGTCGGAGGCGGCGGCGTGGTTGTGGGCAGAGGTGGAGGAGGTGATTTTATTGAGGGGAGAGGAGGGGGAATCTCCTTCTCTGCTGCGTCCGTCTCTTTCGGAGACAGGAGGTCCTCTGCCGCTGCTACAGGCTTCAAGTCTTTTGTTCCCGTCTGTTTTGAATCTCTGACTGGAACAGGGTGCTTCCTCTCAGAGTTCTCCTCCGCCTTGGTTTTTGTTGTCTCTGCAGGGGCTTTAGTCTCTGCGTTTGTGTACAGTAAATTAGCTAATTCTGTATCCGAAGAGGATTTTTCAGATTTAACAGTTTTGATGACCTTTTTAGATTCCGTTGCAGGCTCCTTGAGTTCAGCCAAGCTGTTCTCCTTTCTGGAGAGGAAAACGGGGGAGCCCTTTGCCTCCTTCCCATCCACCTTGGCCGCAGCCGCCGCCGCTGCCGCCCGCTCCTTCTTCTTCCTGCTGAGTTCTGCCCCCAGACTGGAGTTCAGCGGGAGCCTGGTGGGGGATATACTGGAATGGCGACTGCGCGACCCAGACCTCTGCTTTTTACTGTGAGATGATGAGTGTCTTGAATACCCAGGACTTCGGCTTCGGGACTTCACAGATTTCCTGGGGAGAGAACGGGGAAGAAGATGAATGAAAGGAAGCATCTCGCAACCTCTGAGCTACTCGTCAACAGCGACAGCTCTCTGGGAAAATAATTCCATCCCATTATTCATCAACCAAGTTCAGACAGTCTGTAACACCTGTCCAGAGAGAGTAAAGCTACGGAAACGAGCTTATCAGCTAAAGCAATACAAGTTTCAGGTCATATTCCAGCCTTCCAGCATTGGGACAATCATACTGTAGAGGCAGAAAGGAAGAATCAAGGCTGGAGAAGCCCCAAGGTAAAGGGGAGACCCCAGAAACAGGCGCTGAACAGAAGATTTCAGTCTGGAGGATGAGCTGGCAGTTTATAGATCTTTCACAGTGATTATGTACAGCTTTAAAGGAAACAAGGGATAAAATACGACTGCCCTCTCGGGAACACCGCCTCAGGAAACATCTCACTTCAAGCTAATTTTTCCCCCTGGTTCATTTACTATCATCAGAACTTAAATATGCATATTATGATTCAGGAAAAAGGAAAAAAAAAACAAAAACAAACAAACAAAACCAAACACACCAAACCAAAAAACCAAGGAATTTCAATTCTGCTTGAGGTGTTTTCTGTCCAGAGGGTCTCAGTTATCTCCTACAATAAATGGGCTCTAATTTAAGTATATATGCAGAAATAAAATAAAAAAAAAAATAAAAAAAAACCACAACAAAACAAAACGCTACACCACTGAAAAAAAAAAAATCCGTGTTGTGAAATAAGCAAGGAGGAAGGCAGGAAACACCTCACACCATCAGGGCAGGCGCCACGAGCGTGGGGCAAACCCAGTCAGAAGGCGGCAGTAACCACGAGCTTAAAGACTGATGTGGAAACGAGATTTAAAAAAAAAAAAAAAAAAAAAAAA
>VZRU01011573.1:0-11572 GCA_013398155.1 Pedionomus torquatus
TTTTTTTTTTTTTTTTTTTTCCTTCAGGAATGATTCCTTGGTATAAAAGAAGAGGGGTCTGGGAAGTTGTTATAAAGTTTTGGGGTTTTTTTTCTTCTTCTTAAATAGGAACAGGGAGTTCTGAATAAGATAACTGTTTTCCTCATAAGCACTTTTTCCATACCCACCTTCTGGAACTGCACATAGGTTCATTTCTTTGTTTTTATCACCACAAAGTGAAGATCACCTCCATGAAGGAGCACAGTGTCTTGTACAAGGAGCAGAGGATTTTCTCTTTCCTTCCCTTAGCCAGGCTCCAGAAACTGCAAATATGAGCAGGAGTGGCCAGGGAGCAGGGATGAATTTCTTTACCAAGATGCTTTCATTCAGCTGCCATCTGCTGCTAAACCTGTAGGAATTTCTATGACCTATAGGAAACTGATGCACAGCAGCTTTTAAATGCTGCTGAGAAGAGCTGCAGGAAAGAAATCACTCACAATGATAAGTTTAGTTGGTCCTGCAGCCTGCAGGAACCCTGTAAATAAAGACTATGAATCTGCAACGGCAGGGTAAGAGCAGCTGGGACAGACAGATTTTCCCAATCTCTCGTCTCTCTCTGAAAGCCTCATGAGCTTAACGAGATCCTTTATTAGCAAGAGGAGGTGTGTGTTGTAGAGGTGAGCAGTGGTGCAGCTCATGCTGACTGGCAGAAGACTTTCTCTCGAGTGACAGGGACTCTCAGAGGACATGGAGGTGGCTTAGGTCATGGGGAACAGCCATCCCAGACACCAGGCAGGGTGATGAAATTTTGCCTGAGGATGGCCACAGAGCCGTAGCGCCTTTGCTGCTTGGTCAAGTGGTTTCTGAGGCTGCACACACCAAGCAAGGAGCTGGTCCTGGCTACAGAGTTTCAAAGAGATGACTTCTAATTGCCCCAACTGGAACTTGGCCTCATAAATAGGTTTCAACACCAGTTGAAGGAAAAAAAAAAAAAAAAAGAAAATTAAAGAAATAAGAGAAAGAAAAAAGAAGAAAAAGAAAATAAGGTCACAAGATCTTATAATGCAAGTTTGTGAGGTTCTCAGTGTTTTCCTAGAGATTCTAGGGAACAAAATAACATTAAGACAATTAATTTCTTTATTTCTTTATGAGCAGGGGTATAATGACTAATATCCTGGCCAAATTCCATCTCCAGGAACTCTGTTTTTGCTTTTTTATATTCCTGTGTAGCTGAACACAATGGTTCCCTCCTCTGAAACATCTGGATAAAGGCAGCGGTGCAGCAGGGCTCCCCCAAGACTGGCCACTGTAGGCTCTATTGCAGCTTGTCTGCAGTGGTCAGAAACACTGAAATGGTAATTTTGACATCATATGTAAATCATTACCACATTTACCACCAAAATGTGGTAAATGCCCTCTATCCTCCACAGATTTCTCCACTCCTTTTAATCCCCCCCTTTTTTTGCATCGCTCTTCATGTCAACCAAGGTGTACCAGTTTAGAACATATGCTCAATGACTGAAGATATTTACTATTTCTGGAAGTGATTTGTTTGCAATGAAGAGCTGAGTAAAACAAGACTTATTTTTCTCTCCTTTCTCCACAAAGGAATACACTATTGATGTCTTTTTCCGGCAATCCTGGAGAGATGAAAGGCTGAAGTTTGATGGTCCCATGAAAATACTTCCCCTGAACAACCTGCTGGCCAGTAAAATCTGGACCCCTGATACCTTCTTCCACAACGGGAAGAAATCTGTCGCCCACAACATGACGACACCCAACAAGCTGCTGCGCCTGGTGGACAATGGCACTCTCCTGTACACCATGAGGTAAGTTTGCGTCCCCTGAGCCAGGGTCTTCCAGACCCTAATGCACGTGCAGGCAAGGATGGGACCTGCAGGGTTTGTGCAGACTTCCACTGGACCCTATTAGCACACTTGAGTCTTACTCTGCACTTTCTCTGCTGTCCTTGTATCCTACTTATGTAGCATCACTGGTTCTCAAGCACACTTGTAGGGGTAGCTGTTTTTCTCATCGTTCATGTTGAGTTTTTCGTTTTATGATTGTCATGGTTTTGACTAATCAGAAAGACAGATGATGGCCCCTCCCTCCCCCATCTAAGAAGAAGAGAGGAGGAGAGGAAGAGATTAAGGAGATTTAGGAGTTTAGAAAAAAGCTAAACTACTTTAATGAAAATCTAAATAATAATAAAAGAATGAATAATTTTTAAAAATGCATACAGTACACAGTACATGTATATGGTACAAAACTGTATCAAGCTCCCAGGATGACGATCATGTCACCAGCAAGCATCAAGAAAAGTCCCAGACTGGACTTGGTGGTTGACAGGAGCTGGATTCCAGATCTGGAGTCAGGAATGCTCAAATTGGTCTCAAAGGCAGGTGAACAGGCAGGATCCTCCTTGGATGTTGGCCAGCGAAGAAAGAGAATTGACCCTTTGATCCCTCAGCTTTTATACTGAGCATGATGTAGATGGGATGGAATACTCCAGTTGGAAAGTTTTTGGTGACCTGTCCTGTCTGCTCCTCCCTACAGGTGTGACCCCTCTATGCTTTTCTGCTTCTGACCCTCCAACGGGTCGAATAACGGAATTCCCTGACCTTGGTTGTTCTAGCAATAAGTCTAAGCAAGACCTTCTCTTTACACCATTCCTNTCTCAAAGGCAGGTGAACAGGCAGGATCCTCCTTGGATGTTGGCCAGCGAAGAAAGAGAATTGACCCTTTGATCCCTCAGCTTTTATACTGAGCATGATGTAGATGGGATGGAATACTCCAGTTGGTCAGTTTTGGGTCATCTGTCCTGTTTGCTCCTCCCTACAGGTGTGACCCCTTTATGATTTTCTGCTTCTGACCCTCCAACGGGTCAAATAACTAAATTCCCTGACCTTGGTTGTTCTAGCAATAAGTCTAAGCAAGACCTTCTCTTCACACCATTCCTTGGTATAAGCAGGTCTTATCACTGTGAGAGTGAACAGTTTTCTGGACAATGTGCTGTTAGTTTCAGAGTTTAGTGAGTTAGAAGAGGCCCAGCTAAAAGCATGAAATTGTAAAACAAAAAATTGGTTCATTTTACCTCAAACCAGGACAATGATGCATGTGATGGGGTAGAAGTGTTGGGATTGATAGTCTGTGGAGGTGGTGCACCACCCGATGTATTTTGTTCCTGACCTCTGGTGGGACATGGCGTCAGGTTTCCAGTATTGGTAGGGGAACATGAGGATGGGAGAATTTGTTATTTATTCTCCAGCAGCTTGAGAACAGATCTAAATTTGTTCATCATGCTACACTGGAGCCATTGGAAACATGTAATGAGCCCAAACTTGCTTGTGGGAACACTGGAGGGTTTATTCCTACTTTGGGGAATAAAAAATCTAAATCTATATGATCACAGCCTTATTAAAAGGCTGTTCTTTGGAGGTGCCAGGTCTGGTGAGGCCATTGGGAGTTCCCAGTTTAACCCGGCCCATGTTGGCCCCAGCTGAGGTCTCAGTGTGAGCCCTGAACATGAGGTGGCCCAGCAGGGTGAGACCCCCAGGCGATGGTGATACAGCCTGTGCTGCTCCACTGTGAGCTCCAGCAACTGGGCTCTCCCTTCTAAAACACGAGTGGCTGTTGGGGAACCATGCTTGGGCAGTCATCTCTGGATTTCTCAAGAACAGAGCTGGTACATACACTTATCACTAAGCTGCAACAGGTGTAGAGCATAAAGAAAACCACCTTTAGGTTAATTTTATGTTCATTCTGGAACTATTCAGATATTCCTCTACTCTTGTAAGCTATTCAGCCATGTAAATAATGTTTGCTACCTGGGGCTGATGTACTAATTTGCCTTCCGAGGTAAATGGGCTTATAAATGAAACAGCAAGCTGCTCATAGATGCACAAGAACGATATTGAGTTGGTTTTGGAAAGGTGTAAATCTTTGTTTTCAGAAATTGTTTTCCCCGCCTCCACCTTCAAGCTGATCCTAACTAATAATAGGCTTCCTTGTGGATTCTGTGTTCTGAGCTGCTGCACTTTCACCTCCGTTTTTGGAGGACCAGACAGAATTTCCTCTCTTCATAGTTAAGCTGGCTGTGAAACTGTACAGTGTCAGCAAGTTTTACAGCCTACATTGATAAACAATGCTCTGCCTTCGCGCAGTGGTTCTCAAATATGAGCTAATTCTGCCACTGCCCTTGGGGTTTAGGTCTCCACACATCAGTGATCTCACGTTACCGAGGCAGATGGGGTAAATGAAGGGAGAAGCCCAACTTGACTTAAGGGCTCGGTTCTGCTCCCAGCTCTTTGACCTGCGTGTGGATGACTAACGCTACCCCAGTTTGTATCACTGTCTGGATGTAAAGTATTATAGGACCTACTGGCATAAGATAGAAAAAAAAAGACTCAATTTCAGGGCTTTTGTATCATTTCACTTCTTCTTTATTCAGCAAACAGCCATTAGCTCCAGCAAGTTTTGTGTGACTGAGAAAGTATTGGATTTACATTCCTGAGCAGGTGCCAGGATCATGAGGCTCTTGGGAATGAGCTTCTTGAAGAAAATGGAGTCATAGGATATTTTAAATAAATTCAACACATCCCTCAGTTTAGCTGTCTCCCAAACAAGCGGGGGATGAAGGAGACTCTGGATCTCCCTTTGTGTGTGTTCCTGTCCCCCTGAAATGCACCTCTAAGGCTTTGTAAGAGGTGGAGAGCCCACTCAGAGACACCCAAAGGTTGAGGGTTGGATAATGTGACCTTTTGTCACATATTATATCGCGCAGTACCCTGCATGGAGATCTTTTCCTTACCAAGCACAGGTTGTTGCTGTGTGGGAAGCTCTCCTGGTAGGGCTCCGGGCAGCACTGGACCAGCCTGATGCTGGAGATGTGGTTAGAGCTGGCCAGAAGTCCATCTGGAAAGCACTGCCCAGTGCACAGGACAGTGTGTTAAGGGCAAAGCAGGGCTCCTCTGGGTTTGCATTGCAACACATCCAGAGTGGGATGTCTCTCCTGATGCATCTTATGATTGCCCTTCTCTCTGCTGCTGAAGGAAATGACTGCTAAGGGCCACAGGATCTTTTGGGTGGGGGCTTAGAAAGGAAGCCACAAGGGCACAGACTGCATGGTCTTGAACTGTGCACCAGGCTGAGGCTCAGAGACCAAGTCGTACCTGACTCTGCCACTCACACCTCACTTCCCCTGTGAAATGATGATGATGGTATCACCCTCCCTTGTTAAGTGCTTTGAAACCTCCTTCCAGAAAATGGCTGGAAGGAGACTCATGTTTTACATCCAAGTGGCACATTCTCTGCTCTCCTCCGTGCCCAGGGGCATGCACATGTGTCCTTCTCAAAGGAAGGAGCAGGACCACAAAGCCAATCTCAGCCCCACAAAGCTGACATCCAGGAAAGCGCAACTCCTAGGGAGGCAGGCTCTGTCCTGCTGACTAGGGATCGAGTTTGGACCTCCACGAGGTTTCTCCTGGACTGGCAGGATCACCCAGAGGATGCCTCGTGGGCTCAGTCTCGACTGGTACATTGCCATGCAGTTTGACTCCCAAGACACATCCTGCATCCTTTACCTTGTACCAGCCAATATCCTTGAGGGATCAGCTTTGCTGATGCGCACTTAGAGGCACGTCTCTTGCTATTTATCCTGCTGTGAAAGCCAGCTTCTCTTAGTCAAGGCTTACATTTATAGATGAAGTTGCTCTGGTGGAACAGCGACTCTGACACCTGCATCCAGCGAAATTCCACCCGTGTGACAATATTTTATAGCTCCTGGAGAGAGCCTCTTTATCACTGACCTGAGCTTCAAGGAGTCGCACACCAGCTATAGCTGAGGGTCCAGAGATTTCCTTTAGTAACGGCACAGCCTTCTCATGGACCAGTGCAAACCTCTCGTCACTGACTTGGCACCCTTGGCACCTGGGTGATGAGGTGGCCTTTGTGACCACAGCACAAAACTGCATTTTTCTGTTCCCCTCCTTCTGGCTGCTGAGGAAGGGACAGGATTACTGATGCCTCTGCCTCTTCCCTGCTACTCTGGCTGCCTTAGAGGGCACAGGGAACACAGTTTTATTATGTAGCCCTGCCTCTACAGTCTTGTTCCTGGAGCTCCTACAAGCTTCAAGTAGTTTGCAAAAGCTCAGCAAGGGCCTCAAAGCTCTCGTGTCAGACTGGAGTACAACAAACTGGGAATTGTGATTTACATAAGGTACAGACAAAAAAAAAACCCCAACCTCAGCTGTTGCGGCAATCTCTCGATGTACACTCTGCCTCCAATTGTGTGGGGCACACAGATAATGTTCTGGTTCTTCCTGGCCTTGAAGCGTATGAAAATAGCGAAAGCGTAATGTTATGCCGATGGGATTCAACTTTGTGAATCCAGGCTTTAAAGAGCTCTCCTGCTCTTCACAGGGACTGTCAGAGTGGCATGTGGAGGCTTTGTGGTTATTGTCAAAGTGTTTCCCAGACAATATGTGCTCAAGTTATGCAGTTAAAGATGTTTTCTTTAACTGCTGGGCTGACGCATTCAGCTGCATCCCCAAATACTTCGCCTCAAGAACCCTGAAGCCCTTAGGAGCAGCGCACAAGCACTTGGGAGGGAGGATTAGTGAACCCCTGGGTGAAGCAGGGGCAGAACAGGAGGGAGAGTTGGGTGCAAAGGCACCCAGGACTCATGCAGTCCTACTGGGGCTGTTGAACCCCAAATAACAAGTCCTGGTACCTAATGCAGCACTTTCAGCTTGAGCTTCCCAGGCTGCTTTTTGAAATCACAGAGCTTTACAGCATCTCTCCCATCAAAGGTTTTGGATTGTCTTTACTGCCTGGGGTTTCTTTAACCCCTGGGCAATCTGTGCGAGCTGTGGGCTGGAGCTTGCAGAATCCTTCCACAGGATGGAGGTGCACCCTTGTCACTCTCCTTTCTGCAAGAGCTGCAGCTGGGATATCCCAGCACCAGCTCCTCTGGGTGGTAGGGACTGGCAGCTCTTTGGCTGCATCCCACATCGGGGCTGGTCCGAGACAGCAGTGTAAACAGACCTGAGCAGCCCAAAGCTGGACTGCTAAACACACTAGCAGATGAATAGATGAGATGAGATTTAGCACAGCCTGCTTTTCCCTGCCTTACGGATTCCAGAGTGAATCCAAAGGCAGAAACGATCTATTTTCCAGGCGTGGTTTTGTGCAGGCAGACTTTTGTAAAGAAGATGTCCCAGAAGGGAGAAATCTTCAGAGATTACCTTATCTTGCTGCATTTCTGCCATCATGGGCTGAAATCTCCAGGGGCTGGGGGAAGATGCCAAGTGAATTCAGCACTTTCAGATCCAGCACAAGGATCCTAGAAGCAGTTTGGCTTTCAAGCTCAAACCCCAGCAATTAAACCTAACCTAGATTCTCACACAGCCTAAACCATAAACACTGTTCGGCCTCAATGTGGTTAGTAATGAATCTCCGAGAGGAGAAATCAGGACAAAACTCAGGCAACATCCCTGGCATAAACAAAGTCGGTTCTTCTGTGCAGGGTGCTGTCACGGTTTTGTCCCACACAGACACCAAGGGATTATTACAATTGCGTCCCAGAAATTGGACTGAGACTCTCGCTCATCCTGCAGCACCGACAACAACGATGCAGGTAACGACAGGGGCTCTAATGACACATCAAAGGCTTCGCTAAGCTCCTGGTAACCATGAGAACCAAGCTGAAGTGGTTGCTTGTACCGTCAGCCCTGGGAAAGGTATGTTTAGCCTGATTCACGCTTCTTGCCATTGTGTTGAGCAGTTCAAAGGACTTCCCGTGACTTTAAAGAGAAAAACATGGTTTCTCTCCTGGATGTTCCACTTTCGGTGCCATTGTGCCAGCAAAGTGAAGAGAAAACACGAGGAGTTTGGGGTTTGATTTCAAGGCAGTTCTGCATAAGTTACTGCCGGCGCCTGGGACAGATGAGCCAAAGGGTACAACAGCCGGATTATGTGATTCCTGGCAGCTTGTCTATTTTTCACATGCAGTTTAGGCTTTATAATGACATTTCGGGGCTCAAATGTCTGGACCTGAACAGGGCATCAGAGCGATGAAGCAAACCCCTGTGGATAGCTGGCCCTGCGCTCCCTTGCAGAGGGTAAGGGGCAAAGATGAGAATCTCTGCAGCGGGCTCTTTTACCCAAATGCTGCAGAGGCAGTGGTAATTGTCTGGGAGGCGAGATACATTCCTCTTAGTTTGACATTTTGATGTTTCATTAAGCAAAGCATATGGTGCTGAGGAGTCCTTCGCCAGCAACAGGAGGTGACGGGGAAGGCCAGCGAGAGAGGGAGAGCCGAAGGGGAATGTGGGCACTCTCCCGAGCGGTGATTGATTCTGCAGCTCGCCTAAATACCTCTGCTAATTAGCCCTCTGGAAGATGAGTGCCTGCAAGAGAGGCTGGAGGAAAGGGGGTGAAAGATGGCCAAGGGATGCCGGGGAGCAGGGGGTGAGTGAGGAGCAAGCAGCGATGCATACGCTCTGGTTGCGGGGAGGGCATCCTGGGGAGGCAGGACACCCCTGATGTGTGTGGGCAAAGCGAAGATGTTTGAGGCAAGAGAGGACAACTGGGAAGGGGAATGCCTGTATTGCATCCCCTTGCAGCAGGGCAGCTCACTCCCTTCGTGTGTTATCTGTGATCCTGCTGACTTCAGGCTGGCTGAAGTTGCTGAACCAGACTCATCTCACTAGAACAAGATGGCATTTTCTTATTTAATTTCAGGAGACTTAAAAGTTCCTTCAGTTGTAGGTGGAAAGTGGCAGATTAGGTTGCTTTTTCAGTGGTCTGTTGATGGATTTATTGTGGTGTTATTTTCTGGCTCAGCTAGTAAAATACACTGTAGATTGAAAATGTAATTGCTGCATTCCCACACACCTATGGAGTCATCCAGCGTCCATATAAAGTTGTCTCCTTCTCTTGGCAGCAATTGCTCTTATTGGCCATGGCCTGGAGAGGGCAGGAGGGTATGGTCAAGGCCAGCTTGTGCCCAGCTAGTCTCTGCTGCCATCCTGATCCCCTCTGAGGCTCGTTCTGGCAGCTCCAAATGTCACTCAACCACCAGACCCACAGTCTGCAGTCCTTTGAGGCATTCAGCCTTATTCATGGTGGCTGTTGATCACTGCCAAGACTTGCGAACAGTACAGTGGATGAAAAAGGCCTTTCTGTTTTGAGGGGAGTTCAGGATACATCAGAAGGAAAGCACTGGTCAGAGAAGAGATCCTTTGGAAAAGCCAACTTTGGGAATACCCTGCTAAAAGCTGTTTGAAATAATAAAGCAATTAGTGAAGGCAACAAAGGAATAGGAAGGTAAAAAGAAGAAGTCTCGAGCAGCCTGCTGAGAGAGACGGGGAAATGCATCAGCATTTCATTTACACAAGTTACAGTGACAAATATTGGAATAAAAAAGTCCATTGCAGTTGGAAAGGACACAGAAATAATTCAATGGTAAGATCTGTGAGAACATACTTGGTAGGTTTGCCAGCCATGAACCTCCTCAAGTGAACTTTGAACTGACAGAACAAAGCATCACAAAACACACAGAACGGGAGGAGCAAGAGTGTTGAGTCCACACCTTGTGGCTGGGTTTTTGTACTTGCTTCTTGAAATCCCAATCTTTATTCAGGTTACAAAAGAGACACATCAGAGCAAATGAGCAGTTTATTCGTGGTGGCTTTTGAGTGTCCAGAAGAAAATTATTCCAACGATCTAGTTGTGGGATTGCCTCAAAATCACTGTCAGTCTTTCCATTGACTTCATTGAGTCTTGGTTGAAGTCCTAAAGATAAGGTCATCTTCTCTCTCGTGTAAAACAGGTATTTTCAGCCCAGAACTGAAGAAACGATTAGCAAGTCAGAAAGAGTGATTATTTTCCAAGGAAGTTACATTTCTTGGATGGGTGAGGGAGCCAAGCTGGGGACAGGCGTAATGCAAGCAGTCATCATCAGTCATCCCTTTGTCAGTATTGCGATTGCTGCAGGACATTGTGGTCACTATCCATGTACATGGATTCAGAAAGGATTGGCATACTTAGAGTAGAAGAGGTCCTTGGTCTCTCAATTGCCTGGATACAGCCTCTGAATCATGGAAGCTGTAAGCCACCAGCTGCTGGGAGACAACAGCAAGGTGTGGTTTGCTCTGAATCCACTCAGGTTTCATTCTTCTCTGTAAATATCCACTGGCCTCCTCTACTGGAGGTGGAGTCAGCCTCCATAGACCAAATAAACCCACTGTGATTACCTTGGCCAGAGTATGGAGCATCACATCAGTCATGGTTTGGCTATAAGCTCTTGGGACTCAACAGCCAGCCCCTCAGGGCTTCAGTGCAAGTAATCCTCATGGGACATACAGGGACCAAGTCCAGCTGATGCTGAGTGGCTAAGAGCTGTTTATCAGGATCCAACCTGTCCTGATTTTGGGAGTTGCTTTTACATGTTTTCCACACCCCAGAATAGCTCCTGTGGCAGTGGAGTAGCTCCAGGGACATGGTGGGGCAGATGTGCCCAGTAGAGACAGGACAGCGGTACCTGGCACTGAAAAACAGCAGAAATGACTATGTGCTGCTGTTCCATTAAGGACCATGGAGGTACCACTGAAACGCTGTGGGGCTGGGTTCAGAAAGTCTGCAGGAAACTCACCACTTTCCTTTTCTAGCTCACACAAGAATAAGGTGTAGAGTTCCCCATGGTGTGATCTTCTGGGCAGCACAGTGACCCCAGTGACCACTACAAAGGGGTCATGTGCCTTACCTCCCAGACATTCCCAAAGACTGAGTTAACCAGGATTTAGACCCCCATTGTGGGTGCTGCCAGGACTCTGGGTTACGCAGGAGGGTTTTGGCCACCCAGCCCAGCCCCATCAGATTGCAGAATCACAGAATGATACGGGGTTGGAAGACACCTCTTGACACCTAGCCTTTAAGTATTTATAGGTGTTGATCAGATTCCCCATCAGTCTTCTCTTCTCCAGACTAAAAAGGCACAAGTTCCTCAGCCTTTCCTTGTAAGAGAGATGCTCCAGGCCTCTAATCATCTTTGTGGTCCTCTGCTGTACCCTCTCCAGCTGTTAAGGCATATTCAAGCTCTGCTCTTCTGCTTCTTGATTTAATGCCTCTGTCAGTCTCTCGTGGGGATGCCAGCTTTCCTAGACCCTCTAAAAGAAGCAGATGAGGCTGGACACAGATCTGGAATCCCGAGGTTCTTTTCCTCACCTGGCAGAGAAATATTCACAGCCAGCAGAGAGTTTTTCAGCGCAGCCGACACGGAGCAGCTGTGCAGGAATTTGCTGCTGCTCCATCCCTCGCTTGCGCTGGTGTCTGCCTATCACAGCACCATCTGCTGCCTGCAGCCACCATCGCTGCAGCCTCAGAGATCCAATGCCACCTCCAAGCCATGGTGATTCTGCTTTGTTTCCCCCACAGGGGTTTTTAGAGTGATTTGGGATGTGCTTAAGGTTTGTCCATCTCAAGGAAATAACCTTTCTTTCCCTTTCCCTTTCCCTTTCCCTTTCCCTTTCCCTTTCCCTTTCCCTTTCCCTTTCCCTTTCCCTTTCCCTTTCCCTTTCCCTTTCCCTTTCCC
>VZRU01011573.1:20066-44222 GCA_013398155.1 Pedionomus torquatus
CCCCTTGTCCTGTCATCTGTAACTTGGGAGAAGAGACCAACCCCTGCCTCTACAGCCTCCTTTCAGGGAGTTGTAGAGAGTGATAAGGTCTCCCCTCAGTCTCCTCTTCCTCAGGCTGAACAACCCCAGCTCCCTCAGCCTCTCCTCATAAGATTTGTGCTCCAGACCCCTCACCAGCTTTGTTGCCCTTCTCTGGACCCGCTCCAGCACCTCAATGTCTTTCTTGTGGTAGGGGGCCCAAAACTGGATACTCATCTGTCTGTAAATCATTTACAGCTAAACCCCACAGATGGCACACCTCCACCCCGTGTCTGTCCATGCCCCAGGTGGGCTCTTAAATCTGCATGAGTTCTGGAGCGTCTCCGCGCTCCCGACACCGCGGACGAGCCATTCTCTGAGGATACTTGATTCCCTCCCGTGTTACCCTGAGATTTGCAATTAGAGCAGTTTTCTCGAGTAGCAGCTCGGACGGAGCAGGGAAGAGCTGACTGAAAAAAATTAAAACCTACCTTTGTGAAAAATGTCTTCGCTTGCAAATTGCCGTGCTTTGCTATTAAGGAAATAATGAAAACTCCGATTGTTTAAATTGTTTATTCCTTTCTTTCTTTTTCCCCTCAGAAACTATTGTCAACAATATTATTAAAACTCTTCAATTACCAGGAGTATGGCTTAAGGGAAGTGAAAATTGGTCAATATTTTTATAATGTTTTTAATGCATTTTTAATTGAAATGCACATTATTGGGGAAAATGGATAGCAATGGTTGCTTGCTTTAATGAAAAAAGCTTTAAAAGGCATTTTACAACAGATCGGGGGTTTTTAAGATTAATTGCAGTGACAGTCATTCTGGCAGCCTGGGCCACTGAGGAGTGCCTGGCTGTGCTAGCAGCACCCAGGTCCCAGGTGGCCACCTGTGCAGGTCACAAGACACTATATCCAAACTGTTGACAGAACCACATTGGAGGAGTGGCCAGTTTCTGGTCCTCAATGAAGTTTCTAACCATCTAGCTGTCCTTTTTATTGTTATTTTATTATTTTTATTCTATTGCAAAAGCAACCAGACGCTTCTCCATGACAGAGCTGGGTCTATCTGATGATCTGAAGGCTGGAGCACCTCACCTATGAAGACGGGCTGAGAGCTGGGGCTGTTCAGCCTGGAGAAGAGAAGGCTCTGGAGAAATCTTTTAGCAGCCTTCCAGTATCTGAAGGGAGCTAGAGGAGAACTGGAGAGGGACTCTGTCAGGAAGTGTAGTGACAGGATAGGGGGTAGTGGTTTTAAATTGGAAGAGGAGAGATTTAGATTAGATATTAGGAAGAAATTCTTTGCTGTGAGGGTGGTGAGGCACTGGAACAGGTTGCCCAGAGAAGCTGTGGCTGCCCCATCCCTGGAGGGGTTCAAGGCCAGGCTGGATGGGGCTTGGAGCAACCTGGTGTGGTGGGAGGTGTCCCTGCCCATGGGTTGGAACTCGATGATCTTTAAGGTCCCTTCCAACTCTAACTATTCTTCGATTCTATAATTCTGTCATCACACAATTTACCCTACTGGCAGACGAGAAAGTGAGTGTGGGTACCTACCTGTGAGCTAGGGTTCTTTTTATAGTAAGCAGAGACCAAGTCAATGGAGTTGATTAACTTCATCCTAATGCAGATGTTTCCCATTGATTATATGAAGGGGAGATATTCAGAACTGAACCAGAGAAGTCCCTAAACAACCTGAAATTTGCCTTGATTCAAGGAGGTGGTTGGACAAGCTGATTTCCCTTCCAACCTGGACTCTTTTGTTTTTCTATGAAATGAACCATGGACTTGTGATGGGTAAGACTCCCTTAATTCCAGGGGGAATGTGGGGCACGTGGCTTGGAGGATGGCACCTAAATTTACATGGTGGAAATGCCAACTGTGTGGTTTGAGGAGAAACTGGATGGGTACAGGTGTATGGTCTCACACCATACTGGTCTCCTGATGTCTTTCCACAGGTGTCACCACTGTCCTCACCATGACCACCCTAAGCATCAGCGCAAGAAACTCGTTACCTAAAGTGGCGTACGCGACGGCCATGGACTGGTTCATAGCCGTCTGTTATGCCTTTGTGTTTTCTGCGCTGATCGAATTTGCCACCGTCAACTACTTCACCAAGCGCAGCTGGGCTTGGGATGGCAAGAAGGTGCTGGAGGCCCAAGAGATGAAGGTCAGCCCCGTGGCCAAGGCCAGGGAGAAGGGGGTGGTGAAGAAATGCTGCACGAGAGAGCTGCACTGGGGGCCAGAAGTGGGTAACATGCAGCCCCACAGCACTCTGGGAGGCTGGATGCTACTTACTGGGGTCCCCAGCTCAGGTCTTGACTGGAGCAGTTCTTGAGGGTTGAGGGAGGAAGGGGTTGGAGGGTTGATTGCTGTGCTTAGCTGGAGAAGAACACCCAGGCATGACTGTTTACTTTCCCTTCTGTCCTGCACAACCACTTGCTGGTGGAAATGTGAATGCGTGCATGTTTTTGTCTTGCTCCACCGGTGGTCTCCTCTCTCCTTTCTTCTCCTTCCAACCCATAAATGCCCCACTTTATGTTGCTTGCATGCCACACAAACCCAAATATGCCATGGGTTGCCAGCCTGGCCAATGGTGATGGTCCCGCTCTGCTGTGTCCCCTGTGACTGGTAGCCGTGACTGTAGGTCTCCCCTAGCAAGCATGGTGCAGCGATGGGGAGGTCCACAGCTGCTGGCAGCTACTGGTGTTTGTGAGTTCGGGCCACGAGGGTGGGTGGGAAGCAAGCCATCAGAAACGTCAACTAGCAATAAATTAGTGCCTGGCATTACCTACATTTTCCCTTCTCTCTTGGGATCAGCCTCTTTGGCAGCTTCCTTCCTGACAGCCACCACTGCCCCTGCTTGCCTCCCCTCCCTCCTAACTGATTTAATCTTGGCTGAGCAGAGAAATCGCTTACTGTAGCATGCCGCTCCTTGTTTATATTTATTGAATCAATTTGAAAATCAGCTTTGTCCTTGTTCTTGGTTCTGGAGCTTTTCTATTTTACTCCTTTGCATTTTAATGTGTTGTTTAAAATTGTTGTGGGTCTATATGCAAATACCTGGCAGAATTGCAGTTACTTTTGGAAAGACAGCAGCCAGTCATCTCCCTGGTATGGAGGTCAAAGCAGGAGAACAGAAGCCTTATGGAGAACGACAGCCATCACTAGGTGTTGAATGCCTCTCTTGTGTTTCTTGGACTTTCTCTATCTGTTTGCTTTTGCAGCTGTGGTCTGAGCAACAGACTCGTGGCAGAAAGGCTCCAGAGGAGGCCAGTCGATGGTCTTCCACTTCCAGCATGAGCAATAATGCTAATATGACTTCTAGAGACGAGCGAAGCCTTTCCTGGGTCATTGGCATGAATGAAGGATCAGAACAGGTCCTCAAAGCAACCATGTCCCTTTCAGTGAGGGCAAATCAGCACAAAGTTAGGATTCACACAGCCTTGAGCAATTATGTGAACTGGGCACAGGTGGAAAAAGCAGCCAAGGCTCAAAAGCTTCACTTTGTTATGGAAGCATCCTGCTCCTTAACTTACTCGTTGACCCATCACTGCAAGACTAACGGTGCTGAAACAATAGGGTAAGAGCATGCAGGGTGTTTGCGTGTGTGGTAATCAAGTAAGAAACCAAAGCAGGACCAGGAATGTTTCCCAGGGAGTGCTCTTTGTGAGCTGGCTGCCGTTGGTATCAGGCTGGAGAATCAGGAAGGACTCCAAATTTGTGGATATTTTTTCAAGCGGAGCCTTTTAGAAGGCTAACCCGCCCCTGGTCTGCAGCTCAGGAAGCTCTCTGGAGACTGGTGGGCTTTCAGGGAGCTTGGGAGTATGATGTGTCACCATATATGCTTTTCATCTTTATTCCATTGAATTGTTCCAAGCAGTGAATTTGCTACGCAATGAAGGTGCCTCCTTGGCTCAGTTTCAGCTTTTAATTAGCTCTTCTTGAAACAATTGACAAGCCAGGTGGTTGAAACCACAAAAGAAAGAGGAAGCAGCGGAATAACTATTGGCATTTTAAAGTGTCTGTACCAGGAGTGAAACTACAAGTGACAAGCCCAGGCTGAGCCCTGGTCTCAGGAGAGCCTTCCCCCCGGCCAAAAAGAATGCTCTTTATTGATGTGACGGGAAGGATCCTCGCTACAGGTTTGATTGTGTCCTTGCATGAGCATGAAAAAAAATAAATCAATAGGCATCAGCCCTTCTCTCACCTCAAAAGTAAGCAGCAGCAATGCTTCCCATCCCATTTGAAAGGAATCATGACCTTGTAAGAGCTGCTGGTTGCTGACAGGCACTCCCAGCTTATTCACCCTCTCAGGGCTGGTCCCATTCTTTGTTTCTCCCCCTTCAGCCAGCCCATCAGTTTAGATGGGAACAGAGCATTTTTTTCAGGTAGAATCTAACCTGATGGGCTGATCTTGGTAAATTGCTGATCTCTGCATCATAAATGATCATGATGATGTTGGGGTTGTTCAGCTGGGGCTGTTCAGCCTGGAGAAAAGAAGGCTCCAGGGAGACCTTAGAGCAGCTTTCCAGTATCTGAAGGGAGCTCCAGGAGAGCTGGAGAGGGACCCTTTGTCAGGGAGTGGAGTGACAGGACAATGGGTAATGGTTTTAAATTGAAAGAGGGGAATTTAGACTAGATACTAGAAATAAATTATTTGCTGTGAGGGTGGTGAGACACTGGCATGGGTTGCCCAGAGAAGCTGTGGCTGCCCCATCCCTGGAGGTGTTCAAGACCAGTCTGGATGGGGCTTTGAGCGACCTGGTGTGGTGGGAGGTGTCTCTGCCCATGGCAGGGGGGTTGGAACTTGATCTTTAAGGTCCCTTCCAACTCTAACCATTCTATGCTTCTATAACTCTATGTTCTGGTTATAACCACAGTTGGCTTCTGGCTCTAGCTGGAAGCTACTCAGTACCATCTCTGCATTTCTCCTCTAATGAAAGGCAGGCAGATATCACCACAGATGTCACCAAAAATTCCCTTTAGCTTGCACTCTGATAAGAGTTGTCTAATGCTTCTTGGACCCAAAGTTTTCCCAAGCCTTTCCTGCCTGGCAGCAGTAATCGCTAACTGTGGATGAAGGATATCCTCCCTGTCTGTGTGGCAGAGCGGCTGCAACCAACCTAGAGGTGCAGGTCAAAGAGAAATAACTGTCTCCAATGTGGAAAACTTGTTAGTAAAGATGATTTTTGGGGGAAAAAAATCATCAGGAGGGATGTGGGAGATGGCAGAAGTTGGGGAGGAGTGAGAGGCCAAAAATATTAAAAAGTGAGGGGTTTCAGTAGCCAGCAAAGCTCCCTATCTTCATCATCCTCAAAATACCTTGTTAAAAAAGGATCCTCTTCAGGACAGAAGGGCTGTTTCTGAACAGAATGAGAACCATTGTGTCCCATCCATCCCAGACATAGGGATGGCCACCTCTGGAGCCAACAAGGTCACTTTCTGAGCGGTAGTTACAGGGGGGATCCGGAGAGGCAACCATTAATGGGGACTTTGCCACGGGAAAACTCATGAAGTCTGCAAGGATGACATTTACCAGGGAGTTCCCTGCAAAACAACTGTTGTCTGCTCCTCAGGATGGAAGATGCTTTGGAAGGCGTTAATCTAAACCCACTTCTACCTGCAACACAACATCTATGCATGAAACCTGAGACTTAGATCTGAATCTGTGCTTGTATGGCATTTCCCTGAAATCCTGAGTAGCAAGAAGAAACAAAAAACAGGTATCTGTAGTCAGACATATGGGAATGAGGAAAAATCACACTTTGTATGGAAGAACAGTCCTGGATCTTGATCCTTCTCATCCGTAGGACAGTAATCCTGTAGTGGTAAGAAGGTTAGGGCCAGGCTTTTTATGTATTTTTCACACGTCTTTTCACCAAGAAAAAGTCACCAAAAAGCATCCTCCAAAATCCTCTGTTGAGGATGATCATCATGGGTTTCTTTCTTGTATTTTAGGGGTTACAGGCAGGCTTGCCATTTGTACTGGGTGCCTTTTCTGAGGGAAAGCCTGTCTTTTACCCAACCTTCTCTTCAGCAGTTCTGAAGTTTGCTCCTTGATCCATGACTCACTCGGGAATCGTTCTTTCAACTTTGTTTCTTTCCATTTGTGGTAGCTTTGTTTCAGTCCCCTTCTTGCCAACAGAGAGGAACTAGAACCAACCTTAAGAGGCCACAGTTTTCAATCAGTTTGAAGTCTTAACACACTCGCAAGGTCATTCAGACTCATCTCTTTTTTTTTTTCCCTGTTTTTTTTTTCCCTTGCTGTGGTAACTAAGTTTTTGTTGGGACTTTGCCTTGGTGACCATGCCCTGCAACCCATGTGTCCTCCATCCTACTGCACTTGTAATCCCCTGTAGCTCTGCAATTGATTATTTATGTTCTCAGTGTCTGCGCTACAGTCCATCTATCATTTTTCAACATTTCAGCTTCTTTCTCTCAACAGTGTCTGTGTGGTGTGTTGGGTTGATTATCAGCTCCATCCAACCTCTGAGTCTTTGTCTGGTGATCCAGGGAGCCTAAGATCATCGGGCTCAGTCCCACATAATCTGAATGAAGAGATGGGAGGGATGAGTGATGCCAAAAGTTGCCCCAGCAGCTGACAGTAACCTGGCTCCTGATGTGGCCTGCTGGTTAATGCAAGATTGCGTTGCTCAGAGCCTCTGGCTCTGCTCAGGGTGCAATTGTCCCAGTGTAAAACACTTGGCGACTCTTCTCGAATAGGATCAAACCTCTGGCACGCTGCAGAGGGGACCTTTGGCTGGCATGAGGAAGGAGTGACTTTCACTGGAACAGCAGCTACAGCTGCTGGGCTTTGAATTCTTGGATGCAGATACGTCAGAGGCTGGAGCTTCTTGGAGGTCATTAAAGTGGCTTTTCTCCAGTGGCAGATATCTTGCGTTTCTCAAGTACTGCAGATATTAATGATGGTGACCTTTAGAGCAGCCTGTCAGAGGGATGCTGCTTCCAACCCAAATTTCTATCCAAGGAGCAGGTGCAGAGAACTAAATCTCCAGCAGATCATAGGCAGAACCAGTAGTTCCCGTAATTGAGAGGTTCAGCCATTAGCTCCTCAACAGAGAAGCATGATGACAAGAATATTTAACAAAAATGCTATCATTTCCTAGTATGTGTGTTGTGGAAGAACTTGTCAGACTGCAATATCCAGGGAACATATTTATCTCTAGACCAGCTTTCACAGCTTTTCCCTCGGGACAGCAGCACGGAGACAGCTTTGTGCCATGGTTCAGTCTCCCTGTGCCCAAAGAGAGTCATAAATGTAGATGTTCTAAACAGGACAAGTTTTCAAAGCAAACGTGGAGTTTCCTCCTGTTTTTTCCACTCTTTCCTTCTGTTTCAATAGGACGTGGAACTCCTCACAGATAAAGGTGCGGAGGGGAAGGCTGGGGGCTACTTTGCAGCTGACAGCAATAAGCACATTTTGCTTTGTTTGGTTGTCAAAATCTTGCCTGAAACACTTATGTGTAAAGCACAGCCTGGTAAACTTCAGGCTGAACCATTTCTTCTGACATCTCAGGAGCGGAGCACACAACATGTGCCTCACTGTGGGCAGAGTGTGCTCTGGGTGCTTCCCAAAGGCTTCCCAGGCTCCCAGCTCTGACCAGGGCAGGAGACTCTATAAGCAGCTGGGAGAATGCTCCCGAGCCTCTCTACTACCTAGACAGCCTTGATCTGAGGTCCAGAGAAGCACAAGATGATGCCTGGGTGCTCTGCGTCACCACTCCCAGCATTCCTATTTACCTGACTTTCCTCTGTTTCAGCCTGTTCTTTTCAGATGCCCTTGGCCGGGCAAGACGAATCCACTTTGCAAGCTCTAGGGCAGAAAAGCTGGCCAGGCTGAAAGTGTCATGTCATTTGTAGCCATCTTATTCCTGTAACAAACACTGTGGCTGATTAATACTGAAGTAATCACAGTGCAGTTCAAATTGCATTCTGCGAACAACAATCTGTTTTTCATTTCATTACTGATTATCAATTATTTTATTACCTCCTGTAGCTGTGTTAATAAGTAATCATACTTAAGCATATTTAAATGTTTTAGAAGGTGGAACATCTTCAGTCCTTTATTTGTTTCTTGTCAGCTCTTTAGCTGGAAAAGTTCACCTCCTGTGCAGGGGGTACAAGTTAACGTGTCTCTAGTGATTGCAGGAATCAGTTGCTCAGTTAATAATTAAAGAACATAACACCCTCGCCCATAAAAGACTATGAATATGGTGTGATCAGGGGGTTGGTCGTGTTGGAGTCGGAGGACATTTAGACCTCCTTCTAACAGCAAGTTAATTTCTGTAATTGCTGGCGTTATTAGGAGGCTGCAGGCCTGGCTACAGTGTTATTGGAGAGGGGCTTAAAGATTGCACACAAGTCTGCTTTTAGTGTCCCTCTGAAAATCACTGTGGAAAATTCATTTCCTAAGGTAACCAGAAATATCCATGGTAATAGTGGACACATTTAAAATGGAAGTACAGCACGAAAGCTAAAGCCCTTGGAGTATCTCTGCAGAGCAGACTGGGTGAATCTGGCCTTCCCAGCTTCCAGTGCTACCCAGTGATGCTGCCTGCTACCAGTTCCCAGGCTAGGATGGGGAGATGAACAGGTCCTGCTGGCTGCACGTTCTCTCCTTCTCCTGACAAGCACTTTGTATGTGGTTCCCTCACAGGCGCATCCAAGACCGTGCCAAGCACCCCTGGGAAATGCCTGGATGAGTCTTATCTTGTTGCTTTTGAATAGAAAATTAAATTCAGCTACACCTAGTTCTGGGTTTAGATATTGGATTCCCACCATGAGTCATTGTTGTGTCTGACACTGGCTCTTGGTGCAATTACAGAAGACACCACATGGAGTACATGGGTGCTGGGATGTGTAGGGTGCCTGATGTCTGCGGATGGATAGATTTCATTCAGTGGGCTTCTCCCGGTAGACCTGGATTGCCTTATATGATATGGTGTACAGTGCAACTGGTCTTGGGTCCCTGACAGCCACAGGAAGATCCCCAGAGTGGGGACAACACCTATCCTGACTCCCTAGCTCCGTCTTCTTGTCCACTCATTTTCATTAGTATCTGAACTGTGTGTCTTCAGCACCTTCCATCATCCTTCGGTACATCCTGCCTGAACGTAAGTGCCTCTTTTACCGTTTGCTACCCAAGCTCTCCTCCCTTTAGCTGTGTCCCTGGAATCTCGTGGGAGACGTGCACTTACCTCCCTTAGTTTACCATGACCCATAGATATGAAAGCAAGAGGAAAATCTTCCCTCTGCCCCATAGTGCCATCTTCAGCAATCCTGAAATCCAGGGCTCGTGCAAATGCCTTCTGTCTGTTCTGTGTCTTACCCAGGTAGGTCATGAGGTGCTCTAAAGGGTCCCAGGGGCATTTTGGACATCCTGATGCTAAATTGGGAGGTATTCCTGTGAGGTGTTCCGGGGACCGAGGCAGTGTATGATAGGGCCTTGTGCGAAAATATTGTGAAGCTGTCATCCGCATTCTTAAAGCCACTGGCGGTCTGCTGCAAAAAGGAAAGAACTATAATCCTCTGTGATGTCTCCTGCTCTCACCTGGCCCAGGAAGCAGGCCAGCAAAGCAGAAAAACAAGCTCCTCCCCCAGGATGACCACAAGGAGCGTCATTCTTTTCTGAAAGCTACATTCCTGCATCGTCTCTCTCCATGGCTGAACCTTACGTGCGACAGATAACACTGCCCAGTTGGGAGAGAAAACAAGGAGTCCGTGTACTTTGAGCCTGCATTCACTTATACTCAGCTGACAGTATGCAGGATAGACCTCCCAGCACTCGGACACTCAAGGAGTCACCTCTCTGGGGCAGCTGCTGCTCGAGGGCAGCTGCACACACACACCTTTTTATGCCTCTACTCTGATCTAAGGGGCTGCAAGGAGGCTATGAACCCACCTATGTGGCTTCACTTATTTTACTCGCAGCAGGACCTAGCTGCCAGGACCGATTTGTGCTACGTGCTGCATGCCAGGCTTACACGAAGTAGCTGTTCCGTCTTAGTCCAACAGGTCCTTAATACTCCAGCAGCCTCTCAAGTGGCAGACGTCATGGGTTCTGGCCATCTTCTCACCACATCTTCCTTCCCTTCCACAGTGCCACCTTCTTGGTATCTTGTTCCTTGCACCCTTTTCCATCTTCTCATCCAGGCAAGCAGGTAAACTCGGAGGTCAAAATGTTCCCCATGCCGTTCTACAGTCACTTCATCTCTATTATGTTTTTCTCTTCCACCTTCCCTAGAAAAAAGAGCCGGTGGCACTGGCGAAGAAAACCAACAACACCTACAACATTGTTGGCACCACGTATGCCCTCAACATTGCCAAGGACCCTGGCCTGCCCACCATCTCCAAGAGCGCTGCTGCCACTGCTACTGCCACCAACGTACCCCCCAAGATGCCCCGCATAGAGGAGAAGCTCCCAGAGAGTAAGAAGACATACAACAGCGTCAGCAAGGTAGACAAGATGTCCCGCATCGTCTTTCCAGTCCTCTTTGCCATTTTCAACTTAGTCTACTGGGCCACATACGTAAACCGGGAGTCAGCTATCAAGGGAATGATCCCCAAACAATAAAACCGGTCACACAAACCTTCATCAGTGAGCACCATCCAGGCAGGAATTCTCCAGGGCTTTCTTCTTCCCTGTTTTGTTTAATTATTATTGTTCATTTGATATTATTATTATTAGATTTTTCTTTTATAATGTAAACAAAACTGTGATTTTAATTTAATCCCATATAATTTAGTTTTGTTTTACTTTGACGGTGAAAGGAAAAATAAGAAGGACCATAACAAGTTGTGCCTCTAACATCGTGAGTCTGATGCCCACGCCCTATCCAAGTCACCCTGTGCTTCCATCTCTCCTCCTCCACCTCCTGCTGTTCCTGGTCTGCACTCCACTGCTATTCCATCCTCTGCTCTGCCGGGGGCTGCTGCTGCAGTCCCCCCCCCTCCTCCTCTTCTGCGATGGGCTGCCCTAGCATGGTGGATGCTCCTGGTGGCTTGGACTTAAGGATGTGAAGGTCTTCAGAATTAGTCAGTCGCCCAGGCTGCTCTTCAGTGCCTGAGGCATTGTGCTAGGTGGTACCCTGGGGCCGTGGATACAGGTGAGCTGGTCCGTTCAGGGAGCAGTGTGGCACAGACCAGCTTGTATCCCAGTGCCTGCCGGGGGCGAACCCACCACTGCTGTGGTCAGTGGAGCCATTGCAGGTGGCAGCATCTCCATGTCTCTCCACAGGCAAGAAGAGGCTGGAAAGGTCTTGTCTGTCTGCCACCCTGCACTTGCAGGGCGATTGATGTTATAGGGTGGGGTGGTTCCTAACAGAGAAATAATTTTTCTCAGGGTCAGTTGGGAAGTCAAGACAGGAGCTTTATGATGCCTTGGAGGAGAATAGCAGCTGTGAGGCCACGTGCATTCAACATCAGGACTGGAAGCCATAGAGTTCATGTTCAGATGGGTGGTTTATCTCTTTCTCTTAGCCCCATCCACTTATCCTTCTCTGTCCCAGCTCCTCCTTCCAGCTCCTCATTCATCTTGGTTTGGCTACTCAGCAGCCCTCAGTATTATCTCCCTGCTGGTGGGTGGATTTAGGCAGATAAGCCCCTGCCCCTCAGGTGAGAGCACTGATGGGGAGGAGCACATCCTGAGGAAGTCCATCCAGCTCACAGCACATCCCTGCTCTGGTGCACCAGAGAAGCTGTGATGTTGGTGCAGGCTGTTTCTTGTGGGACACACCAGGAGTCGCTCTGCCACCTGTGGGGGTGAGTCAGGGACAGTTGGACCTCCCTGCCCTTGCTGAAGAGATGCAGCTGAGCATCTTCAGCACCATGAGAAAACAGCAGAAGGGGTTCTTTGAAACAGCAGGGTGGTACTGCTGTCCCAGAGAGCCTTGTGAGCCCACAAAGCTGTTGAGATAAGACCAAACTCCTGCATGCTCTTCCAAGGAAAGTCCTCCAGTGCCTTGGAGAGAGGTGCTTTCCCCCTTCCCAGCCACCACAGTAAAAGACCCAAACCAGTGGCTGTCCCTTTTCCAGCAGCAGCACAAGATGGTGGCATCAAGCCATCTGTCCCCCCTCCCTGGTACCCGTGCCCACAGACACTCTCCTGTTACAAAGAAGGACATCCTGTGCTTGGTGAGTTCTTTTCCCCAGCCTGTGGGCAACTCTGATCCTGCCAGCAGCCCCACTCCCAAGGCAGGATGCACCCCCTCTTCCCTGGGCATCCCTCTGACCCTTAGACTGCCCCCACCAAACTGCTCCCAGCAGGTTTTGGGTACATGCAGCCAGGCTGAGGGCTCAGCATCCCCAGGGTGATGTGTTCTGCATTGCTTTGAGCCTCTGTGCTGAGCTCAGTTCCTCCCTCCCCATGCAGGAATGGGGCTGAACGCAAGGCACAGGATTTTCCCCACCTGGAATATCCATGGGGACGGCAGGATGGAGTAGTGAAGGCCCAGGGCACTTTGTCCTACAGCGTGGGTGGCATTGGTGTGCAGCCTGCCCATCCCTTATCAATCTTGCTGGCTCAACAGCAGTGCAGTCCCCTCCCCTTGCCTCACAGCTGTGGTAAGGAGAGGACCTCGGAGACGTTTAGCTCAGCTTCCAATGCGTTCAGTCCGCAGGTGCATCCCCACCAGCAGGCAGCATCAGAAAGGAGGTGGAAACCTCTCCCCCAGCCCCAAGCGAATGCTAAGGAAACCAGCTCTCTCCTCATCCTCCCCCCCCCACCAGCATCCTCACCCCAAACCACCCATGACATTTCTACAGTGCCTTTCATCCCCGAGGGCTCCCTGCTGGGTGGTGAGCAGGGGAAAGCCCGGCAGCTTTCCTGCTTTGTATCCAGCATCAGGGCTGGAGGAGCAGAGTATGTCATCCCCAGCCCTTCTGCTGGGTGGGGGGCAGGGGAAGGTGGGGGTGCATCCTGGCTGCTTTTGCACCCGAGGCACCCAGCTCCTCCTGGCACTGCTGCTGTAGCCACCCCAGTCCAACAGCCCAGCCTCCCCAGCACTGCCCCACCGCAGCACCGTACCCCTCCCCACCGAGACCCCCGTGCTCCCTCCACCCCAGCAGTGTCCCCTCTAGCAGCAAGCACCGTTGCTGCCACCCTTCTGCTCCCTGGGTTCTCCAGTGGGACGTGCTACGCTAACTGGCCGTGAGGCTGTTTGTTTTGGAAACTACTTGGATGTCATTTTCTTAAATAAGCTAGATGAAGTGTAGCTCATCAAACATTCATGTCACTATAATACTCAGGCCTAAGTGAATGGAATAGAAACCCTATAAAAAGCAAAACAAACACAATAAAATGGTAACAAAGAGTATATTGTGTTTACTAACGGAATTACATCAAAGGCAAGTTTAAATACGGGAGCCGGTGATTGAGCTGAATTGAGCTGGCCCTGGCATGGAGGTGGTCTCCTCTGCCAGCCTGGGCATTCCCCAAAATCTCCTTTAACCTGAGGGCTGTGTCCTTCTGTGCATCAGCCTCGCTACATGTTCCTGCGTCTGCTGGTGCCCTCTTCGCAGAGCTCTCTGTAGAATGTCAGATCTTACCATTGGCTTCTCAACAGCCCAAGCACCCGCAGGCACTGCCTCTGCCACCCACCCGGGGCCACGCAGGCTCAGTGCCACAGGGTGATGCTCAAGGTGGCAGGGCCAGACCTCTCTGCGGTACCGGGCACAGCGTCAGGGCAGCATCTGAGCCTCCTCCCTTCCTGCAGGTGATCCAGTCTGTCTCACCGAACCATCGGGGTGGATCTCCTGCCTGTCTCTTCCCCCAGCCCTTCCCTCGCTGCGACGCCAAGGTTCTTGTCACTCCCCGGGATGCAGCCCACCGATCTAGCTTGCCGGTGACACCCGGCTGCTGCCTCATCTTTTCCTGACTCCAAAATTTTTTCTCTTTGCCTGATAAAAGGCTGCCGTCCTGGATCTGTGTTAGCGCGCCTTGAAAGCCAAGTCTATTCCCACCAAAGCCTGGCAGTGGCTCCGAGTCTTTTTGCCAGCTGGAAGCAGAAATGCCGGCATCCTTTGGTTAAAGACAACAAACCAAACAGGATTTGTAGTTTGGCTTCCAAGCAGGGAAGCATTTTGGGAAGATAGTTATAAATAAGTGGTTTAGCATCTCCTGCCAGCAGACATCACAGAGAAGATCGTGTTCTTTTTTTTTTAAAGATCTGTCAGCAGCTCAAATTGGGACATTTCCTTCCCAGCTGACATGAGGCTGCTGATGGGGGCTTCTTCTAAGGGCTGGCTGGGTCAGAACAAACCTAGCATCAGTTACTGGGGTTTACTCCTTGCTGTGATAGTATCTAAGGGCTCCATTTTCATAATGGGTCCTGCATAAGAACAGGTCTTTACATGGTGACTGATAGTCATGAGACTATTGTGCCATAGTCATGCGCAGAATGGGCACTTCATTTTGCTGTGAACCTCAGTTCTCCCGTATTTCTTTTCTTCTGGCAAGGTCCAAAGCCTCCTTGACTTGACAAGAGTCTCCTGGGCAGGAATTAGAAGTCTTTGAGGGTAATAAAAAGGATCTGTTTGGTCTACGCTCCTGTTTTGTACCTTGTACCACCTGGGGGACACACGGTGTGGTCCAAGCCTGCAGTCGCCGTCCTCCTGAATATGTCAGAGGGACATTTTGGCGCTGGCAGCTCGTCTTTCCCTCCTCTGAAACCACACGTGGGCAAAAGCAACGCAGCTTTTGAGACTTCTTTTTGGTTTGAGACCAGGGGACAGTTTGGCTGAGGTCCTGCAAAGGGGGCAGGGGAAGCAGTGTGGTGGCTGCAAGCGCTGTTAGTGCTGTGACACTTCTGCAAAGTGAGATGGGAGGGGTGGGGAAGAAGCGGTCCCTCAGTGCCACCCGTTCTTCTAAAGGGCTGGTGGAGTTAACTCCATACAATGTCTAAAAAGCTTCTTGGACATCGCCAAGCAGGACTGTGACACCTGAGACAGAGTTCTCTGGTTCTCCTCTGTGCACCAAGCTCGATGTAAGCAAAACTGGTTTCATCATTCCCTAGGCTTTGCAGACAAGTGCCGTGGCCAGCACAGCTCATCCCTTTCTCCATCCCTGCCAGCTTGGTGTCGTTGGCAGGGTCCTAGTTCTTTTGCTGTAGGACATCCCCTGTGCAAGCAGACCCCATGCTTGATGTTCCCAGACACGAGCCATGTATGCAAACAAGGTCACCACCAGCCTGTTTCTGCAAGCCGATCCCATGGACACAAGGTGCATTCATTTCTCATCTGCTGCCTTGATTTCCTCTGTCCACATCTTGGATTCCTTTCAGCCATCCCTTGGGGAGGATTATAGGGCTGTGTCATGTACCAGGAAGGGGTTTCTCTTGCTCCAGATCACCTCACACAGGAAGACCCTCTGTTCTTCTAAGAACCACTCTGAGACCTCCGGAAACCTGGAGCTGTTGCCTCTCCTGAAGGATGCTGTAGAAATGGCCTCTTTGCAGTTGCTGGAGGAACAGAGCAGTTAAACACTCATTGCTATTAAACAGAGGACCACAGTCAAAGGCAAGTGGCTACTGAGAACAGGAAATATGCTCCCCCAGCTTGCCAGGGCAAGCCATGAGCAGGTAGAGGACCAGGCAGCTCCTGATGGACAGGGATGTGATAGAACCCCCCTTCCAGGTGTTTGGTCCTGGGGGTGGTGCAGAGCTGGAGAGGGGCCGTGGAACTGGACCATCAGAGCATGCAGCATCTGGCCAGCCTTCCTCACTCCAGGTCCTTGTCCCCAAATGGTATGGCTCTCTGGGGCCACGCATTAACCCACACCATCAAATATCCCTGTGGATTTTGCAGACTGGAGAGAGAAACAGTATTTCCCTGACTCCTTGATGGCTGTTGGGGGTGGGGAGAGCTCAGCCAGGGCAAGGGGTGCAGTCATGAAAATGTAAATGCTCTGTTAATGTCAAATTAGGAGGAAAAAACCCAAACAATTCACCAATCCTCTCTCCATATCAAGCTAAACTACTCCTGAAGGCATTTTTGGCGAGAGGCCACAGCACAGATGAGATTGATGGCTTCCAGGTATAAATATTTGCTGTTTGACCTTGTTATTGTTCAGTCAGCCAAAGGTTTTTACATATATATATATATATACGCGCATGCATGTGTATATTTATGCTCACAAACTTTTTATATCTAAAAGTCAAACCTCTCTCTCTTTGAAAGAGAAAATGGCCACTTTCAATTATTTTACTTCTCTCTCGTTCTCTTTGCTAAATCATCTGGAAGGAGGTGCATCCCTCTCTGCTGGTGCTGAGATGGCTTTGGGAGGCACGGAGAACAAAGGGAGCAAGGGAGAAGAGCCTCCCTCCACACCGAGGTCTCAGTGCAGGCTTGCTGCCTGGACCAAGGTCACTGCTGGCCATGCTGCCCGGCACCTTTCAGGAAAACAGAGTCCCAGATGTCACAGCTTTTCCAACATAGTCTTTGTCATGCCCCAGACACTAGGATGATCCAAGGAGGACAGCATGGCTTTTCAACAGCTGAGGAAAGGGCATCTCTCTTATGAGGAAAGGCTGAGGGACCTGGGTCTTTTTAGTATGGAGAAGACTGAGGGGGAAACTGATCAACACCTGTAAGTACTTAAAGGGTAGGTGTCAGGAGGATGGGGCCAGTCTTTTTTCAGTGGTGTCCAGTGACAGGACAAGAGGAAATGGGCACAAACTTGAACATAAGAAGTTCCATCTAAACATGAGGAGGAACTTCTTCTCTTGGAAGATGGCAGAGCACTGGAACAGGCTGCCCAAAGAGGTGTAGAGTCTCCATCTTTGGAGACATTAAAAACCCACCTGGACAAGTTCCTGTGCAACCTACTCTAGGAGGACTTGCTTTAGCAGGGAGGGGGGTTGGACTAGATGATCTCCAGAGGTCCCTTCCAACCCCATAGCATTCTGTGATTCTGTGAATGCCCCGTAAGCAATTAGTCCTCACTGAACAACCAGGGAACATGTAGCTGAGCACTGCAAAGGGGTCTGCCACCCTGAGCCTGCTTCAGGTGGGAACGTAAAATCTGGTAGGAACCATTCCAGCTGTCCCTGACCAGAAGACCACCACAGGTAGGGGCTGCGCTTCAGCTTGAGCTCTTCTGCAAAGCAAAGGGAAGCACTGGCACTTGGCTGCTGCTTGCTTCTCATCCAGGTGGGATGTGCTGGTCCATGTCTATGTGCTCATTGTAGGAGGAGTCAGCAAATGCATAGGTCTTTGCTGCTGCTGTGTCCTGGACTTGCACCTGGTCTCAACTCAGCACAAGCAGAACCAAAGTCAGAATCTGGGTGGCCTGTGAACATTGAAACCACAGTGACTGAGGGGTGTGCAGCCCCTAGCAACGGTACCCAGCATCATTTCCCTTAATATCCCCCCTTTATCTCTCCCCCTCTTAGAAGAAACATTTAGGCAATGATCCTGCAACTGCACTCGCAGCTCCTGTATTCCCTCCTCTGCTGTTGGAGAAAGGCTCTCGCTGTCAGCGGTGATCGCCACCTGTGCCTTGTGGTGTCCCAGCCATGAGAATGAAGGATATCACCACCCATAAGCAAACCAAGCCAGTTCTCTTTTTGGGTCTGCTCCTGCTTCCCACCATGGGTATTTGTACTGCTTGAAACAGCAGAGAGCCTTGGGCTTGGATTAGTCCTAACATTTGATCTGTTGTCCTCCACCACAAGTGGGAACTCATGAAACTCTAGGACAAAATATGATGTTCTAGCTACTCTTTCCTCTTCCCCATTGTCCTAGTATCCACCAGAGCAGATCTCTTCCGTACACAGCTTTGACAACCCCATCTGCCTAGAGAGGAAAGCCTAGTCCCAGGTTTGTAACTTTAGCCAGGATGCTGCCACAGTCTTGGGAGCTCTTGGCTCTTCTCTTCATTGCTGCTTGAAGGTCTTATCAACTTGATAAGTCTATTGGCTTACACTGCTCGCAGCACTCTGTTTCACCTGTCCTCATTCCGGCTGTCTTTTTGCAGGGCGCCCATCAAATGCAATGGCAATCATACCTTGAACAATTTCATTTTTGCAACCGCAAAAAGGTCTCGACAGACTTGGGGGGACCTGAGTCATTGCCACATCGCCTTTGCCAGGCTGTATTTAGAACTGAAGGTTGTCACGAGGGAGTTTCTCAGCCTGCCAGATCTAGTCAGGTCACAAGTATCCCTTCACATCAACTAGATTTTCACCATCAACTGACTTGGGGATAGCGGCAGGCGAATGTCCTATCTGAAGGTGAGGGCACCTGCTGCTTCTTTAGCTGCAGCCATGGTGCCCAGGGTAGGGAGGGTTGCGTTAGCACCACGCTAGGGCAGCCCATCATGGGGAAGAGCACACCGCAACCAATCACCAGAAAACACACTCATTTTCACTGCCTCAGGTTCAGTCTGTGCCCCGGTACGTCTTCTGCTTTGTTTTCCATCTTGTGAGACTCTCTTTACTCCACAATGAGAAAGAATCTAGCTGGCAGCAGTTTAATGCATGACAATCCTGTTATTACAGCTGTAAATAATTAACAACTAGGAAAGAAATGCATTTTTAAACTTTTTTGTTGACTTTATTTTCTCTATTGACTAGCTGGTAGCCACTTTCTTAAGGGATTTCTCACGAAAACTGTGACCTTTCTTCTCTCTCTCTGTTTCTCTCTCTTTTCCTCTTTCTGAGATTTGTGTCTCAAATGCTTTTTGGTGCAATGTTCAATGCCTGTTTGTATTTTTGAATCGTATTTTTCAACCTTCGCTGGAAGAAAAAAAGAAAAAAAAGAAAAAAATGCCCATTCTATTTGGCGGGATTTTGTGTCCTGCAATTTTTTTCAGCTTTTAGCTTTTTCAGTAAGTTAAAGCAACAGAAAAAAATGTCTCAGAAAATTACAGTGAAGTTCTGAAGAGAGATTAGAGAACATCACAAACAAGAAGTACATGAATAAGATCAGCGAGCCGAGTGGAGGAGGAGGAGGACTCTTCTAACCAGCTACTAACCTCCCGATCTTACACACAAGGCGGGACTAGACCTCTTCACTGAATTAAATCACTCTGCTTTTCCACTCTACCCACTCTCTCGAACTCCGATCAAAACAAATAAAAATTCATATTTTAAAAGAAATCCTGTGTTGTTGTTTTCGCCACGGTCTGTTGCTCAAAGCAGAATGATGTTGCCATACAAAGGGGTGGGGAGCCCAGGAAGGCAGTCCTCTGGGCTGCAGGCTACCTGGAGAGTTGGTCCCAGTGACAAGCAGACAAGCTACCAGTGAAAAAAATAAATATTCCAGGGGAAAATAAAAGAGTTTGAATGTATTCCACGTTTCCCATTGTGTCGTGTTTGAAATATTTTCCCTTACAAAGGCAGGGGAGTGGAGGGCACAAGGTATGCTCAAGGCAGACTGGCTGGGGAGTTTAGGAACCAACTCAAAGACGGGATGGTGGTGGTGTGATGGGTGGGCAAGAAGGAGAACCTAAGGTGTGCTTTTTCCCCACAGTGTGTGGCCCGTGGTTAGAGTTTGCTTTTCCAGAAGAGATCTTATTACATTTCTCTATGTACAACACGAATTGAGCTTTCTGCTGCACTAAGGGCTACCAGAAGAAGCCATGGCCAAGGTGCTGGTTTATCCAACCCACAACATACACTTGTCCAGTGGAATCACACCTCAAAAACACCCAGGTGGGGAGAAGGACACAGAGGCCTTTTGGCCCTTGTCTACCCAAACAGCTTCCATGCATGACTTGGGACGTATCACGGTCCAGAGACCTTTGCTGCAGGGAGTTTTGGTTGTGGCTAGAATCTCCTGTTCTTGGAGATTTAATAGCACATAGCTGGCCATGCCATGGCACTTGGACATTAGAACACACATGTGTCCGGGGTTATTCAGCGTTGGAATGGGCTGCCCAGGGAAGTGGTTGAGGCACCATCCCTGGAGGGATTTAAAAGATGGTTTGGCATAGTGCTTAGTGACATGGTTTAGTGACTTTTGTTTTATCAGTCAGGTTGATGGTTGGACTAGATGATCTCAAAGGTGTCTTCCAACCTAGACAATTTTATGATTCTATGACTGTGTGGTCTGCTGGAAAGGAAGTTCAAGGTGTAGGGGCTTCATTTAGATACTTCATTGCATCTCCTTGGATGCATGAGAATTTATATTTAGCAACTAACTAAGAAGGATTTTTCTCACCAGGTAGGAGGATCTGAAATGAAGTAAATCTCTTCAAATGCAAAAGCAGAAGAAAAATCACCTGCAAGAAATGCTGAAGTTCTTCCCATTCCACTAAATTTGAAACATCCTCTGTTCCCCTGTGATATTTTTTTTCTGCATTTTCAGTTGCTTTTTAGTTAAAAATATCAGTGATCTACCCAAGTCCCACATATTCAATTCCCTCCTCAGTTACCTACTGGGAAATATCGGGAGAAGCCAATAACGCCGGTGACATTGTCAGTTGTTTTCCACACCTGAAGAAGGAAGGGAACAGCCTCCCCCTACCCCTTTCCCCAGATTCCCTGAGCACCATCTGGATGCTGCCACCAGGGACTTGCTGGCGGGACAATATCTCCAAACATATTGCAACCTTGAACGAAAAAAAGTTACGCGTTTGAATTTGCTGCATTCAGCTGAATCCTCCCTCTTGCTCAGAGATTTGGATGACAGAAGAGGCTCAGGAGCGCTGGGGCTCACAGCTGCTGTGGCAGATGGATAGATACCATGGGTCTTAGCCGTACAGGCTGCATGCTTATGCCTTCCTGAGGAAAGAGCATAGCTTGTGACCTCAGCAGGAGCAAGCAAAGAAGGAGCCCACCACTGTTTTAAACCATAAAAGCCGGAACCTGAAGTTTTCACCCCTTTTCTCACACCCCCCAGCAGCCCCCTTCCCTCCCCGCCGCTGCCCGAGTCCCTCTTCAATCAAAACTGCACAGGGTTGATCCCAGCCTGAAGAGATCTTCCTGACTCAGAAGACAAAAATAAACAGCGATGTGAAAAGCTTCCCTGCATTATCACTTCTCTATTTGAACCTGGAACAAGGGCCCTGAAGAGGAACAGAGTGTAATTGCAGTGTCCACGGAAAAGAAATACTAATGAAAACAGGCAGAGCCAGGAGAACTGGCGGAGAAGAGGCATAGCTGAGCAAGTATTTATTACCCCAGCACGCAGGGCTCAGGCTGACAGGTGTCTTAGGAATGCAAGAGCTGGGGTTTATTATTAGATGCTTATACCACAGCAGGGCTCAGGGTGGGAGGAACTGTTGATGTGTGGCTCCTGCGGTGCCAGATGTTGGGGAGCAGATAAATGTATCCCTTATGCCAGGCTGTAACACGACTGGCAGGGATGGCTCAGCCCCACAGTCCCATGGAGGAAAGGGTCCCCTGAGGCACAGTAGGCACAGTAGTCATCTTCTGCCTTCAAAGGCTGGCTGTTCCAGAAACTTTTTGAGCAACCTGCTCTAGTGGGAGGTGTCCCTGCCCATGGCAGGGGGGTTGGAACTCGATGATCTTCAAGGTTCCATCCAACTCTAACCATTCTATGATTCTCATGAGGTAAAGTGAGTGCCCCAAAGCCAGCCCTAAGCAAGCCTTCATGAGTTTGGGTGGTATCAGAAACCCCCGCATCAAGGTAGGGTTCCCTCTGTGGAAGGAACTCTCTTCTCTGGTTCCTTCACCCTGTAAAATGAGTAGATCCACGATTCCCATTCATGGGGCTCTTCCCAGGACCATTTCTATGCCGGCTGCCTTAAAAGCAAACAGTGTTTTCTTCTGCAAAGTGCCGTTTCTCCTGACTGAACTCATCCATCAGCAGCTTGTCAGCAGGAACATGATTTGAGAGTCTGCGGTCACCCCGCTCCATGAAGAACACCCTCGCCTGGCAGATTTGTGGCTTGCTGGGACTCATTCTCCCCTAAGCTTTCACACGTTGGCAGTCTGGGGGCTGCAGGGGCCTCGTGGGAGATCCCGGGCTATGCCATCCCAACCACACGTTCACCGTAGTCAGAGGTGGGAAAAAGTGGCTGTGACTTCCCTCCTGCCCCCACCACCTTCCCTTTTCACATTTGGCGGATGGGTGATGTGTTAACAGCAGCCAGAGCACCAAGGGGGGGCTGCTCCCCAGCACTAACGTGCTCGGCTCCATCTCTGGATCCTCAGTGTGCTTCACAGGGATGGAGACGTCCCCTTCTTCTCCACCCCTAATCGGGCAGCAAGTGATGGGCTGTGGAGGGGCCTGGGCAATGTGCCTGGAGAGGTGGGTGTGGGCATCAACCACAGCAAAGTTTCTTCACCCTGCAGCAGTAGGGAATGCCTCCCTAAGCCCCCCACCCCGGTAAGGGGAACAAGGAGAAGGAACCATCTCTGACTCCAAGGCAGGGAAGACATCTCCAGTGAGAGAACCACAGTGCTCCCTGAGTCTCATTTGTGGACTCTGGAGTTGTCTGCCCCTCATACTGCCCCTCATACTGCCGTGGTTCCTGCTTGGGGGGATGAGTACCACAAGTGGGACTCAGGTGCCCCCCTACACCCAGGGCTCCGATGGGAGTTTGGCAGTGGAGGGATGTGGAAGACACAGCTGTAGGATTCGGGTAGGACAAGGGAATCAGCCAGCCCGGGGACATCAGGGACCCTGGGCTGAAAGGGGCTGTGCCACCCACCTCCCCACAGCCACCCTTACGGCCAGCAGAGAGAAAACGACTCCGAAAACCAGCACTGGGTGATTTTCTTCAGAAGAGAAGAGGTGTAGGAGCTTGCTGGGCATTAGGCATTTTATAAAAGCACTTTGGGGTCCCTGCTAAATAGCAATCTAGGAATTGCCAGCAGTTGTTTCAGCAGGGGTGGTGCTGTGGCCCTGATAGTCTAAGGATGTGAGGGAAGGCTGGTAGGAAAAAGCAGTATTTTTTATTACAGATTGCACAGCTGGGGAAAAGAAGCCAAGCTTCCAGGCCTACAAACTCACCTTCAGATGCAGTGTCATAAACTTCATGCTTAAGGCTAGGAAGAACTGGTCTGGGCTAGCTTCGCTAAAGAGGCAATGGGAAAGCAAAGGCTCCTAGCTCCTATGCAGAATGGCAAGTTGCTTACAAGGGGAAAAGTCATTCTTGGGCTTTTGTGAAGAATGAGTGAGAATAGGAGACAGAATAGTATTACTGAGTTCACTCAGAGAGAGAAAAGCATACAAAATTGATCTGGATTAAAAAAGGGAAAATATATATATAAATATAAAATCCATATAATACAGACAGAAACCTTCTCTAAAGTCAATGCACAATTTTTCAGCAAATGCATGTTTTATACTTGTTTAAAAAGCCTGGAACAGTAGATCTTCAGTCTGACCCCAGCTTAGCTATACATTAGCCCAGACCTGTGCTGGAATGGTCATCTCCTGGCATTTGAGGGAAGCTGTTTAGGCTTCTCTTACAATTTTCCTTTGCTATTGTGAATCTTTAAGTATCTGTGCCAGACTGTAATCCCCAGCTTGACTGTAAAGCTGGCCTTTGCTTTCACACTGCCTTATTACACCCAGCTTAAATTACGAGGGGTAGCGAGGCAGGGTTGATAAGGAGGATTTATTATGCTTCAGTGACCATCTATAGCAACTCATTGCTGAGGGAGTACCTCTCCCTCCTCTGGAGAACAGCTGCTGCCAGAACACCCTCATTTTCAAGCGCGAACCCTCAATCAACTAAGAGCAGGGGACCTCTCTGGCATCCTCCTTTGGCGGAGGGGATTGTGTTCACCTGATCAAGGTTACAAAGGGAAGCATCAATAAGCAACTGGCTTGTGAGGAGCCTGGCCCAGGGGATGTATGGAGGTTGATCTGCCGGTGGCCCTGGGCAGGGGACATACTGAGGTGGTGGTGGGGGGGTGTCTGTCATCACTTGGCAATATTATGATGTACCAAGTAAGGAGCAGAGATGTGCAGAATTCCTTACTTTGGGGTGAGGATACTCTAGGAGGTAGGTGGAAGGGCTCTATGGTGCATCATACGATGGCAAAAGGAGATCAGGGGGCTGAGAAGCTGCATTTCACCTAAAGCAACTTAGTTTTCACCTAAAGCTCCTCTCCCTTTCTGGCTCTCCACGTAGGCACCAGCTTCTTGGGAGAGTGCGGGGAGTCGGCATTCCCACTGGGAGCACAAGTGGCTGTCTGCTGGG
>VZRU01011576.1:2396-21017 GCA_013398155.1 Pedionomus torquatus
GAGCAGAACAGGGCTCTCCCACACCGAGGAAGAGGAGAAAGAGGGTACGTCCACGTTGTCTTCTTTCCGGTCCTCTGGTCCTGAGCAGAGCCCCGCTGGGCTGGGGCGACCTGTGGGGCTGAGGAGGTCGGGGGCCAGCGGTGTGTGTGTGTGGGGGTCATTGCATTTATAAAGGTTTGATCTGTGGGAAAACGGGAAAACGGGCAGAAATTAGAGAGCAGCATCCTCACTCTGGGGTGCAAAAACTGGGGGTCTTGTGGGGCCAAGACGATTGGGGGCTGGTGATGGGGGCCAGCGGGGGGAGGAGGGAGGGGTTCTCATTGCAGTTGTAAAGGTTTGATGTGTGGGAAATGGGCAGAAAACTCCGTAAAAAACACTGGGCTGGGTCATTGCTTTTGCCTTTGGTTTGGTTTGGGAGAGGTGTGTGGGAAGCTACTGGGTGCCGGGCTCCCCTCGCCTGCTCTGCTGTGGGTGTGCAGCCCAGTGGGTGGGCGATGCTGTGGCACCTGGTGGGTGCTGGGGACCCATGTGCAGGGCCCAGCTTTGGGTGGGAGCGAGCTCCCTTTGGGAATGGACCCTGCAGCTGGGGGTTGTCCCCATGCAGCATCCTCTGTGCTCAGGGCTGAGTTCTCCAGTCCCACCCCCAGCACCAGTTTCCCTGGGATACTGGAAACTGAGAAACAACAGCTCAAGGCTTTGGATTTGGGTGTAGGAACAAGGGGGAGACCAAAAGTGCCAGTGCTAGGACTCCTGGTGTCATTTCTGCTTTGCTGCTGGGTTTACTGGGTCAGCCACCAGCTTCACCCACTGCCTTGAGGGGCTGGAGCAGGACCCTGACCCCCCCCTCATCACCTCCCAGCTCCCTCACTGCCTCCATGGGACTGGGAAAGCTGGGAAGTGAGGGCAGCCCAGCCCAGCTGCGGGGCCTCTCCTGCACAGCCCTCCAGCCGAGCGTGAAATGGGCTGAAAAGAAAAGGGACAGCATAATGTTCCCGGGGCTGGGGGCGGAGGCCGTTTGTCCCCCGTGGTGGCCGCAGTCCCCACCACCGCTGCAGAGCGGGGCTGGTTGTGGCTGCTGTGTCGGTCCTGCCTTCCTGTCCCTCTTCATTTTTCACTGCTTTGTCACCATTTCAGGGCACCCGGCCCCGTCCTGCACTGCTTTGCTGGCCCTGTTAGACCCCTGGGGCTGTGGTCCCCAGTGCTGTCCCTGGAGCAGTGACTCTGACGGGGTGCAGGATGTGGACCCTGGCCTGGCTGGGCATCACCAGCCTGTGTCTGGGGGCAGCTCGGGCTGTCCCAGCCAAGGAGGAGAGGAGGAAGGCAGAGAAGCCAAAAGCTGACCTTGCACTCTATGAAAACCTGGACCTGGACAACTATGACCTGACATTGGACAACTACGGTGAGATCCTGGACCTGAGCAACTATGAGGAGCTTTACGACTATGGTGACCTTGCTCCGAAGGTGAGGGGGACACAGGAGAGCACCCGTTGCGCGGGGGCAGCTCTTCCCTGGGTGAATCCTAAGGAAAGGGCTTGGTTCATGGGACGGATGGGGCACAGTTGGAGAACAAGCCTCTCGCACAAGCCTACGAGCCCTGGTGGCTCCTCCACAGCTCTTGCTGGTGGTAGAAAAGGCTTTGATCAAACCCCAGCCTCCTCTGGCTTCCTTGTCCCCCTGGCTGGAGCGTTGCTGCAGGGATGGCTCATGGTCAGGATGAGAGGAACGGGGGACACGAGGCTTCCCACATCCCTCTGGGCAAATAGGGAGGATGGTTTCTGAAGCCCTGAGCTAGGAGAGCTCTCTGGGGAGGAGCTGGCTTTCCAACAAGACCTACCCAGTGCCCTTGACCCCTTGGCCAGTGCCTCCTCCCCTGGAGGGGAACAGGAGGACTCTTTCGGCCAGCCCAGCCCTCATGCCCAGGCTGTGTTTGCAGATCGAGGTTGGCACCCTGGCTCCTCGCCCCAAGGAACCCGCAGCTCTGCCAAACCGGGGTGTCACGGCTGAAACCCCAAAGCTGCAGCCTCCGACCATCTCCGGCCCCGTTCACCCAGCACCCGTCCCCGCCCAGGGTGAGTGCGGACCCCTGGGTGCAGCACGAAGGTGGGGTTTGGTCCCCATGGGACGCAGCCACGTGTCCCAGGGGTGGTAGAACCGATTCTCTGCAGACAAGGGGAGCAAATCCTTCTGTCACCGGCAGCCAGCAGCAGTTATTTGCTCTGCCCGGGGTGTTGGGGGGGGCGGGGAGGTGGGGGGCACCTTATCACACAGCAAGCAGGAGGAGACGTCTCTGGGCAACAAGAGCTCCAGCAAAGCAGCAACATTCTAATGAGCAGAGGGATAGCGACAGTGGNGTTTCATTCTGCGGAAGAAAATAAGGGGGGGTGGGTGGGGGTGGGAAGGGAGCCCTGGGTGTAACGCTGCCGTGCCTGGCAACCTCGCATCTCCCCTCCTCCCGTGGGAGATCTTTGGCCCTGAGCAGCTTCATTTATTAGCAGCTCCTTTGGCTGGGAGTTTCTTGGCCCTTCCCTTGGTGAGGTGCCCTGGGCTCTTTTGCTGATGAAGGTGCTGTGACAGCTCTGGGTGTTAAAGACACCACCCCCCACCACCCCCCAGCGTGTCCTCCCATCTCCCTGCACCCTGGGGTGCTTTGGGGGGGGGGCATGGGGGAGCTGTGCCACGCCATGGACCACTTTGCCACCCCCAGCCCTGCCCAGCTGCCTGCTCTGCCTGTGCATCGGCACCTCTGTCTACTGTGACGACGCCAACCTGGAGCACATCCCACCGCTGCCGCCGGAGACCACCTACCTCTACGCCCGCTTCAACCGCATCGGAACCATCCGGGCCAGAGATTTCATGGGGCTGAGTACGTCTGGGCAAGGGAAGGGCCAGGTTCTGCAATGGGGTACGGAGGGAAGGAGCGGTTCTGCACAGGTCCCTCTTCATCCCTTTCCTCCTCTCCCACCAGAAAAGCTGAAGCGAATAGACCTGACCAGCAATTTCATCTCCTGGGCAGATGTGGACGCCTTTCGCCTGCTCCCCAGCCTGCAGGAGCTCATCCTGCCCGAGAACAGGCTGACGGCGCTGCCCGAGCTGCCCCGCAGCATCATCCGGCTGGATGCCCGTCTCAACAGGATCCCCAGCACCGGCCTCCAGCCCGAAGCTTTCCGGGTGGGTGCTGGGGCTGCCGGTGGATGAATCTGGGCTGGTTTCAGCCCAAACCTGCCAGGCCAAGGGGTAACGGGGGTGATGCAAAGGGCTGGAGCAGGGCTGGGAGCAGGGAGGTTGATCTCTCCACTCCTGCTGTAGGAGCTGAAGCAGCTGCAGTTTCTCCATCTGTCCGATAACCAGCTGGACTATATCCCAGCACCTCTGCCCGAGAGCCTGCGCTCCCTGCACCTCCAGGTGAGACGAGCCTGGACCCAGGCTTATCTGTACCTGAGTCTAACAGAGCCCTCCACCACCACCTCCTTCTCCTCCTCCTCCCCATCCCTTTGACTCTGATGTTGCCCTTTTCCGCCCTGGCCAGAACAACAACATCCAGACCATGCACGAGGACACATTCTGTGACAGCCAAGACCACAGCCAGATCCGCAGGGCGCTGGAGGACATCCGCCTCGATGGCAACCCCATCAACCTCAGCCTCTTCCCCAACGCCTATTTCTGCCTGCCCCGCCTGCCCACCGGCCGATTCCTCTGACCCCCACGGCCCCAAGGCTGGGAACTGAGGTGACCCTCAGAGTGCCCAGACCCCCAGCCCGGACCATGCTGTCCCATGGAAAATGCGGGGTTAGGGGAGGTGTGTTGAAGCCTGGTGTGAGCTGAGCCTCTGTGTAGGGGGGGAAACTCAATTCTGTGGTGAAAGGAGCAGGGGGTGGGCAGTTTTAATAAAACGGAGACTTTAAAAAGGCATTATTCTTATTCTCAACAGTGAGAGCAGTGGAAAGCTCTCACCCAGCCCCAGCCCAGCAGCTGCCATGTGAACCATGCTAGTTTGCAGAGATGGACACTTCCCCATGTCCCAATTCTTCCTCAATTCCCTCCCCAGGACCTTGGGAAGACCGTTCTGTGTCTGCTTTCAGAGTTTCTTGACCAGAGACCAGGAGATGCCTTGCTCCAGAGAGATGATGCTTTGGCCACATCGGGTTTCACCTACATGATCGTCTTGTCCCCAGCTCCATCAGGTGGGAGTCTGTGGCCCTGGAGACATGTTGGACACTCAGGTATGAGCTGTAACCCTTGCTGGGCTGTCCCCGTGTGTTCCAAAAGAGAAACCAATAGGACTCCAGGTTTTTTTTGAAACTGGAGTCCTCCATCGCCTCACCCCAGACTCGCCGCAGCCCCATGGCCCCTTCTTTGTGGGGACCCTGACCCCCTCTGGGACTGGGAGTTGTCTTGGTGCCAAGTGGGGTTTCCAGCACGAGCTCTGCCCAGAGGGAGGATGTCCCCAGGTTTGGGTCTGCTTCAGCTGCAGAGAAAGGCTGGAACAGCACCGGAGCCTGCGAGCCAAATGGCCCCAGGTCCAGCAGGAAAGAATCGCTCAGAGGTAGTTAAAATATCTTGTATCATCCCAGCTTTCAACACCCAAAAAAGAGCTGCCCAGTGGTGAGATATTTTAAATATAATGTATTCATCCTCTATATTTTTGTATACGTGTAACAAACACGCATACCATGAGAGGGATGACACATCCCTGGAGAATCCAGAATCCTGAACTGAAACCACTGAGCTCAGCCCACATCCTCCGGGCCCAGGGAGGCAAACTAAGGCAGCTGGAGAAAAAAAAACCTTGCAAGAAGATCCAGCTCTTCATCTCGGGGCACGCTACGAATGCCACTGGGCGCTGGTGCCCGCCTCCTCGGCACGGCATGGGCACGAGCATCCCAGCAGCGGGTGGCACAGGGCACGTATGTGTGTGTGCTCACCACAGCTTGCTGCTCTTTACCATGCTAAACCCAACCCAAGTATGCATTATGCTCATCCGAAAAAAGAGGACCCTTCGTAAATGAGAATTTGGAGCTATTCCAGCCTTTCCTTTCAGGCTAGATCTAAAATGCCAGGATTTATTAGCCCTGATGTTGTGTCAGCCTCGAAGCAGCTGTGTCTATCCAGCCGCTGTCTGTCTTTCCCTGTAGATCTCCTCCTTCCCCATCCATCCTTCTGACACCTTCGCACCGTCCTTTACCCCCAGGGTGATCTCATTCCCTCCCGTGGGATGATCTATCGCTCTGAGCCAGGCTCGGCTCCAGCGGGATGGAGTCAGCCAACTTTTCCCAACAGCCAGCCCCGGTCCTTCACGGTCGTCCCACTAGATGGCAAGGCAGAGTGTTGGGAAATGCCTGACCTTCACTTCAGACTGCAAACTCCCCTCTCTCTGCTCTTTACCTCCCTTCTGGGGTGGTTTTGGCATTTCTTGAGCATGGCCACGCAGCTGGGGAATAGCCCAGGTACTCAGTGTTGGCAGAGGAGGGATTTAAACAAGCTGCAGAGGGGAGAGAGAAGGGTTTGCTTCGTCGGGGAGGAGAGTGAGGTGGGTGGAGGGATGTCTCTGGGGGAGATGAGGCTGCTGGCTTTGCAGAAACCAAACTCTTCAAAGGGTATTGGGGTGGTTCTGGGAGGGATTTGCTGTGGGAGGGCTGAGATGCAGCAGTGCTGTGTGGCTCACAGGTCCTCTTGTACCCCTGGGAGCAGGGATGGGCTAGGGCAGCAGGTCTTCTCCAAAGCCCTGGAGGAGGATTGTCTTTGGGAGGGGGCTGCTGGGGGCTCAGCCCTGCCATTCTGCTGGTGCAGTTATTTACCGTGCTCTCATGTCCTTGCTGCTGCCAAGGGTTGGGGTGGGGGGAGAGAAACCAATAGCTGTGTTTGGAGCACCACATAGGGAAAAGCAACCCTTTTCTGCTGCTGGTCCCCCAGCCTGTTCCCTCCCACCCTCATCCCCTCCGTGGGGATGTCCCCAGAATCTTCCAGAGCATCCCAGGGGAGCTGGATGGATCCTGCCCTGGAACTGGTATAGGGGCACAGAGCCTTCCCTGGGACTGGAGATGGCAGTGGGCATTAGAAGGGCTCTCCAGAGCCCTCCTGCCAGCGGGACAGTCCTGCTCCAGCCCAGCTCAGCAGCGTGTCCAGGACCCGGCCACCCCCTCTGCCCACTGCCCTGTGTCCCTTAGGCTGTGGCTGGGCAGCCAGGAGTCCTGGCTCCTCTCCATCCCCTGATGTCTGCAGCTTTACCCAGCTGAGGGACAGGGTCACCGCCTGCCCTTGGGGACCTGCTTGCATTTTAAAGCTATTTCTGTGGCGGAGGATTGCACAGCCTGTCCCATGCATATCTGCATGGAAGGATGTGAAAAACTGGACAGTGCACCTCTGCACATGTGCTGCTTCTGCCAGCTTGCCGTGGGCAAACGGGGTCAGCAGAGGAGCCAGACCTTCTGTGGGCACACAGAGCAGGGCAGCAGCAGGGGAGGGAGTGGAGCAGCTGGAGAGAGAGGAATTAGAGCAGGGCCCGTGTTAGAAGCCATGAGATGGAGCTGTGTAAAGGCATCGCTCTGATCTGAGGAGCATTTGCTGAATAGCAGCAGGAGCTGCAGGGCTTCAAAGTAGTCTATGATGGGGAAATGGAGGCAGCCCCATGGCTGGAGATGGTTAAATGATATGGAATGGGGGAAGCACCAGGAGCAGCCTTGGCCGGAGAGGATGGATGAGACAAGCGGATGCTCCCAGACTGTTCTGTACGTGCAAGGAGCTGCGTCCCCCTCGGTACAGGGTGTGCAGGGATGGACAGGGAGGAGCAGACTTAACTCCAGGCACTAACCTCCCTCCTCTCATCCCCTCTGGCTGGATCTACGGCTGCCCTCTCCCCAGGCACACAGCAGGCTCTGCAGCAGCTGAGCAAAGGGCTCCCATCCTGCCTGTCCCTCTCATTCCCCTCCATCCCTCCACCCTCACCTCCCTCCCTCATCCAGAGATCATCTCGGTGTGTAATTCATGCAGCTCTCCTCCCTCCCTTTCTCTGCTGCTCAAGGTCACCTTCCTCGCCTGGGCTGGATTTTCACATATTGATTGCTTGGCTCTAACAGCCAACGTCTCGGTGAGCTCCCGATCTCACGCCAGCTCAGCATCTTGCCGTATCCATATGGGTCCCCCCTCCTCCTTCATCCTGCTCTCTCCCTCCATGCTCTCCTCCCAGCCCCAGCCGTGCATCATTAGCTGGCACCAAAACAGAGAGGGGAAAGTTCTCAAACCCCAGAGAGCGGCAGCCTTCACCCTCCTCTGCCTCTCTGTCTGCCAGGGAGTATGGCGTGAGTGTGCCCGTCCCCTTGGGTTGATTTAAGAGGATCAACCCAATTTAGGAGGATGCCAGGACAGCGTGTGGCATCCTTGCAGGGACTCAGCATGCTGCTGTGCCTGTCCACAAGATGCCTTCATCCTCTTCTCAGGCTTCCTCCTGCAGGTCCTCATCCCCCAGAGGAGAAGGAACTCCTCTTCCATCACTGTGCCCATCCCTCTTCCTGCTCTCCCCTCCTCACCCAGATTTCTTCTCTGCTTTCCTCCCACCAGCATGACCAGGAGCTTCCTGCGCCACTCTGGGCCATGTCCCTTGGCCACCATTTGGGGACAGAGCCATCCTTTTCTGTCCTTCTGCGGCTTCTTAGCCAGGGCAGCACAGGCAGCTTACTGCTGGGTCAGGATGACCAGGTCAGGAGCAGAAAGGTGGTGGCTGGGGTTAGGGACTTGGGACAGGAATGAAAGCAGCAAGAGGAAGAGGATGGAAGCCCCTAGGCCTCCTGGCACCAAGATGAGTTGGGAAGAGGCCACAAAGATAACCCAGGTCTCACTGAATGGGACAGTGGAGGTGTCTGTTCCAGCTCTGTCTCTTACCCGTGCTCAGGGCAGGTAACCAGTAGATTTATTGAGCAAGGGAAAAATCGATGGCAGGATGGAAAAAGGCCACTGAACGGTGGATGCTGACAAGCTGTTGGCCTCCTCCAGACCAGAAATCACCCTTAAACACCGCTGGGGAGGAAGTGCTGTGGCCCAGCTTGCTCAGCGAGTGAGGCAGGGATGATAACAGCTTTATTTATAGCACTTAACTGGCTGTTGGCTCAAGGCACCGATTTGTGCTTAGCGTGCGATCGTTTAGGGTGGCTGTTTGTGCAGCTCATGGTCAGAGTGCTCATGCAGCCCCGACTGAAGCCTTTGGTGAGCTTCTACCACCAGGACTTTGCTCAGGTTAGATGTGTCCCACTTCCCTGTCCCCAACCCAGGCAGCTGGCTGGGGACCAGGCTCCCCTGGACTGAGCAGAAACTCCTTTTCCTTATATTTATACAGCATCTCGCCTAGAGAAATCCCAATAGGTGCCTTGGTCCGAGAGGTTGTACATCCCTAACACTAATGGAGTAATTAATAGCAGCCAAGCCAGGAGAGCTGTGTGGCTGCTCAGTTTTCAGANCTTCCCATTTTCCATTTCACCACTAGGAAAAAAAAAAAAAAAGAGAAGAGAAAGAAGAAAACACATTCTTCCCCTCTTCACACCCCCCTTCCCCCAAATGGTGAATGTTGAGCATAAAAATAATCTGTGGAAAAATCAGCCCCCTCCCTGCAGCCGACTGTGGGTCTCGGGAGGGTTGGGGGTGCCTGCAGCACCCCGGGGCTTTCCCAGCTCTCCTCCTCCACCCGGCTCCGGAGCGAGCGGGACTCCTCACCATGGGCTGCTCTGGGATGGGAGATGCGACCAAGACATGGTTATTATTAGCAACGTTGCGTTAGGTCTTGTCAACAGGAGCCCTGACGCCTGGGAAAGGCTCTGCGAGGGGAGGCACGTGTCCTCCGGGAGGGGGGCTCCCCCCCTGGCTTAACCCAATTCCTGCTAAGGGAAGAGGTTGGAGGGGCCTGGGTTTGGGTGGGGAGGCTGGGGGTGATGGAGCTGAGGTTGGGGGAGTCTCTGCTGGAAGATCCTCTCCCGGGGAGATGTGGTTGATCTGGAGGGTGATGGAGCTGAAGTTGGGGGAGTCTCTGCTGGAAGAACCTCTCCTGGGGAGATGTGGCTGATCTGGAGGATGCTGGAGCTGGTGGCACATGAGCTGATGTCCCTGTTGCAGCCAGAAGTGAGAGTGTCACCTCCTCAGTGGGGTTGAAAGCAGGTTGGTGTCTCCTCAAAACAGGGGCATTCCTGCCCTGATGCTCCCAGCATCATCCAGTAGGGGCAACTGGATCCTGGCCCCGAGCAGCTCTGGCCCGTTGCTGCCAAGGGAAGAGTTTCTCCAGCATCATTTCCAAGGTGACTCTCTGTTCCTGCACCATCTCCCATCCGCCGGCTGCACAAGCCAAACTGTCTGACCGGGCAGAAATGATGACATGGAGAAAAATGCCAATAAGTATGGCTCTTCCTGCTGCCAGCCAGGCTTTTCCAGGGCTGCTGGGACAAGAACCAGTGTCCTGCTGGCCATGAGGGTCTCACCCACCAGGGATTCATTCCCCAGCTCAGGCCATCCCTGCTCCTGGCTTTAGGTATTTGTTTTATTTATTTTTTTTTTAAGTGACCTGAAGCCAAACTCTTTCAAGGGTGAATTGGGTGGCTACACGTGGGTTTAGGGGTGACCCCTAAGGAAGAGCTTGGCCTGGCAGCGGCCGGTGTATTGGTGTTTCCACGGACCCCGAGCAGCAGGAGGAGGAGAACCGAGCTTGGCAAGCCCGATTGATCCCCGTCTTTTAAAATAACCAGCTGGAGCCTGGATCTTCCGTTTCTGTAGGATGTGGAAAACCTGGAGAGGGGGAAGAGAGAAACAGCTTTGAGAGAGCGAGTGCGAGTATTGCTAATTTATGATCAGAGAAATATATGTTTGAGTTTGAAGATTACAGGGAAAGGACCTGGTGTTCAGCCGGTGATAAATCTGTTTTATCGGGGGGCTGTGAAAAGGCTTCCCCACAGGGAAAATTGTGGGAAGGTGGAACATAATTACCCCAAATTCCAATTTGAGTAATTATTTCTACCTACCTGTCACTCCCCTGGTGCTTTCAGCTTGTTGGAGAGGTTTTGCTTTCCCTCGCCTCTCTGCTTAAGAGCCAAAGCCATTGTGCAGCACCGCTGGGCTCTCTGAAGAGTTGGGCCAGCCCTTTGGGGACCGTGGGGACACTTCCCTGCCAGGCTTTGGGGCTGCCACCCCAGCCCAGGAGCTGCCTTTCTCCATTTCTGCCACATTTACACCCACGCAGGGAGGAGGAGGAGGAGGCAGTGGACCAGCATGGAGGTTGGGGGGGGGAAGGGAGAGGGGAAGGATTTGGGTGGCTGCTTCGAGGATGTGCTTGCCCTCACAGAGAGAACAGCACCCTCTTGGGTAGTGGGGACCGGGGAGACCCTCTGCATGTGGCCAGGACACTGGCTTCTTCCTCCAACCCTACCCTGCCCGGATCCATACCCATCCCTGGCATGGGTGACATGGATGGAGGCTGGAGGGATGGTGGCTGCTGGGGAGGTCCAGCCTGGTGCCCGCTGTCCCTGTGTCCCGTCCCCGCCCCGGGCTCTGTGCTGTGGCAGTGAGGTAATTGAGGGTTTTACTGCAGTGGGCCGTGGACAGCTTTTCTAAGCATCGGCTCCTAATGCTTCCCCAAAGAGCCAGGCAGGCTACCGGGCACATTAGGAATCGATGCACATCTCAAATGGATCGCCTGCACTCTCCCCATGCTCTCCTGCTTGTCTCCCTGCTTGCTCCCCCCTCCCAGTGTCACCGAGGTGATGGAGGGGGGCACCCGGGAATGCTCCCCCTGCCCTCCCAAAGTTCAGAGCTACAGCAGGCAGCTCTGTCCCCACCCCAATCCCACCAGGATGGGGCATCAGGTGTAGGTGAAGCAGCCGAGCGGCACCCCTTCATCTTCTCTCCCAACCCCTGGGGCTCGCAGCAGACAGGTGCCACCGTTGGAGCCGGTGACAAGTGTCTGCACGGGCCAGCCAAGCGGAGAGGAAAAAAAAAATGACCCTGGCGGGAGCAGGGATGGGCTCTGCATCTCAATTGGCTCCTCAGGAGATGCCAGACGGTCCCTCCTTGTGAGGATCCGGGACCTGTCGCCTCCCAGAGCCTCTGTCTGTGGAGAGGGAGGTAAGGGTGGCGATGGCACAGAGAGTGCAACTGCAGAAGGTAGAAGCGTTTGGAAAAGTGATTGCTTTTTGCTTTGCCCTGGGGGGAACGGCCTGGGGCTGGGCTTTTTCCTCCAGCTCCATCAACAGATTATTCTGATTTATCCCCTCCTTAGTGAAAGGATAATCGGATCCTAAAAGGACTCCAAAACGAGCTGGTCACGCACCCAAACCTGCAGCTGCTGGAGCCCTGGTCTCTCTCACCCTGGCTCTCAGTGCTCGTGTCAAAGAGGGGGTGAGATCAATAGGGGAAACTGAGGCACGGAGTGAAAAGAACATCTCCCAAGGGCTCAGCGAGCTGTAGGAGAGGACACCAGTCCCTCCCACCCTTCTGTGGTCTGTGTCCCCACAACCATCAAATTGCCCACGACCAACTGTGGCTCATGACAGGGATGGAGAGCCCTGCACAGGGGCTTGGGAGGAGAGTGGTGGGGTCTGTGGAGCAGGGATGAGGGTGATGTGAGTCAGGGTCCCGCTCAGTGCCTTAAGTGCTTTTTTTTTGTCTGCTCAAACCCAAATTATTCCATTTCCCTGTGAACCTGCTGCCTGGATCTGGGCTGCTTTGTGTCTGCTGAAGAGACAGAGGACGTATGTGCTGGTGGACAGAGGGACTCCTCGGATGGATGGACAGGGCTGCAGAGGGGCATCTCTTAGGCAAGAAGGCAGACGAGGAGAAGCAGAGGGTCGCTGGCAGGTCATTAGGTGGCTTTGCCAAGAGGCTAATTAGGCTGGGGGGCATCCCTGGGGCAACCAAGCTGAGTTTGCCGGTTGCTCCGCACCCGTTGCCGGCACCGTGCGCGGTGATGCCCGGACCCGGCGGGGGCCTCACGTGGCTCCCCCAATAAAACTTGCATGAGGACATGCGCCAACATCGATGGCTGCGCTTATGAATTAATGATCGCGGAGCGGATCAATGCCGCCCGCCCCGTGCGTGCTGTACTGCTTAACGAACACCAGCAGTGGGAGCGCGGGAAGGGCCAGCCGCTCGCTGCTGCGGCGCCCGCCGCATCCCCATCTCTGCGCGGTTTAAGTCCTATTTAAATTTTCACATTCCCTCCCGGGGCTCCTTTAAGCAGGTGTTTTCCATGAAAGGGACCTGCTGGAGGGAGAGGTGGGGGGACATTGGGAAGGGCCCGTGGCTCTCGGCTCCGTGCTGGAAGGGGTTGAATCAGAGGCAGGCTCTATAAATACATATGTAGGTAATTTCTAATCGAACACCGGTGCCGGCGTGTGTCACTCCTGTGGCATTATCTCTGCAATTAGAGCTTTTTTTTTTTTTTTTTTTTTTTTTTTCCCCACAATTGCATAAGAAGCTGTCGGTGACTCACTGGGTTTTGGGGGGGAAGAAGCGCATCGGAGGCGGTCGGCTGTGCCTGCGCGCGTGTGAGGTGTGAAAATCAGCCGCTCAGGTGCTCCTTGGGTTGCATCTCGCTCCCGAGCACACCTCGCAACTCCGCTGCCTTCCCCCATCCCACCGACAGCCCCCTGGTTTGGGGACACTTGCCTCTCCCCCTGCCAGAGAGCTCCCTGTCCACCCTGCGTCACCTTCTGCCAGGGCTTTATTTTCGTCCTTGCCACCCTGGCTCTGTTTGTGTGTCGATGACCCTTTGGTGCCGATAATAGCACGTTTCGGGTCCCTGATTAAAACTGCTGCAGTGTCAGAATCGATAAACACTGGCAGCTGAGACCATAATAAGTATAATAATACCCATTAGGGTAACAAACGGGGGAGAGAGTGCAGGGCTGCTAATAGGGTGATGCCACGAATCTGCTTCGATCGGCTGGAGCCACAGCATCCTCCCCGTGAGGGCCAGGGACCACGGCTTGCTCTTTGCCATCCCCAGCACCGGCAGAGCCCCCCGCTTCTGGCTGCTGTAAAGCCTTGCATGCCCCAATTTGGAAACTTAGCTGTGCACCGTTAATTACTGACTCTTTGGAGATGTGTGTGATTGGTGTCCCCAGCGTGGGAGAGGGGCCAGGGCTTCGGTGCCGCTGCAGAAACTGTTTATCCTGCCCCAAAGCTTAAAGACAATTTTAAGGCTGAGATTAGCGAGCAGGGGAAATTCCTGCTCCCGACCCATCCTGCCCATTTGTCTTGCAGAGATGGAGTGTGGCGAGGGCCGGGAGGGAAGGGAGCGCCGGTGGCATGAGAGTAGCTGCTTAGGAAAAAAATAAAAATCAATGTGTAATTGTGGCCCCATCGAGCTGTGGCTCCACCACTGCGGCTCTCCGCTGAGCTTTGATCAGCTTTCATGGTTGCAAATGAGAGAGCCCCAGTAGCTGGGGGGATTAAATGATGCCAAACACTTTTCAGGTGAAAACTACAGGTTTGGTTGATTTGGATTTTTTTTTTGCCTTAAATAAACCCCAAATGGAGTAGCAGCTGTTGGGATCTGGGACTGGAGCTGTCTCGGGGCTGGGCACGCTCTGAGGAGAAGGATCTGGGGGTCCTGGTAGCCAGTAAACCATCCGTGAGTCAGCAATGGGACCTTGTGGCCCCAATGGAATCCTGGGCTGCGGAGGGAAGAGTGTGGCCAGGAGGTGGAGGGAGGTCCTTCTCCCCCTCTGCTCTGCACTGGGGAGGCCACCACTGGAATCCTGCCTCCAGTGCTGGGCTCCCCAGTTCAAGAGAGACNCAGAGGCTGCCCAGGGAGGGTGTGGAGTCCCCTTCTCTGGAGACCTTCAAGCCCCTCGTGGATGCAGCCCTGAGTGATGTGCTCTGGGCAACCCTGCTTTAGCAGGGGAGTGGGACTGGATGGTCTCGAGAGGTTCCTTCCAACTCAGACAATTCCCTGATTCTGTGAGTGATGCTACTGCCTCCCTGCTGGGGACTTCACTGAGAAGCTGGAGAGATGCTCCCTGCCCATGGCCACTGCTTCATCCCCTTTGACTAAAAAAACCACCTCTGATGCCCAAAAAACTGCTGACCAAACCCTGCTGCAAGTCCATGGCCATGGAAATGTCTCCAGTGATGGGGCATGGAGAGCTGTGCATGTTTTGGGGGCAGTATCTACCCACGTGCCGTGGGAATGAGAGCGGTCCCAGGCAGAACCACTTGGCTATTTTTAGACAAATTGGTTTTGCTTGAAAAATGGAGGTTTGTTGAAACCCAGCGTGTTTATAGAAAAACATTGGTTTCAACAGATTTCTGTTTCAACATGTTTTTTAGAAGAAAAAGGAAAGCTTTCCAAATTGTCAAAAGACCCCAGTTGAACACTTTCTCGGCGGAACATAATCCATTTCTCAGCTCCAAATTACTTTTCATTTTGCAATGTAAGTAAATGTATTGCAAAATCCCCCTTTGAAAGGGGGCTGAAATCCTACTGAAATGGTTGGGGAGGACCTCGGTGACAGCCTGGGATTAACCCGTTCCAGCCCGGGGTCTGGATTCTCAACCAATCTCCTTTTTTTCTTTCTTTTCGAGGATGGTTTTTCATCCTGCTGCAGGATGGTTAATATCAGCAATTCCTTCCTGGTGTGGAAATTGCTTCGTCTACAGGCACCAAATATTAAGGCCTGGCAGGGGAACCTACGTGGGGGCAGAATAGCTCATTTTTGTGCTCTTTTCTGTGTTTTATCCTACTTCTGCAGCATTTTTGCTGCCCTCACTCAGGGAGAGGATGCTGGTGGATGGTCTGATCCACTGCAGGCATTTCTGCTGTACCAAGAGGTGATGCTTTTCAACCAAACCACTAGAAAATCTTGTTGTCACACTGATCTAGCAATAATTCCCTTCAGTGGGCCGTGGGATGGCATCTCAGGTAGGGACTATCTCCATCCATGTGGGTCTGCATCTTATCCGAGCCATTGCAACAGCTGAAAGATGCTGGGGGGCAGAGCAAAGGCTCCCTGAATTCTCAGTGGGGTACAGCTGGAGCTACAGGGATGCAGGAAGATCCAGAGAAATCTCTGGTTTGGTTTTAGACCCAAAGAACTCTTCCAAAGAGTTGTGCCCAGGAAAGTGGTTGAGGTATCTAAACGACATGTAGATGTGGCACTTAGGGGCATGGTTTAGTGGTGGACTTGGCAGTGTTAAGTTTATCGTTGGACTCGGTGATCTTAAAGGTCTTTCCTAACCTAAATGATTGTATGATTCTAAAGCAGCCCCCTCCTTCCCTGCACAAGCTTTTCCAGGCACAGAAGAGATTTGAGAAGATGGGGTGGAGGTGGGACTTGGAAGCCCCAAACAGTGTCAGGTGCCTGCTGGCAGTTATGTTCAAGACTAAATTCGACTTAGTGAAATGCTGGCCCTGTTGGTGAGTAGCCAAAATCTGACCTGTTTTCTTCTTCATTATATCTGCCTGTAGATCACGTGCAGCCCTTCAGTCAATGTTTCAATACCTCTGTAGAGCTGGAAAGGATTCGGAGAATGTGGCTGGGTTGTTTGCAAATTTCTTCAGGCTCCAAGGTGTGCTCCAAGCAAAAATGGAATGTAAGACAGTGGTCAGGCTCGAGGGTGTTTGGGCTGGGTTCTGGAGTGGTGCAGAGGTTTACAGCAAAGCCTTGGGTACAGGGGAAGGGGACATCACCTCCTTGCTGATCCTGGTGGCACTCAGCTTATGAGGGCATGTGGACAGAGCTGGGCCATTTAGAGCTGACCCATGGCTGCGTTTTGGTGCCCACATGGACTTCAGTGGCTTTGGCTCTGATGCCTCCTCTGCAATCAAATAGAAGCCTGCAATTATAGCAAACCCATAAATGCATCCGTTGGAGAGTCTGGGATGGGTTGGGATATCCAGTTCCCAGCCAGGGAAGGTTTGAGGAGGGTGGAGGGATGCAGGGAAGAGCCAGGAGCTATTTCAGCTCCCTGTGCCACCCCCTTCCCTCCTGCTGCTCCGACTCAAGTGCTAACAAATGCTTTTGATGGGGAGCTGTGCCAGCAATGCCTCGGCACACACAGCACGAGAGCAGATCGTCGCCCTGCCCCACACAGGGAAATCCCTTTTGATGCTAAAGTGGCTGCAGGGGGATGGAAGAGGAGTGGGCACAAATGCATCCTGCTCGAAGCGACGGGGCTGGTTCATTGAGCGGAGCCCTGGCAGGCTCCGCCACGTCCTTCTGCTGCTTTTCAGTGATAGCTGTTGGATTTGAGAATTGCAGCCGGCTGGCTCTCTGCCTCTTCGCTGGAAAAGTGCTGTCTTGCTCCGTGCCCCCACAGCGAGATGGGTCTCCTGCCACTGGAGGAGGAGGAGGGTTGATGCATCCCTGCCCTCAAGGGCATGGAGGGGACTCCTTTAATGCTGGAGGATTGACCCTGGAGTGAGGCAAAGGTGCTCAGCGCCTGGGATGCAGCTGGAAGAAGGGACGGAGTCTCTTCTGGGCAAAACCCAGGGCTTTATGAGCATCCTGTGGTGCTCCCTGTTTGCTCCTTCCTCCTGCCTTTGCAGAGCGAGGGCAAGCCCTGGCAACCTGACAAAGCTCGAGTGGCCTCTGGTAGCCACTGGGGTAATTTCCAGCCCCAGGGAGGGTCTGAGCAATGATGCTGAGGCTGTTTGGTGTTGTCATCTGTGACGCAGACGTGTCACCATCCCCTGGGGTCCCCGTACAGCAGCCTTGTGCCAGCTCCTGCCGTCCTGACAGTCTCTGGCTCCACAAGTGCAGGCACCTGGGGCAGGAGCGTCTGTGCCTGCAGTGGGAATCTGGGCACAAAGCCCTGCTGTCCTGGGAAGGTCACATCTTTGGGATGGAAATCCTTGCCTGGCCTTAAAGGGCTCAGGAAAAGTGTGGGGAAGACACACTGGCTCTGCCTTCTCCCTCATTCACCCTTCTGGCAGCGTGAAGTCAGATGCTGAGAGTGCAGAAAATTGATTCCCAGGTTTCAGGGGGAAGGAGGGAAGGGAGGAATCTGCAGGAGCAGAAAGACCAGGGCCTGTCACCTCTCCCAAACTATCCTGGGAAAACCCTGGATTCCAGGTCTCAGCGGATGGAACATCTACTCCAGCTCCAACACAGCCCCCTCTGTGACCTGGGACAAATCCTGTCACCCTCCCTGCCCTGATCCTTCCTGGTACCCTCCCACTAGTGTGTCTGTGCATCAGCAAACACCTGGGGACACCCATAACTGTCTCTTGCCATTTTTTCCTGGCAGAGCATCCCTGGTGCCAGCCCCAGTCCCAAACACCAGCACAGGTTTTTGCTGGGGAGGGCAATGGGATGCCCAGGGTGGTGGGATGCTGCTCCCCTCTGCGGTGGTTCTCTCTCCTTCTCCCAGAATTTTTTTGTTCTCCCTCATACCCCCTGAAACCCACCAGACTCAATCCCTGCCACGTCTTGGTCTTCATCATAATTCAAGCTAAGGTCACTGCCAGGGGGTTCCCCAGGGACCTCGCTCCTGCCTTTCTGTGGAAGCCTCGCTGCAAAACCACTTTCCGAATAACTCTGGAATAAAAAAAGAAAGAAGAAACAGCCCCCTTGTTCTGCTGCGATGAACTGGCTCTTTTTCCAGTCACAAGGGCGAGCTGAAGCAAAACTTTCCATACCGAGCAGGAACAGAAAGAGAGAGGGAGAAGTATGAACCCTCCTTTATAAAAGAAAAAACAACAACAACCCCCTCCCCCCAAAAAATAAATAACAAAAGAACCCCCAACAAAACCCAAAAGCCAGAAAAAACTGAGGGCTTGTCTTTTCCCTCCCCATCTCCCCCCTTATTGGAACAAGACGGTGAGTTTGCAGAAGCGTGTTTTAAGCAGGAGCAGATGCCGGCGTTCCTCGGGCTGGGAGGGGCGAGCCGAGCCNGCTGGGAGGGGCGAGCCGAGCCCAGGAGGGATGCGGAGATAGAAAACAGATTGCAGCAAATATTTGTGTTGATAATTGTTGCGCGGGACGGCGGCGTGAGGGGTGCACCCAGCACCTCGAAATGCGGGTATTTAAGGGGTTTTGTTGCCCCGTTGTGTGTAAATTCCCCGGGCTGCTCCTTTCAGGGCTCAGAGAGCCAGAAATGTTGGTTTAAAAGCTGAAGTTCCCCGTGAAACCTCAAGAAGCCGGGGAGGTGGTGAAACACTGAGTGGGAGAGACGGGGTATCAAGTGCTGCCTTTTGGGTTGGGAAATGGGCTGGGATCTGCAGAGGGAAGGAGAGGGAGATGTTTGGATCCGGGGTCTTTTTTGGGTGCCCTGTGTGGGGTTAGGAGGGGTCAGGTCCCCGGAGGATGCCAGGCGGGATCTCTGCTGCCTGGCAAGTGCTGGTTCTGGTGCTTTTTCCCCACGTTGCTGTAGGTTCAGAGGTTCTGAGGAGTCCCAGTCCGCAGTAGGGAGGCTCTGGATGCACACAGGGAGGACAGTCGCCGTCCCACAGCGCTGGCTCTCAGCACACCATGGAAGCGACAAGACGGTCACCCAGGGAAGGGTTTGCCCCGGGGCACCTGGTGGAGCTGTGAAGAGCTCTCGGTTTCTTGACTGTAATTTTTCTTTTTTTTAGGATGTATCCTTGAAGGTATTGGTGGTTTTCTAGTGCAGATGTGCCCATTAACAACTTCCCCCCCCCACAACAAAAAA
>VZRU01011587.1:2649-49146 GCA_013398155.1 Pedionomus torquatus
AGAAAGGGAGGTGGGATGACCTACTGGTGGAGCAATCTTTGGAAAATGTTGGGAGCAGGACTAGCAGATGAGGATGCAGGTCTGGGAGACGTCTGAAGGCTGGGGAAATACTTGTTGCTAAATCTCAAACCCTGTACTTTAACAAGGACGCTAGAGAGATGCTGGCACACTCTGCTCTGAAGTTAAAAATCCATAAAACATGAGAAAAAAAAAGAGCTTTTTATTTTTCTTAAAGTACCATCCTATCCCTTTCCCTTCGGGTTCTCTGCCATGGTCAATGGGGACACCTGTGGAGAGGGGACATCACTATGTCTAAGTTAGTTTAGGTTTCTAAGCTCTTTAAAGCTACTGTATAAAATCGTTTATACCTAGCTTAAAACTTCAAATGCACCCCTAAAAAGTTATGAAGAATCTTTCCTAGAAAGGGGGGGGAAAAAAGCAAATGAAGAAAAAAGAACACCTTTCAGATCCCTTCCCAAATACATTCTTTGTTCAAAATATCTTCTTTGGAACCACCACCAAATGACTTGCTGCCACCTGGCAGAGGCAGACAGCACAGCCAGTAGCAAGCTATCATCTCCTGCAGAAATGAAGTTTTCTTTCCCTCACTTCAGAGTGACCAGCCTACTTTACATTTTGAAAGAGCTAAACAACACAAACCAAGTTGGCTGAAAGTAGCTGAGTTAAGACTACCGTCAGCTGAAGGACTCCAAGCACTTTCACGAACTTGGAAGTCCATCCTATAATCTACACACACACATACAAGCACACGCACGCACATAAACCAAAACCAAACAACCAAAGAAATAAACCCCCAACCCCCTCCCCATTGGAACCTTCCTTCCATAGATCATCAAATATTGGTAAAAAAGCATAAGGTGATGACACTGCATACACACTATACGCAACTGCATCAAAAGTAAAGAACCCTTTGCTGTTCATCTGGGCAAGTAAATGGATGATCTTAATTGCCTTAACCATGCGCTTCCAACACAAAAACGGAGGTTCCAAGTGTGCTAAAACAGCTGCCTTGCAGAGGGGCTCCCTTACCAATACATTTCTATGCAAATTTTACAAAAGGCCATGAGTTAGAGGAACAGAAAGCAAGATCTAGGGAAAAAGGAGAAGAGCAAAGCTTAGGAGAGCAGCCCCAAGGGATGAACACAACACAGAAACAGTCTCAGAAGACACAAAGAATTAGAGTGGCCAAGGCAGGGAGCGTAAGAGAGAGCATCACAACTACAAAAAGTAGTCCATACAGACCCGTTGGCTCTAGCCAACTCTTCTGACCCATATGCGGTAAGGAGAATTATTCTTAACAGATTTTACATTTCACAAATGATTTACATTTTGTTGTGTGTTTGGCAGTTACTAAAAAAAAATCCCAAACCCACAAACTAATCCAAAACCTAGATCCAGATGAGCTTGCAACAGAAATTTAGTGGGTTTTTTTCTTTCCTTAAAACGAAAATGCCACATTTTGTTGTGCATAGGGCACCCCAAAGCTACAATTAAGTGGTGCAAGTTACAAGAATAATGCACTGATCTACTATATATCTTTAGTACACATTTACTTCTAACGCAAGCACTGCTTCTAGCTTAAAACAAAAATACTGATCAATTAATGAATGCCATAACTGTCCTGTTTTGTGGTTTGTTTGTTTTGTTTTGTTTTTTTTTTTTAAATCAAATAATCTGAAAGGCTAAATCATCTGGGGGGAAAATATACCCAAACTCACAATTTAGAAGAGTAATGATTCTCAACATAGCACAGAACCATATATAAAACTACGCAGAGTTTTGTCAGAACATAATTTTAGCTGAAGGGAATTCTTTTCTGGAAGCTGAAAGAAGGGGGTGGGAAATAAGAGAACATATAAAAGTTCTGCTATAAACAAAGATATAGCTTTTTTGTAAAAACCTCAGCTGCCTTTAAAATGAAAAACCTCAAACTAACCCCTCTCCCCCAGTTGCCACTCTGCTGAGACAGAAGTAGGGAAGGAGAAGGATGGGCTTTGCAAAGTGAACGATCACAGCTACCTGTGGACAGGGCATGGGAGGGGGGAAAATAAAAGAAATAAAATGGCTCGAGCCACTTAAAAGTCACATGGTTGGTTCGCTTTAAAGCAAGCAGATCAATGTCATATCCACTGTTTCAAGCTGCTTTGTGGGGAGAGGGGCTTGGATGATGTCACTGTAGTCAGTCAATGTGGGGCGGGGAGTAGATCTGGCGAGATTTTCAGGAGATCCAGTGGGCTCCAGTCTAAACTGCAGTGCCCCTCAGGCAGCAGGAACAGCTGGGCATCAGAGGCGCTCCTAGGCCTTACTTTCCTCCACTTTTACTGCCTGAGGTTTGATCGCTCCTGTGCGCACTGGCTTCATCTGGTTTGTGGAGGCTGTTTCTTGCAGCTTTACTGCTCCCAGGTTGGCTTTATTTTCATCCACCCGCTGCTTTGCCTTTTGACATACAGAAACAAAGCATTAGCTAGCACAGAGACCTAAAGGCAGGTATAAAAAACAAACTGTGACCATCATTCATGCAAGGCATCAAACTTGCTCCAGGAATCAGGCATTTCTTCTATTCTGTCATAGTTTGCTGTCCTGAAACACCTCACCTGTAAGGATCTCTGAGTGTCTCCCAAGTCTAGCAATGCAAATAACCCATAAAACCTCCAACAAACACCAACAGGTAATCCTCTAATCTCTCCCGACTTTCCAATCACAGACTGTTACTCCGTGTAACACCCACCCACTCCCTCTGTGGCAAAAGTAACAGCTCCCACACACAGCTTCAGTATAGAGACTGTTCTTCCACCCCTCTTAAATCCAAGAATCCAAGGCACAGACATGACAGTAGAGAAGAGCAGATACTATTGGGTCAAACAAGTACTGGTCTACACTACCTGCTGTACATAGTGTCCTTGCACAGAGCCCATACTAACTGCTGGTCCAGCCGGCTTCCCGCTTGGGCTGGCGGAGCTAGGCCTGGAAATCGAAGAGTCGACAATATTCATGGAGTAAATTCTACAATGGAATGAGAACCTTATTCACGTGTGAAAGGAAAAAAAAAAAAAAAAAAAAAAAGACAGCAGAAAGCAGCAGTTGACAGGGCAGGAGTGTCTGCTGTGCAGATCAGTGGGCTGCCCAGCCCAAAAGACAACACAGACATCGGTTTGGAGGAAAAAATAGAGTAACTGCACGTCCCATAAGGTTCAGCGACCTGATATTTCGGTATGCCTAAGCATCAGCACCTCTCATCTTGAGAGGACTGTGTTGGGACCTAAAATGTTTATTCAATGAACCTCAAATTTTCCACCTTAACACAGAACACATAAAAGCACAGAAGCCTTCCAATTTCTTTCAGACTTAGTAAACAAGTAACTTCATGCACTTCCCACAAGCACAAAGGGGCAAGTCAGACACACGCTGGCCCACACCCAAAAATGAAAGCCATGACAATGGATTTTGATACAGGTATTCGGAGTACAATAAGCACATTCTACATGTGAAAACCCAACTGAATCCTGTACAGGGATGATGATGAATTTGTCACTGCAAATGGGGAGCACCACCTCTTCCCCACTCTGACTACACAGGCCAAGTTCTGTAAAGGTTTTACCTGTACGTGTGTGGTGCTGGTACAGACCCTCCGGAGGACATGCTCTGTTTACCATCGGAGAAATGAAACCCTTTCATTTCCATTTGGGAGGACTACAGGGAAAATGAGCAAGAGTATCATTGTTGCATTCACAAATCACTCACCACTTCATATAAACACTTACGCCAAATCTTTGCCCTTCTACCCATTGTGCCCATTAAAAGAAGAAACATTTTTCAGGTGAGGAAAGTGAGGCTTGTAAGTGAGATTATCTGCTTGGATTAAACCAACAAGCCAGCAGCACAAGCAAATACAGAACCTGCAAATTTAACTGCTGTGCTCTCTCTCCCCTATAATAGACAAACTTATGATACGAATCCATCAAACCAGACATGACATTAATATACCTACTCAAATGGACAAGCTTCACAACAGTGTGAATTATCTGGGCAGTATTCCAACTGTGTCTGGAGCTCACCACCCCTCAAGCACTCTGGGGAAACCTGTGTAAACATGTAATAAAACTGGAGACTCCAAACTGGATCAAGGTAGGATGTGGCTCCCTGGAAACAGAACGACGACCAGCAGCAAAACCTGAAAAACTGCTGGCCTGCACTTTGGAGATGAGGGGAAAAGGGCTCCTTCAATTTAATACCAATCCTTGGCTTTCATATTTAAAAATCCCAAACAAGCCAGTCTCCCCTTTAACAAGCGAGATCAAGGGGTGAAACTTCAATGCAGGAGGGGAGAATGAATGCTGACAGGAGCACACAGGAGTTAATCCTTACCTCCCTGCTGGTAGCAAGGACAGAAGGCTGGGATCCAGGTGGGAGGATTCTTCGGGGAGCTCCTACAGGCAGGTTTTGCCCCTGGGGGAGCTGGATGGACTGCGGTAGAATGAGGGGCTGCTGGCCAGAGCCATAGCGGGGCAGAGGAAGCTGGGAGCCAGGCACAGGCATTGTGAGCTGTGTGATAAGGACATGTAGTTACTTAATGGCAGTAACAGTGTCATGTTAGTCATGCGGTCTCCTAATATTCTGAAAGCACACACAGCATTGCTAAAAGGAACCTCACAAGCACTGCAGTCTGGCACAGAATAAATGCAAATCAGTGTAACAGGGACTTTCACATTGAAACGCATGTTCTGGTCGCGCTGCCAACACCTTATCAGCTGGGCTTTTCACATGGCATAGAATTAACATAACTAAACTCAGATACAGGGCTTTCCCCTCCTTGACTACAGCCATCATCCAGTTCTTCAATCTTCCTCACAGTCGCTGCATGAGTGTGTTTTCTCTTGAAACGATGGCGGTCAGACAGCTCAGTGTCAGGCATTTTGTTTGCAGCTTTGATACCCAAACCAGAAAGTCTGCTACGTATTCATACCAAAGCATTTTGGCGACTAGACCTCTAGAGAAAGTGACGGTGACCTCAGCAGTATGTTCTGCAATGAGCTTCAAACTGATGATAGTAATAATTAGAAGTGATTAAAAAAAAAAAGCAGCTCAGGACTCAAAAGCCTCCTGTTCTCTCTCATTCATCTCGCAGTTCTCACTTTGTAGTAAATGAATAAAAAAAAAATCAAGGCTAAAACAAGAGATCAAGTTACTAGCTTATGATGGATAAAGCATTTCTTCAGATATTTAGTTTGCCTCACTGTATTTTCCTCAGCTAAGTTAATTTCAGCATTAGTTCCGTATTTTTAAAACCAGACACAATGTAAAAATCCTGCTTTAAATAAAAAATAAACTTTAGCATGTTGCACAAAAACTAAGATGAGTTTAATACAAGTATCAAACTTCTCCAGAGAATCAGAACATGCATCCAGAAACAGCTGTGCTCACAGGAGGATTCAATGTATTTATCTGAACTGTGCTTTACAAAAAAAATTTTCAACAATAAATTATTTTTAAGATTATGCCAAACAGATCAGCAGAAGTTGTAAGAAAGACCTGGATAACAAATTAATTTACGAGACAGATGAGCTATTCATAAAAGGCTCTAGTTACCCTGGAAGTTGAGACAGATGTGACTCGGCTCTCACAAGAGGTACTTTTTGGGATAACTATTGCATCAGGGCCTGCAAGGTTTGATCTGCACAAAACATCTATACTGAGGGCAAAGACTTGCAAGTTACAAAATGACATCTCAACAGGAACAGGCAATTGATTAGTAAGAATCTCATTAAATAAGGTGCTGCACGTTTGAAACTGTGGTTTATGGAATGGAGCCTCTTGGGGAACTCTTTTGCCTCGTTATGAAGAGCTTAGTGCACACACACGACTCAGCACAAACACTAGTCTGAACCTGGTCTCAGTTAACAAGGGGCTGTGAAAGAGCCTGGAGAGGGGAGTGGTTTGTGAGCCCTGCTCCTAACCTGTGTAAGCTGAGAGTCCATCATCTGGGAAGCTCCCATACCAGCCGCCTGGTTTATCTGGCCTTCATAAACCAGCGTCTGGCTTCCATTCATGGGCTGATAGGGGGACCCGGACTGGGTTTTCACCACCTCCAAGGGCTGCATGCCTGGGAAGGCGGAATACGGAGGCTTCAGAGCAGTGCCTCCTGTCAGAACCATGGTGCTAGGCTGAGACAGACTGGGGTGCATATACACCTGAGACCTGCAGAAGAAAAATACACTCGAGTCACTCCACAGAAAGCCTTTGGAGACAATACACATATACTCTGCCAAACTGTATCTGGCCTGCTGTCAACAAGCAGTTCTCAGACTGTGTTAAACTGACAGCTTAGAAATAAGCTGTGACGCTTCTTTCCATTTTAGTTGCAGGAGTTTTTACTTCCACTTTTAAGCGCTTACAACCACGTCCTTGTGTTGAAGGAATATTGAACAGAACGATATTGTGTCCTACCCAAAATGTATGTATCACTACCCCGCACGATAAACTCTGGATTAGCAGTAAGGGAGGATTCAGGTTTCCAAAAGTTTTGCAAAGCAGAAAAGGATCAGAAGTTACAGTAAGCCAAACAGAGTAAATTGTAAGATCTGGGTTTCTCACTAATGAGCCTGCTTGCCCACCCACAAACCTCTCTCTAAATCCAAGGTTTGCCTCACCATTTGAGAGGTTAAGCAGAGCAACTGAATGGCATTTTTCAAGCACAGTATTTGCCCTTGTTATACAGAGAAACATGCTACAAAGCGCCTTGTGTGCCCTGACACCTTTGCTCTCTGCCCTGGCAACATTTCTAGGGGAAGGAAGCAGGTGACAAAGAGGGAAGAGAAGACTAGCAGGGAGTATGTGATTAGTGTATGTTGCCACCAGGAACAAAAATGTTCCGAGTACAAGACAATGGAAGCAGTTACCTGAAGGGCTGTATGGAGCTGTACATTTCCTGGGACTGGGAAACAGGCAGACCACCCCTCAGCCCAAGCTGAGCCTGGGCCTGTAAGGATGTGTGGAGGGAAATGGGAATCTGTTGAGCAGCAGCAGCCTGTAGAACAAATCAAGATGACTGAGAGGTACAAGAGGAGCCAGAAACTCTCCCAAGCTGTTTAAAACCCATTGGTTTCCTCCATGAGTTCAATCTGCCAATTAGCTGTTCTGCATCTTTATCAAGCCTCTGCATCTTTCCTCAGAACAGCAAACACTGGCAGATATTCCACAGTCACTCAAGTGGGAAGACCAGTGCCTGTGAGAGGCAATGTGATGGACCACCATGCTCCACACACAGAACGAGCACTGACAATCCCAGCTCTCACTTACCTGCACTCTTACCTCGAAGGGGCTCTTCCCCAACCCTACTGACACACCATTTGCTAAGGCCAGAGAAACTGCACATCAGTACTGACTGGCTGTGGAATTTTACTGAAAGTCACTGCCTCACACAGACACCCAGCATGTGCCTCAGTTAAACAGGCAGTCAAAAGGCACTGGTACAAAAGGGGAAATCCTGCTCAATTCCCTTCAATTTCACTGACCTAGGACAACCACTGGGAAGCAGCATTCAAGGAACCTAAAGGGAGCCACATCTAAGCTCCTTTGGGCTATCAGAAATAAGTGATTCCTCATTTCTTAAACACCACCCCGAAAACTTCTTGAGAAACCACTACCTAGTTGTACTTTCCCTTACCTGTTGGTAGCTTTGCTGCTGAGGTATCGTCTGAGGGACCAGGCGGGGCTGACTTGCAAACACATGGCCATCCAGGTACAGGGGTGGAATATGGTTACCTGAAGACCAGAGAAGGCAGGCTGTAAATTCAAGGTACAAAGGAGACAGGCACAGTACACTGCAGAGGTCAAGACTCTTTCCTCCTTCTCAGGAACCATTTAAGCAAGCCAGCACATAGTCCCCACTCAGAAGAGCCTGCAAAGCTCCTAAGTCCACACACCAAAGCCAGCAGCCCACTTGCAGTAGCTGGCTTATTGAGAATTAATACCTTTCTGTAAGAGGCTAAATGTAAATCCAGGTTTCCCACCTCCACAAAAAAAGTCAGATGCACTAACGGTTCAGGAATTGGCGAGCTGCACTCCAAACTGCTCCAAAACACTAGAAACCTGCTCTGCAATCACCTCACCCTGCAGCTAGGAGGGACAGGAAGAGCAAACATGCTGCTTGAGACCTTCAACTCAAGAGATCTAAAAGCCATATTCACCCCAAGGGTGGCAACAATTACGAAGTGCAGTGCTGCTCCTGTAGTTTCTTGCAGATCTGTTTGGAACCACGAGATTTCCAATCAAAACTATGCAGTGGAGGGGAAATCACCTGACTTGGAACAATCTGTTTTCCAAGTGGAAGCTAGAAAAGGTCACTACAGTAGCCAACTCCAGTATATTCCACTCTATCCTTGAATTGAGGATAGTGCATGCATGAGAGGTCCTTTGGGACCCAGGAGTCAGAGAATCCATGTATATTTCCTTTTCCCAGATCCTCTCCCTAATTATTCACATTGTCTAACACGACCAAGTTTACTAAAGCTTTCCCTGTAACTCGATAACACCACCTTGCCACCTCCCAGAGTTTTGCAAACTGTAAACATGTTTTAATGATGTACAAAGAGCAGAAGGTGCTCAGAACCTGTGATTTAAATAGGAAAATGAGCACAGGAATGGTCATTGAAGTCCCTCAGCTGTCAGATTCTTCACTTCCCTTCTATTCTATTGAGCACACAGGGAAGGGTAAGCAGGATCTACTGAGATATCACAGAGACTTGCTGCTACACAGGGAAAGTCACCCTTGTGCTAAGTTTATGCCAGTCACACTCAAGTAACATTCTCCAAGGCAGGGAGATTGCCCCTCTTTCTGTCTTGCCTCAACTGTTATCTGTTAAATACCAGCCAGCCAGTTACTTTACATGGAAGCTCTTCTCACCGTGCTCTCATCTACTAGAATCTGAGGGTGATTCCTAGATACCAACCAGACAATGCAAATACTGCTGCCGCAGTTTACAGGTACCTGGAATAGATGCAGAAGGTGCTACAGATGCCACAGGCATAGGAGGCATAGAAACTCCACCAAAAGAGCTGTAGCTGACACCATTGGAAGCTCCAACACTGGAAGGAGGCTGGATGCCTGAGCCTGCGCCTCCTGGGGAGTTCTGTTCTGGTAAACTAGGAGAGTTTTCCCAAGCTTTACGAGCAGACTCCATCTATGGAAATGAAGGACAATAACTACAGACAGTTCAAATGGGGAGGACAATACTGAAGCCTAGGGTTACTTATCTGTGACCTATTAGTTCAAATACAAACTAGTCTAGTCACAGTGGAAGGCTGGCAGGTCTCGGGTCAAGGGGTGTCACACCAATTTCCAATGGGCTAGCATCCTTCACAAACACTCAATCCCCTCAATCCCCCTCGGTATTTGCTGAGCTTTTTGCGTTTGGGGTGGTGGTGTATTTTGTTTTGGTTTATTTTGCTGCTTTTTGTTGTTGCTGTGTGTATGTTTGGGTTCTTTCCTTTATTCTGGGTTTCTTTTTCTTCCTTTTTTTAAACCACCAGGCACCTGGGATCCCTGACCAGCCACCTTACCCAGCTACTGAAACAGTAGGAAAGCTTCTGCTGCATTTGCTCTAAAATTGTTAAGGACTTCAACATCCAGGACTGTTCAAACACACGCCATTCCACCCATGCTAAACAGACTATGTGTACAACTTTACAAAAGCTAATTAAAGATTTAGCAGTACTTAACAATCACTCTGGGAAAGATCTCTCCATCCTTTCTACTCTCACCATGGAGATATGGCAGCCACAGCTGGGACAAACACACGTGCCAGCTCGCTTACCTTAAGAGTAAGGTCTGCAGTGGGGAAGGACATTGGGTTCAGGCCAATGCACCGCTGGAGGTGATGATCTCTTCGTAGAATGGGAATGGACTGTGTTAACCCTGCCTGAGAAGAGATATGTAAATGGTAAATACTTTATAAATTATTCCGAGAATATTATGAGCCATCAAGGCTGACAGAACCTCAGCTACCAGCTCTAGTAACTACAGCTCAAAGGATTTAATCCTCAGTGCTACTGCAGGAGTTAAGTACCACATTGAACTGTGATCCATTCTGCTGTCAGATTAAATGAAGCTTTGGTGCTGTGCAATGACACCTTCTATGTTGAGTTACACCAGCTTCCACATAAGCATCAATTTGACCCAGTAACTCCAATTTTATAGAAGAATTCCCCCTCCTGTCCCATATTTGGAACCTACCTAAATTTCAGACAAAATCTGTTTCTGACAGAGCACTTCTGAAAAGAAACACCCTTCAAAAAAACCCACCAAATTCAAACAGCCTACGAGCTTGAAGATATTTTAAAAGCAGCTTTGTGAATTTCTCACATTGTTGTCCACAGCTGAGCTACAAGTCAGGCTTTCAGTGTGCTCACTCTCACATATATTAATGAAACACCCAGATGGCTGGAATAAGCTAGGAAACCTCCAGAAGGACCTGGGCTTGTTAAAGTTAGCTAGTGATGCTCATTCTATCAAAACACCTTGAGGGCACAGATTTCCATCATGGATTTTAGTCATGTGTGTTGCCTAAGCCCTGTGAAGACAGCTGCAAAGCAGTATGTTTGCTCTCTTTGGAAGTATCTGAGGAGCTTCTCCAATGAGTCAATGCCAAAAACAAACAAAACAAACAAACAAACAAAATACTTACATTACTGGCCAAGGCATCCTGCAATTTGGTGACAGGGTTTGCTGCAGTGCCAGAGGCAGAACCAGGTGGCAAACTGAAGTCAGAGTCCTGAAAAATTGAAATGCACAAAATTAAAATCCAGGTCCAAAACCCGTCTGCTTCTCCTGGTTAATGACTTTAGCCTGAATCATGACACTAGAAATTAAGTATTATCTTCCAGTAAATCTTGCTGGAAGAGAACGAAAAAAGACACTTCTCAGCACTCAGCAGCAGGCAAACCCCAGAGGCACACAAATGCTTTGATGGCTTTAGTTTTGTCCCTCAGCTCTGTTACCACCCCAGCTGGTCCTTGTGACAATATTTCTAAGAGGATATTATTACGTGTTTGCCAAGACATCTTGAGTACCCAGTTTGCATCAGTAATGAAATCTAAGGCAAATTTAGAGCTGGAAGCTTCCTCTAAATAATCCTTCTGCCTCAAACCACCTTTCATATCTCAACAAGCTCAAATCACCAAGAAGATAAAATTAAATTCAATCCTCACTTTAGGATTTACTCCAAATTCAATGGGTGGCACAGGAAGTACAGAATCCACGTGAATTTCCACCCCGTTAACAGGGGGAATATTCCCTTCCAGCCGTTCCGTTCCCTCCGAACCCTTTCTGTTTTTCAGGGAGCGTTCGTTGCCGATTGGTCCAGGCTTGTGTTCCTTGTTCTGTCCTGAGCCTTGATCTGAATCCTTAACAGGAAAGCAGAGAGGCTGAGACACAAAGACTGAATAACCCAACCTCAAGCCTTAAAAATGCTATCAAGAACAACACAACCACTTCACCAGGTTTCTCACTATGTGCTCTGACTTGGCTGCAAATCCAGATTACCTTTTTATCAGACTGCTTCTGCACTTGCTCCTTCTGGCAGTCAGGCTTTGGGTCCGCCAGGCCAGCCCCATTCATCTCCTCTGGTTTGAGGGTGCCATATGGAGAACTGCGCTGAGAGGAGGTAGCGGAGGATTCCCGAGACTCCGCGCTCAAGTCAATGCCACTATCGCCCTGGCTGCCTTTAAAACCCTGCTATGCAAAGCACGAAATGTGTTAAAGCCCCGGACTCTGACCCAGCTCCACAAAGGAGGAGAAATAAAAACAATCCCAGAAAACAGCAAGACCATGTCCCTTTTCAAATCACATTCTTGGTTAAATTCAAAGGAGTTGGGCCTGGGCTGCTGCTTCAGCTCTACAGGTTAACCAATGCACCAACCGGACCATGGCTTCAGAATAAGGCAAAAGTGTCCCACACAGCAACTAGGCTGAGATTGCTGACCTCATTTCATTTGTGACCCAAACCAGATTTGAACTCTGGGTGTCCAGAGGTGAAGCACTAAGGAACCTCCTTCACCCTCCCTGCATTAAGGCTACAGCTACACACAGCTCACAGGCAGGAGGATCACAAACATCACCTATGGGATTCCACCATCCTTGACCACACTCTGTGTCCAGTTAGGCGCATAACCCTGGAATAGCTCTACCAGGAAGTTACTCCAGATTTATACCCACATGTAACAACAAGCTGCACTTGGCTGTCTAATTCAAGATTTGAGCAGCATCAAGCTAAAATCAAAACTGCAAAGAGACAGTTTAAAATTGCACAAGCAGAGCTGAGAGTCGCTAAGCACAGATGGAGCAATGAGAAGCATAAGCCACCTATGTTAATATTTTATACACTGAATACCTGAATGGCACACTGGCTGCTACTTACCTCAGTGGTGCTAGATTCAGTACCATTAAAGGTATTTACAGGCTTGCTCCAGGAGTCACTGCCAGGAGACTGAACAGAAAGAGCTGGAAGAGAACAGAGGGCAGGGTTCACATGTCTGAAATACAACCGTGAGCACACCTGGTACGCTGTGCATCTAACAAGACTAACTTTCCAATTCTAGACATGAGATAGAATATTTTCACCATCTCAGAAAGCTAGTGTTGCCCAGTCAGTCGAGACGTGACTCAGCACAGAGAATACAGGGTATGGAGAGAGAGGGTAGAGAACAGGGAAGAGATTTCTTAGGGAATATGAAAAAGAACAGAGATAGGAACAAGGGAAGCACTAGCTATCCAGTGCTACAGCTATCCAGTGCTAGAGGATGAGAAAACAAAGGAAGGCAAAATAAGAAAACGGCTCAAGTAGATCCAGCCCAACAGGCTAGAAAACGATATACAGTAGGATCTTGATGTCACATGAAGACTCAAGAAATATATTACGAGATTGACATGATCAACAACAGGAGGATGGTTGAACAATACAGCTTTGAACAGACGTTACTCCAAATGCCTGCTAGTTCCCCTCATACTTCCACCATCAGACAAGAGAAGGTTGTTTCCTCTTAAGCAGGGACACCCCGTCCTTCTTGCACACGCGGGATTTCCCTATTTCTGTGAAACACGTCCGAACAAACAGACCCAAACTCACCCGGGCTGTTGCTCTCCCAGATCTCTGTGCCCAGGCTGCTTCCAGACACTGTTACATCGCTTTGCTCCAAGCACAAGCTGTTCTGCTTCTTAGCAAACCGAGGAGGAATGCGAGACTGAAGGACACGGGCCTTAGCTGGCGCCTGGCAGAGAAAAGGCACAAGCTGTAAGACCTGTTGCTGCACTGGGCTAACACGGCCTGCTCCTGGGAAGTTCAAACCCTGGATTTCTAAATGTTGTAATGTGACCAGCCCTTAATTCCTGTAACATAACCATAAGAAGTAATTCTGACTCCCTCTCCTCTATTTTTTAAATGGACCCTGTGGCTACAGGGAGGTTCCCCCAGTCAGTTTTCTTTTTGGTTTTGGGGAGTTTAGAGGATAGGATATAAAGCAAAGCAAAATTAACACTACAACAGACTTGCTCTGCCTAATTCCTTTCCTTTACTCCAACTACAGTGAGATCAATTAATGATTTCACAATACAGAAATAGCTCTTTCCCAGAACCAAGATCTGGATAGAAAGAGAAGCAACATATCTGCAACTGCAAGACCTTTCTCACTGCCCATTCACACATTGTCTTCAGCTCAAAGATGCCAAGCAACAAGCCTTTTATAACTTTGCTTGCAAGATTCTCTGAACACAGTAAAAGCCTTCCTTGTCAGAAAGAATTTCCCAACAATGCTTTCCATTTGCATTTAGTCCTCCAGATCTCACCAAGTCTCCTTTCATGTCAAAACATTCTCTTATCCCCCTAGAATTTCACAGTCTTAACGTTACTTAGCTAAGCTATCCACACTGCAGTCTTAAATCTCTTTTTGTAAATCAACTCCTTTATCTTTATTATGAACATGAAATTAACAGTACTTCCTCCAGCTTGTTAATTGCTTTCTGGTGAGGTGCCCAGACAAAAACATGACACCTCTGGCAAGAAAGCCACCACACCCAGCTCCAGCAATAACATACTGTTGACAGAGCGAGGACGCAGAGGTCCTTCACTGCTCACCACTGCCCAATATCCCACCGACTACAGCCAGCAACTGGCCTACTCACCCAAGTTGCTTTGGATGAGGATCACTTTAGAAAACTCTCCTTAACTCACAAGTTACAATTCTGCTAGAAAACAAGAAGAGTCAGAAATCTAACCATCCACCCTTTACAAACCAAAGGCCCGCAACCATCAAAGCCAAAATACGTTTCCTGGAACTAATACAGGATCTGTCAGGGCCCTGTTCCTCTGACTGCAGTGCAAACAGCTTATCATATTACGCTTTTTCCTCTTCCCGCTCCTCACCTGAGCAGCCTGTTCCTTCTTCCTCCGCTCCTCTTCCAGCAAACGACGCTGCTTTTTAGTAAGAACCTCAATGAAGCCTTCACCTGCCATAGAACCTACTTCACTCTCTTCTGCTGTGTTTGACACACGATTATCGATGATGGTACCTGAACAAAGTATATACAGGGAAGAAATTGTGCATGTGTGAATGCCTATAAAGCTTTACAATTGCACTAATTTAAAGAGTGCATTCCAAGTAAGAGCCATGCTACAGGCAAACCGGTTCAAGCAGCAGCACTGCAACTAAGCTCTGCAAACTAAGCCACGGTAGTCTGCTGACATCTACAGTCACTTTATCCTGCAGGGCTTTGCTCTCCTCTGCCTCAAGATGAGCAATGCTCCAGCTGAGAGAGCTTGGGGGAGCTGCGTGGTAACTCTGGTAACTTTAGCTGTAGTATCACAGTTCAAACAAACCTCACACCCTTATAAATACGAGTAAGGACAAAACCTGCACAGGTTAAAAAAGACACCCATCACCCCTGGAGGTAAAACCTCAGTTCTATGAATGGCAAGAGCTGAGTCGTGGCCTAATGTCAATGGTTTCAGAGATACTTGTTTCTTGCCTCCTTGCCAGGAACTCAAATTTCTCACTCTGGATGCTCTCTCAACTTCCTGTGCACTACATATGGTGTTTTGGGCTTGAAATTTACACCTTAGAAATATGGAAAAGTCTCATTTCTCTCTAAACCCAAACTTTCTACAGAGAAAATATTAAAGAAACTGTCAGATCTGGCTGAAAGTTTGGGTTTAAAATTTAAAGCTATCTTTGTCTTCCCTGTTTTTCCTATTGAGAAACATCTAAGTTTCTAAACTTGTGCAAATAAATGGAAAATCATCTAAGTTGACAATTAGCATTACACTGGATTCAATCAGTCTGGCTTGAAGTTGCCACAATGTATTATCTCTTTTAAGAAACAAATGAATTAAGCCACTCACTTCCATAACTCAGTTCAAACTGTGACAAGGCCTCTCCCTTCTCACTCGCTCTTTGCGTGGTGGATTTGGGCTCCTTCTCTGTCTTTTTACCTGGCCCCTCAGCACTCTCCGAGTTGGTGTGGGAAGCCCTATCCAAGCTGTAAATGGAATGGCTGCTCCCACCACTGGTGTTGCCAAGGCCCCCTCCTTCTTCTGGAGATCTACAAGGAAAGAAGGGAAAGGAATTAGATTTGTCACTAGAAGATGAGTAAAAGTAGCAAGAAGGAAACATATGGGCTGTGTTTTCTTTGCCAGGTTTCTAATCACATCTAATCCTTCCACAGCCTCTGTTCAACTGAAGGAGACATTAAATTCTGTGCTTTACGCCCAATACAACGCAGCTGTACAGGATCTTTTTCTCTCCTTTCCCCATTAAAGGAAAGAGATAACAAGGAAACTGCCAAACTGGCCCAGGACCAAAGCCCACCTAACCCAGTGTCCTGTTGATATTCAGATTCTTCACAAGACATCTGCAAGGAAATGCTTAATCCCTAGTGTCAGAGTTGTCTTAAAATACTCTCATCAGGAGGAATTCCCCCCACCAGGCCAGGAAAAAAAAAAAGCACTGCTTGCCACCCATCAGTGGTCTCCATTAAGGACTAAGAAAACACTTGCTCAGGCAAAGCTAGGCCTGGCAATACCACATACTACATTCATGCCACAACCACAGGATAGATGCTCAACCTGCAGAGCTCACAGCAACTCATCCCAGGAAAAACCATCCCTCAGGTCTGTTCTCTGCAACACTACACTGGTGACTCATGAGAGAAGAACACCACAACAGGTTTAGAGTAAAGGACTAGGATTTCCTTCATTATCTTTCATGACTCTAGTGAGAGGCAGTCAAGAGAGTAGAGAGCTGTCTTGGCACTAAACTACAGTGAAGAAAAGGAGCACGTCATGTCCATGGTGTCTCAGCAACTTCCATAAAACTGATTTCCCAGCACTGAAGCAAAGGCATCAACTGATTGTAAAACAGACAATGATGAAACCCTTGGGTGTCGTAAGGTTGAATAAACAGTGCTGGAAGTCAACTGCACTAGATAAAAACAAACACAGCCAATAGCTCCTCCCTCACAGTCCAGCCCTACTCCAATCCTCCAGAACCAGATCAGATATCTGTACATCAGAATGCAACTTTACCTTTTGCTTTTAATCAGTGTCCCGTTCTGCTGGCTCTCGTATCTGGAAGGTGCTCCGACACCAGTCCTGACAGACTGCTCCACAAACCCTGCCGACTCAGCCTTGCGGCTCTGCCTGTCAACGATTGGCCTTTGGCTTGAGAAGCTCCTCTTCGCTAGCTCCCTCTTCTCTCCCAGGCTCGCACCCCCGAGGCCACCCTCTAGCTGGCCTTCACTCTCTGAAACTCCATCTCGCCTCTCCCGCCGCTCGCTGAAGTCGCTGCTTTCAGATGCTGTCTCCCACTCCTCATTGGCGTGGTCTGATGAGTTCTGGTAGGAGAGCTCAGGAGACCGTCTGCCTGAGATGGTACTCTTCTCTGCGGTGGTCAGCTTGGGTCTTCCAGGCCACTGGCTGGGCAGCAGGTTGGGGCCTCCCTCCTCAGGGTTCCATTGGCCAACTGATTCCCTCTCTTGCCTGAGGCGCCTGAATCTCGGTGGCTTGTCTTGGCGGGGGGGACGCCGTCTCCTGAATGGCCTGTTCTCTATGTTCTCCTGATCTGCTGAGTAATCTTCCTGGAAAAAGTGCCTCTTGTCATCCAGATGACTCTCATCAAAAACCCGGCTAGAGAAGGAATCCACATGTTTATAAGAATCCTGAATGTAGTCCCTCTCAGACTGCTGCCTGCTCCCAAAAGTGTCCGATGGAGGGGTGTGGCTGTACTCCTGCCACCCTGCCCCTCCACTCCTGCCTTGCCACTGGGTAGGCTCTTTACCCATGAAACCCCTTCGCCCATAGCCAGAATTGCTAAGTCTTGGTGGCAGTGATCTCCCAAAAGCTCTTGGCGCCCTCATCTTAGGATCCAGACTACTGTGATCATCTGAATAGATTTTGTTGGATCTCCAAGACTCTTTGAAGTCTCCCTTTTTCAAATCACTATCCTCCCTATCCAGCACAGAGCTTTCATTGCTGTTCTCTGATCCCCTCTGCCGGCGACGCTTGGGGAGCTCCTCGTATTCTGACCCTTCACTGTGTGTCTCGCTCGCAATCCGGCGCCTTGGTTTGCCTCTGGGGAAGTCCTCTGGCTGGTTGAACTCCCGAAGCCCTCGCCCTCGGCTGCTCCGCTGGTTGTTATAGACCCCCCGGCTGCCCACAACAGTGCCTCGGCCTCTGAAAGTGAACTCTCTGAAGCCTCTCCCTCGCCCACGCCCTTGACCTCTTCCACCGAAGGCTTGCTCCTCATCAATGAAGATCCAGTTGTTTCTTTTTGTGGGAGGGAGATCACCAGACTCTCTGGATAGCTTGGTATCCCAGGTTCTTTCTGGCTTCTCTTCCTCCTCCTCTTCTTCCTCCTCCTCTTGAGATTTCTCAGCCTCTCGGGCATGGCTGGCTTGGGAAGAACCTTTGTCATCCAGCAGATAGCGTGTGGAGTTCAGTAAGGCTGCAGAATCTTCTGACTCATTTTCCACTTTCTGAACAGCTGTCTTCTCCTTCAGAGGGCGCGAGGTGTCCTCGCCCTCCAGTTTAACCTTCTCCATCTCCTTCTCCTTTTCTTCCACCTTGAGGGCTTTCAACACTGGTTTTTTAATCGGGCCTGATCGCCGTGTCCTCCCCATCTGCTCCTGGTGCTGACCGCTGGTGTTCCGGTTCTCAGAAGCCCACTCTGTTGTCTCTTCAGCGGGCTGTTTGGTATTAGCTCCTTCTTTCTTCCATGGGTCAGCACTGAATGACTGCTCATCCCTGGGCACTTCTTCGGCAACCTCTGCTGCAGTCTCTGCAGGTTTCTGATGGTGGCTGCTTATATCCCAGCCATTATATTCAGGCTTCTTCTCTGCCTGGATAAAATCAGGCTCTAGGGGGGAACATCTCAAGTTTGCATGACGATTGCCAGGTGGACAAGTTTCCTGCACAGTCTCCTGATGCTGAAACAAGAGATCTTGGCCTATCCTCTGAGAAGACAGGCAGCTGTCAAAGTCTGCTTGGGCCTTCTTGTCAAAAGCATTCAAGTAGTCCTCTCCTCTCTCCTCAAAGAGATCTCGCTGGGTGCTCAGACTCTCGGACCTTCCAGAAGCAGCAGAGTAACTGCCATTCCTAAGATGGAAAGAAACAATAAACAATAGAAAGTCAGCTAACACAGAGCACAGTCCATCTCCAAGGGCCCAGGGTGGGCACAAGAGGTAGAAACAACTAAATAAATGGGGGTTTGTACTAAATCGTGAGACAATGAGCCCGTAAATACCTGAATGCTGGGCAGATCAGCTGTGGCTGCAGGCTGTACTGCCTGGATTGTCAAATCAATGCATGATTAAAAAAAGCATTTTCTATGATGGGCAGTAAATTTAAGTAATAAAGGGAGATTTCAGATCTCCACGTATGTTGGGAGGCTGAATTGGTTTCAGAAAGTCCCAGAGAATTAGGAGACAAGCTAGAAAGTATCAGAATTTTTTACTCATTTTCTGTACCTACGGTAGGTGACAAGTGCCTCTCTCCCACTGAACAGGCCCCAAGCGGGCCAGCCTTGACTGGCATCAGACAGAAAAACTCTGCACAGCTCAGTCCATAAGCACTTCCACAACATAAACACTCACCAGTGTAAGGTTACTTCCAGACCAGTACTTGGCCTGTTCAGAGGTATCTTTTGGGCCAACTCTACACCTGCTCTTTAGTAGGAGGCAACTTAATGCAGCATCCCCCATCACAGCACACGAGGACAGGGCAGTTCTGCACTCACCTGGCATGTAGCCTCTCCATGGTCATGCTGTCAGCCTGTTTTTGATGTGACAGGGAGTACGCTTTGCTCTGCAGAGACGTGTAGCTCTCCTGGCCCCACACCGGCACAGGATCCAAGGGAGTAGTTTTCCTTTCCGCCTGCCCTGCCTGCCCGTTCTGATCTTCAGACCGACAGCTGCTCCCACCAATGGAGTCCTGCTGAATCATGGGCTTCATAATTCCTGGTCACAACAGAATTCACACCATTAACACAAGGATCTCACAGTCAAAAAGAATTAGCACTCTGCTGCCAGCTTGACCCTCTTCCTTCCAGGGCAGCAGGTGACAGCAGCCATGGAATCCTCTTTGTTGGAGGGGAGCCTGTGCTTGGGAAATACACAACTAGGAAACACACCTAGAGTGACACAGAAAGTGACACAATTTTCAGAGCCCAGCTTACACAGAACACTACACACCATCACTGTCTTGGGAGCAAGCAGGTGTGTGAAAACAAACCACAAACTCAGGGAGTAAGTTACACATCCTGATGTTATGTTCACACCTCTAAAGATGAGAAACAAGGAAGAACTACAGCATTTCTCCATCCTATTTCTTAAAGGGGGTCTATTAAGATTTCACACGATTACAGTGACTCCCAAGCCAATGCTTCTCCTCCAAAGGGCAAGATCTGCTTTTGCACCCGATAAGGCTCCAAAGCAATTAGGGAAGATCTCCCATCACAGTACAGGGCTGGGACAGGCAGGTTTCCTCCCTCCCAACCTGATCTATCCCCTCACCTGCCCTCACTGCAACTGACTGCTCATCCCTACAGAAGGTCAATCACAGCTGGCCAAGACGCAAAGCCTGGACAGAGGCAAGATGGGTAAAGCACAGCAACTTTCCAGATATGGACTAACTGATTAGCCACAGTAAACGGAAACATTGAAAACGCCATACCTGAAGGGTGAAGGGCTGAAGGGTAGAAATCCACAGGGGTGCGACTCTGGGCCATGCGAGGGTCCATGTAAGAGGGCATCATCATCCAGCGAGGATCAAAGCCAAGCATCTGGGGGTGCGGTGGGTAGAATGTCCGTTGGGGATGGGAATGGGATGGGGGAGGATAGACTTGCTGCTGCTGCCAGTGCTGCATCTTGTACAGCTGCTCCTGCAGGGAAGAGGGGTGGGGTGTTTGACATGAATGGTCGCAGTGCCAGGAATCCCATTTGCCAACTGGCCAGCCAAAGCAGAACACATTCTGTGTGTTAGAGGCTCAAAACCAGATCAGATGGGTGGGTAGAGCAGAAAATTCGCTACCAACTGGGAACACGGCAGTTGTTGTTGTCTCGAAATACTCAGAACAGCCAGAATATGGTGCACCCAGAACTTCACATCACTGCAGGCCACACTACATGGCCATGTGCAAGGGATCACCTTCAAGGCTGGAGTTTGCATTTTCTCAATGCTTCTATGAGATAGAGGGCAGTTCCCAGTCAAACAATTTCCTAATTAGAACCAAATACTTTAGATGATGTTGTTCGTTGGAGGAAATGCAATTATAACTTATTTAGTGTGGATATATACTAGTTCTACTCGTTAGCTGAGCAATTAGATAAGAACATCCTAAACTCAATTGAGGGCTATTAATATTTTACAGTATTTTCTGTGCATCCTCCAGAGATGGGCGACACCTCCAGGTTGTTTCCCATCTCCCATGTGACTAAGTCACCTTCCTTTAGTTGAGGACTGTCCTCATGTTAACCTGATTTGACATTTAACTTTTGCCAGGTCCAAGAAGAACCTGTATTTGAAGGGATCTTTCCGTATCCAAGAAAGCCTTCAAAAAGTAAATCAGCTCGAATTAACATGAAATACATCTATTTACCTGTCAAAATTTCCACCACATTTTCTTACCAAGCTTACAACGGTGTCACATACTGTAACTGTTTATAAAAGCAGCCAATCCCCTACTGCAGAGCCTAATTCATCATTATGGCAAGACAGAAACTCAGATAAATACAAAGATTATGCCAGAGTTAGATATCTAAGTGCTCCAGTACCTTGGATAAAAGATTTCATTAATGATATCAACATTACTTTTTGCTATTTTTACAAAACCACTGCTATCAAAGCAGCAACAGAAGTCACACAAAATACAAACTGCCTCATACATACCATGACACAGATGATAAGAGAAAATAAAATGAAAATTTCATGTTCTCCCAGTAGCAATGACCTATGATATTATTAGCATGACAGCAAAGACATCCAATTCTTTTTAGTTTAAGAGCATCTCTTTTGAAGAGTAACATTAGCAGCATTTGCTGCTCTACATTCGAATTGTGAAAATGTCAACTGCCCAGTAACAAGCACGGGGGAACATTCATAAAAGAGCAATTACTGAGCTTCCAAGCAAAAGCCAAATGTGAGCTCTTCACCAAGGTTTGCAGCAGCATTGATTATATCGCATTTCAACTTGTTATTCTATGAAGAATGGCAATTAACTTTGCCTTATCTCACGCCTGAATATTCTGTCCCTTGGTTTGACTCAGCTGCCCTAAGGAGGCTCACCACATCTGGAAGAAGAGCTGAACAGTGTGTACGGCACAGCAATGTAAAGCTGAGCAAGATGCAAGAGACACAGAACAGCTCAGGCTGGTCTCTTAAAGCCCTAGAAGAGTTTTCAGTGAAACAAAAATGAAACAGTGAAGACCAAATATATTTATGATGCAAAGAAAGTAACGACAAAGAGCCTTACAGAAGAAAACATGGGTAGATAGAAGATGAGAGCAGACATAGATGATTACATTCAGTCCAAAGGCAGAGCCCAGCCACCCACCAACCTAAGCACTGTTTGCCCCTGGCAAGCAAACGGCTGCCCACACCTAACAGGGCAAGGGCACAACAAGTGCAAAGTGAAATGGAAGCAGCTGGTTCCCCAAAGCTTTCCTTTCCCTTGGCCTGTATGTTCAGCTCCCTGTTACTGCAGCAGTGTAGAAGAACAGCAGCTCTCATGTTGTGCTAGGGAATAAGAACAGACGTCACTCAGTTCAGCGCCAACCAACGGCTTCGGAGGCTTCACTGGATAAGGCCTACAGCAAGTACCAAGGTAGCCACAACTGCTCTCTTGACTCCGGACGCGGGAGGGGGAACATTCCCAGCTTCTCCTGCATACACACATTTGCAAACCAGAGCTCTGCTACAAACCACGTAGTCCTAAGATTTCAAATTGGCAAGAGACAATCAGACAACCGTGTAGGCCAAGTCAACATTTCTGACAGCCGGCACATGACAAACGGCCTGCCCACACCAGCCCAAGTATCACAATGCACATAAAAAGTTCAGGTAACCCATCCAGAACTGTTTTACTTGTCAGACAGAATACATGTGGGGTGTCCAAAGGGAAGAGGGGTGGGAGCGTCACACCGCTTACCTGCTGCTGTTGCTGCTGCTGCCTCTGGAATCGTGGGGGAAGGGACTTCTGGTATTTGTTAAATTCCTGTGCTGGAGAGGGAGCTTCTCTGAGCTCCTCCTCACTGCTGCTTTGGGCTGCTGCTGCTGCTGCTGGGGCGGGAGCCTCCTCTTCCAGATAGCCAACAGAGACATCCTGTGTGTGAAACTCGGGGGTTGCTGCAGAAAAGAAAACGAGCCTTGATGAGTCCTGCTCATGACAGGGCTTGTGCACGTACCATCACAGCACTACATACACAGGTGTGGGCCTGTTCTGACTGCATTATGTGGTTGAACTTTATTATAATCATATATAACACCTCATGCAATGTGCCTGGTTTGCCTTGAGAGTTCTAGAGGGTTTTGATCATCTCATTCTAGTAATAAATTCCAAGATCGCCCTCTGCCATCAAGTCTGTGCTTAAGCACTGGAGAAAAAAAAAAGTCCATTTCCCCTGTTACTCTTTAAACTTTCCAGCACCTACTGATAGTTTTTATTTTTACTATATAATTTTCCAACCTGTGGCCCACGAGCCCTTTCTTAATATCATTATCCAATAATAAGACCAAGAGACCTGTTCCAACAAGGTCTCTGCTAGCACAGCTCACTGAGCATAGATACAGCCAACCAAAGAAGTTTGTATTTGTTTTAGTAGGATTTTTTTTCTTTCCAAAAAGAACCTTCATCACCAATCCAAAATACTCTGCAGAATAGGTGAAGCAGGTGGTCTCTCAAGTGTAACTTGAAGTACCCTCTGAACGCTCCCTCCCAGGAACCCCCATGCTCTTCCAGTAAGAGATTGGCTTAATAGCAAAAACGCTGTTTTTATAAGGTGAGGCAAGCAACATTCTGTACCTCTACGGAAAGCATGGCCATTCTCTTGCACAGTATTTTTCTCTGTGCTTGGGGGCCGTTGGTCTTCATTCTCTGTGTGTTTCTGTGTCTCGCTGCTTTTCTGAGCCAGTTTGCATTTCTGATCAAGTTGCTTCAGCTTTGCAGCACAGGCTGCCAGACGCTCCTCCCTGGCTCGCCGCTCCTCCTCCTCCCGTCGCTTCCTGGCTCTCTCAACAGCCTCCGAGATCTCAGAGTGCACAAACTTCTGTCTCAGTGGCACCTTTTCTTCTTTATCCTCAAGGGACTGCTGCCTCAGAATACTCCCCATTGCAGGCTTCTGCCAAAGAAAAAACATTCTTCAATAAGCATGACCCAAACAGCTTCTGCATCTTGAGCTTTGCATCCTACACTGAGAAAATCCCCTCCTGACTCCCTCCTCTCTATCATCACGCACACAAATCCTCTTTTTGGTGGGGGGCGATTGCTATTTGATTCAATAGCTCCATTTTCTCACTGTCTGACAATCCCCCTGCTCTGTACCAGCTTTAGGTTTTTTTTCTCTAGAGGGAGTGCTAGGCAGACAAATTTCTCACCGTCTGGATATAAACAGAGAATTGAGAAATTAATCAGCATCCCATTTTCAATAGAATGTCAAACTGGCCTCTCAGGGACAGTGATACGTGGCATCCAGAGGCACATGCCCAGTTATGTGAGTTCAGCCTACCTGGTATTCAGATGCAGAGCTCCAGCCATTCAGCTTCCTGGGAGGCTGCTGTGAATCCTGCGCTTTCCGGACGGATCGGGACAAGCCAACTGAGTCACCCCAGGAATTCTTTCCTTCCTCCACGGTGTGTTTGGCATCTGCACTGTCTGCAGAGCTCAGGGACAACTGCCGCTGCCTTCTGGGATCCCAGCTGTTCCTGTTATACAAACAGCTTTGCTATTAAATTTGCTACATGCCTCAAGAAGCACCTGAAGTCTTATCAAGTGGCAAAGGCAACTCACTATAACAGAAAGATCGAAAAACCAAAAAGACACCAGAACAGGCGATACACTTTTCCTCCTAAGGTGCATATGGATTAACACCACTACTGTGCAGCAGAATACAAGCTAGATACAGAAAGGGGAGGAAGAAAAGATTCTGGCACCCTGTTTCAAGACCCACAGACACCCTTGAAGCCCACCGGAATCAAAGTCACAGCACGAATCAGGGGAATCAAGCCTCAACATCTAAACTAGTTTTAAAAAGATTGTGGTATTATTTACATTTATTGAAAGAGGTACAAAATACAGCCACTTCTTACCACTTCTGTCGTCCATCTTTAAGAGTTTCTTCCTCTTCTTCATCTTCACTAAATTTCAGTTTCTCAGAATAATCCACTTCATCGTGAATGCCTACAAAGGCAGAATTGGAGAAGGGGTATATGAGAGAAAAGAAACAGGTGCCTTGTCCAAATAAAGCTCAAGCCCTCTCTTGCATTAAACCAGAGAATGCACAAGCCTGGCATAAACTACTTGGGAAGCTGAATGTCCACCACAGGTAGTGGAAGCGTGTGTAGTGTAGACCCACACTGCTGAACAGCTGGGCTAGTCCCAGGAAAGTAAGAGCAACCAGTCTGGGAACGGGGGCTGCAAATTTGAAGATGGATACCAAGCTAGACTGTGTGCAACCGGACACTGAACCCATGCCCAAAGAGTAGGACTAACTCTCCTGCCCAGCAGCCATACTGCTATCCTCCTGCTGTTTGGCGTTTTCAGCTTTTAGGAGTCTTCAGATCCGGTTCCTTGAGCATAGCGTGATGGAAGGATCAGAAGGATCCATTGTGTCATCATTTACACCAACAGCAATTTCACAACTAGACAGACCACCCTTTGCTGCTTTCTCCTCCCTTTGAAACAGAGCCAGCAGAATATCCTGGATATTTAACGCTTCAGGGAGGACTAACTACTTTGTTTCACCTCCTAAGTCGTTGCCTGAAGATAGAGAATAGAAGTATTTTACCTGCCCATCCATCATCTGCATCAGTGTCTAGTTCATCCAACCCCTTTAGGTTCTCTGCATTGATAATGGTGGGCCGAGGCGCTCTCTCCATTTGCTGCCGAATTGGACGTGTTGGACGAGACATGTTCAGTCTGTTCTCTTTCCTACATGGAAATGTGAAAGAACGGTTAGAAACAGCAAACAGTAAAGAATGCAGAGGTAAGTCTGTAACAGTGAAATCAGTCCTTTTCTATCATGCACTTCTATACAAGGGATCTGCACTTCTCTTCCAGTCCAGCAAAGCTTCTTTTCCTTGTCTACCTGGGATACATTGCCTAGGGCTTACAGATCAAAGCTGCAACCCCTCCAGCCTAGGGTCACACAAAACTGCTTCACACGTTCACGCAGTGCTTACAACCCAGCAAAATTTAAGATGCTGCTGTACTTGGAGCAAAGCACTGTTTCTTTGGGTAAAAAACAGGTTTCTCTCTGGCTGCCTGCAGCTTCACCCATGCAGTTGTATCCTTGTCCCAAACTTTGGCACAGTTTGAGGTTCCTGTCACACCCTGACCCTGCCTCTCAAATGGTACAGTCATGGCAGCCTTACCCATCCTGGTCATTCATCTGGTATTGTCTAAAAGGTACCCGGGGCTCAAGCCGAAGCTGAGGAAGGGGGAAAGACCCTCGGTCCAGTGGTGCAGGTGTCTCGGGCTGTTGTGGACACATCTGGAACAAGGCAAAGCAGAATAATCTCATTTTTCTCCTTGTTACAGGAAAGCTTACACAGATTAGGTTACAACGTTTACAACACAAGCAAGGTAGCTGCATCTGCACAAGGGAGAAACAAACATTTCATGTCTGGCTGCACAAGTGGCCATGTCCTAATGGTCACCCTCTCCAGCTCTATAGGGAAAGCAGCAAATTTTCCTTGGGCTGAGCAAGGATGTGCTACACTACTCTAGTACGAAAAGGTAAATGAGCAGGAGAAATCAAACATAGAACAAGAGAATGATCCCTGAGCAAGCCCTGAGAACCAATTCAGAGTCCAGAAAACAGATCTTTCAGCTGACTTCAGCACACACACACACACATTATAAACCGCAAGGACATTACACAGCTGTGGAGAAAGGGCAGCTTACAAAAGCAGGTAGCATGTCATGGTATGTAGGTGGTTGGTAGACATTTCCCATGAACTGCGAAGCCCCTTTGCGAACAGGCTGAGCTGAGCGGAGAGACGGCTCCTTCGGATCGCTGGCACTCGCTGAGGAGGGGGCTCCGTCTCCCGTGCTAGAGGTCTTGCTGCCCAGCTCAGCAGGGGAGGCGGTCAGAGATGTGGCAGAGGTTATGTTCCTCCCACCGCCCTCCCTCCAACTAGTGACATCTGGAAAGGAGGAAATGATTATGTTACAGTTGGTAAATTCAGAGAGTCATTCTGCCACAGTCTCAAAACTCAAATACTCTGGTCAAGCCCTAATTACACTGCACATGCAGAAAATCATCAGGGACCAAGGAAAATTTCCAAAATAATTTATTTTCCTAAGAGACCGGCAGCATCAGCCACTAGACCAAGTAAATGCCACACCAGTGGTGTCCTTATCTGTCAATAAGCCTAAATTCCAACCAACTCTCCTCCCCCTCTCCACTCTCCTTACCCTGCAGAATTAAGGCCAATTAAATCGTGCACAACCAAAGAGAAGCCACATTACACCACCCACTTATTTCACTTATGACTCTTCCTTTGCCCAGGGGGAAGGGGCCTGCTTTGCAAAACACACAGCAATTTTTACAAAACAATGCAGTAGATGACAGTCCACACTTGGCTCTTGGCTGTCTGGGCCACAGAACTTGGGCAGTGAACATCAGCACAACATGCAAATCTGTGGTCATTTGCTAAGCAGCGTGACACGTGTGAGCTCATATAAAGATAAAAGGAGACGCAGAAATCTGATATCACTGTGAAGTGCTATTCCGTCACCCAACAGAGTCTTACGGGGTTATGAGCTGGGATAAGGCAGAAAGACACAATCCTTCACTCACTCTGGGGGCGGAGGCTTGGTCCTGGCCCATACGACGGATCTAAGACGCCCTTTTCTTTGCCAACCTTGTCCTGCACACCAGCTGCTTTCAGCGTCGGAAATTCCTCGGGAGAGAAGGATAACAGTCGGCTTGAGGCCCTTGAACCTGTCAGACAAATAAGTGTGGGACTCAGAGATCTTTCCACGCTTTCAATTCCCTTATGAGATCAGTCTGAGATCAGAAAACAGGTTTCCTGAGAATATGGGCCTCCAGGATACTTAACACAAATTACTATCCTACCAGTACCTCAGCTCATATCCAAAACACTCTCAGACACTTGTCACCAACACAACAACATATGTCCTCACCCAGAACTCCCACTCTCTTAATTTGGGATCTTCATTTAAATTTTCATGTTCAACGAAGTCAGAGTAAACTTTCTCAGCTTCCAATTATTTTTGTGAAGTACGAAAATTCAAGACTGAGACAGAGATATGAATTCTGCAAGATCACTTAGAGATGATAACCTGTTATCAAGTATTTGACATTTCTATTCAGACTCTTTCTGCTCAGATCTCACTCTACTGAGAAAGTCTATTGTTGAGATTTCTGGCAAAATTCTCAGCGAAAGACCTCAGATAAGGACCAAGTGCTATATGCTCTCCTCCCTGCTGCAGCATTTTTAAGATTCAGATCAGTGGCCAGACCAGGGCAGGTTCATTTCTTGTCACCAGCAAATTGTCTTGCTGAGTCACCAACCACCCCAGAATGACAGCTTTCTGTCTGTTCTAAAGATCTGCCAGTGACTGGAAAACAAAATGCAGCAATTCTCCCAAATCCATTGGCAAGAAAACACTCAGTAAGAGGAAACTGTCAGCGTTACTGCCCTACTACACATTAAAAAAATTGCTTTTTTTGAGAACTGTTTCTTGGTTTTACTTGGCTAATACTCTTTTTAAAAAAGGCGTTTCAGAATTACAATGCTCGAACTATCAGCATTAAGTAATGAAGACCTGTCAGAAAAGTCTCATCTATCTTCATCCTTCCTTGCCCTAAAGAGTCAAGAAAGATTGGCTTCCTTAAGTGATTTCCAATTTCTGGAACTTGCTCACACACAACCCCTTCCACCTGAAGATTTCCAGAGAAGACACTGCACCTGCTGCACATAACATTTTTAAACATTCTGGAGAGATGAGAATACAGAAGAAGGGTATTTCTCAAATACATTACAAAATATCCAAGGTGTGCTGAGAGTTCCGATTTCTACTGCATTATTCTACTGAACTAGAACAGCAATGAGAATCTTGACAACATGGAAGTGTCTTTCAGGGAGACTCCCAGGTCAGGCTGCACCATGAAAGGACTGGTAATGTGCAGACATTCACACTTTGCACTCTAACCCTACGCACAATCACACCAGTAAAAGTTTGGTGCATTTTTTTTTCCTCCAACTGCCCCTTATACAGAAAACACATACGTGGAGCAGTTCACCTTTAATTTACTAGACCACATTTCTTCAGGATATGACCGGCAAAAAAAGATTTTATAGCAGAAATACCTAAAAGAGGGCAAAAAGCAGAAGACTTCCCCCTCTTCGCCAATAATATTAGGAACTCCTGTATTATCTTAAAAGGAAAAGCAACTCTTCAATGTCACTAGAAACGAGGTGCAAGGATAGAATGGCCTAAGAAGTCCCTTCAGTCAGATTTCTGATGCTTCTGCATTTCAATTACCTTCTAATTAAGCGTCTCTTAGCCACATATGCAACTCTTTTCTTGGGTTAAGAACTCGTATACTGTAAGCGTAACCTAGAATGAGTTTTCAAAAAATCTTTAAGATGGTTGTTAGATGATTAGATTTCAAAAAGGAGGCCCACACAGTAACAGTCTCAAAAAAGTACCAACTAACCAAACAAGACCGTCTTTGCGCAGGCCACCAACCTCAGACAAGCACGAGTCTCTGCTTCAACATTTAGCTTTTGAGAAACACCCTCTCATTAAGAGACTCATTAAATTTAGGAGAAGCTTGTCCCCTCCATTTCTGCAATCTGCAGTGATCTCAATTCTTTCAAGTATCTCTGCAATTTTACTTGATAACTGAATGATTCCAGGTCTATTCACATTACAAGAGTAGAACTGAGCTGTTACTCTCACTGCAGTTTTAATGGCAGTGCTCTGTACAGCCAGAAGCCACCTCCTGCCTGGAAATGAACGCATCTAAACAAAACTAAGCTCCCAATTTACAGTAATACTGCTTCAGGATCCTTGTCAAGCAGATGCAATTAGCAGCACAGTGACTTATTGGATAAAGCTCCCCACACTATTAGCCATGGAGACTCCTACATTTCCAATGTCCTCTCTTCTCCTTTCTTCTCTTCTCCTAAACAAATGCCTCTCCTCTTCCACTGTTTTCTGCATACAGCTCTGGGCTCATGGAAGATGGTTATGACAGGGCAAACATCTCCCTCCTTCAAAACTTTCCCCTCCCAGAACTCCCTGCCTCTTCCCAAGCGCTTGAAATGTTCTGGTTCAAGATGGCAATGGGACACATTCTCTTCAAGCTGTCTCTTGCACTGGCCAGCCTGAACAGACGCAGTTGCATCATTTCAGCCAATACACTACACAGATTAAAAACAACTCATGTGGCCTCACTGCACTGTAACAAAGACAGCTCTGTCCTGTTCCACATCAGTCTAGACAGGGAGGGCAGGAAGAAATGGAGGCCGCTCCATCTCACGTCTGTCTGGAAGGAGCCAGCACATTCCCAGCTCCATTTCTGTTGATCATACTCACCACCTTCTTGTCCTGCTGGCTTTCCATTCAGCTGTGCCCATGACTTTGGTCCACCTGGCACTGAATTTGTACTCTGAAAACACAACAAAACACAAAACCAACTCAAATACCCACAGATCAGTGAAGTTTTATGACTGTTTCTCATTTCCTGGCTGGTATCTGCTTTGGTTCAGGCCTCTAGGCCACCCAGGTGTCACCGGACACCACAGGTCTCTCCAGCTTCTCGATGGGGCTAAAGTCAGCTGCTCCCTACTGCAGCGTACTATGATGCTTATAGCAAAAATCCTCTTCTCTGCCCTGCCCCTCATCTCTCCTTTGCTCATCTTCATCAACTATTTCATCAAACCACTTCTCTTGCTTTCCTCCCTCTAATAAGCTTCCCTTTGTTCTGCTGCACTTTCCCAAATGGTCCCTCTTAGGCTTCTAGATTTGTTCCATGCTACACCTCAGCTTGAAGGCTACCCTACTTTCTCATGCATTAACCACTCTTTTCCTCTTCAAAACACAACTCCTGTCCCAATTTCCCTGAACCTCAAGTGCTGGGAAATTTTTTTCAACTGCAAGCGTGAAATCTGCAGCACAGAGGGGACAGATCTCTGCACTCTCTGGGGAAGCTTTCTTACTTGCCAGTAGCTTTTCCAGGTCCTGACACTGGCTACTTCTCTCACATGACTAGATCTCTATCAAGTCTCATCAGGCTGGGAGCAAGAGCTGGATCTGTTGTCAAGCAACACTTGAATTAGTCCCCAAGTAAAATAGTTTAGAACTGCTAACCAGCCATCCCACATTCCAGCCATTCTTCCTAGATTGAAGTTAGACTTTCTGCAGACACTTGACAGGTACAGAGGTAACATGCACAGAACTCCTAAGGCACAGTAACTTTGGAGACCAGATAGTCAATTCTACAAACCTTTATTACACAGGAACTGTTCTGTTACTTGCTGTCTGCTGGTTCTTACTTGTGCAAGGCAACACAGTCAATTAAAGAAAACCCTTAAGCTGTCTGGGGACAGGGGAAGCAGGATGGCAATCACAAAGGCTGCTTGCACTTACCTCCTGACTGATTGACTGTGTCGGCTTCTGTAAATTGGAGACAGATTTCTGCAAACCCTGCTGCGGCAGCGACTCCTGCAGCTGTGCAGCCGTCGCACTGGAACTGAGGAGAGACAACAGAGGTGAGATCAAAGGGGAAGGCAGGCAAAAAGACAGACAAATAAGTCCAGAAATACAGCAGATGCTAAAAGATTAAGCTTAACATTGGCTATAGACTGGCATGGACAACAGAGAACTGATCACTGTGAGGTCCAACACACAGCACAGCAGTGCACAACTGCTGCTCCCTGCCTGACAAAACCTAGCAAAGAGTAGTTCTACCCACCTCTTTTGGTCTGGTTGATCCTGCTTGTTTGCCCATCCTGTACCGTCCTTGGGTACTATAATGATGTTGGGGTCGTTTCCTTTGTTCTCAGACTTCAAGCTAGGCAAGTTTGCAGGAGGTGGCATGCGCCGGGCAGCAGCAACTTTCCCAAGACTCTGTAAGCCATGTCTAGGTATAACTAGTGAGAGAGGAACAAGAGCAGGTCATTCAGTGATCAGAGGGATAGAGCACCTCTCCTGTGGACAGGCTGAGAGACCTGGGACTGTTCAGCCTGGAGAAGGGAAGGCTCTGGGGAGACCTTAGAGCAGCCTTTGGGTATCTAAAGGGAGCTACAGGAGAGCTAGAGAGAGACTCTTTGTCAGGAAGTGTAGTGACAGGACAAGGGGTAACAGTTTTAAATTGGAAGAGGGGAGATTTAGATTAGATACTAGAAAAATTCTTTCCTGCGAGAGTGGCAAGGTACTGGAACAGGTTGTCCAGAGAAGTTGTGGACGCCCCATCCCTGGAAGTGTTTAAGGCCAGGCTGGATGGGGCTTTTAGCAACCTGCTCTAGTAGAAAGTGTCCCTGCCCATGGCACGGGGGGTGGAACTGGTGGTCTTTAAGGTGCCTTCCACCTCTATCCATTCTATGATACTATAGAGCGTTATATCCTGCTAGAAAAGTAACCTTAACTAGCATAGTATGGCTGGGTGCAGTCCCAAAAGAGCTGTATGACAAGCAGCACCACTGCTGCTAGGTCAACATACAGGTCATTTCCCACAGGACCATGGCAAAGCAGATGTCTGCTGCAGCAGCTGTCAAACAGGCAATCTCCTACAACAGTCAGGAGGGAGAGAGAAATAATTCTCCCTACCAGAAGATGCCCACAGAGTCTTTTAGGCACCTGTGCAGACACTCCTCTTTCACTTCACCACAGAAAAGCAGCATCGCTATTTCACAGCTTGGGGAAATGGTCATCTAAGCCCACCTCTTAGCAGCCTGAAATGTAATCTAACCCAGGAGTCTCAAGGTCTAGATTTTCCAGCTCTACCCACCAGATCGCATTTTTTTAAGCTGGTATTTTATTTTCTTTGGGTTTTGACTCCCACACCAAATCCAGAGTTGGTCCAGGCAACATTTCAATTTTTTGAACCCCACCATCTACTTTTGGTCTCATCTCTACTGCAAAACTAACTGAGGTTCTACCCCAGAGGCCTTCAGTCCTTGACTCTCACCTCACACAGGTCTGACCGATGTAAGGCACTTCACACTTCAGTCAGCTTAAATGCCCCATCTTGGCATAGCCTAAGGCCCCCTAAGACTTTCACCCAAGTTTGCAATGTGACCACTTTTCAGCAAGGACAGAATCTAACCAAAAGGGCCAACAGTCCCCTAGCTGTTTTGCCTTAATTCCTCCATGTGTCTACAGTAACAGCAGCACAAAGAACCACAGACATTCTCCTTGAAGTCCTAACTGAACACAGGCTTAGACGCCGGCACAGACAGCTCTGCATCCCAGCCCCTTCCCACTGGGCATCCTACCCACACACAGGGCCAACAACCAGAATCAGCTCTGCAACAACACTCTTGGCAGACCCAAAAAGGACCTTTCTGAAGGCGTTCCTTACCTGTAGTTCTGATAGCTTCTATTGACTTTCCTTTATACTTATCAAACAGGCTGAGAGTCGAGTACTTGCTTTTCCCATCCTTTCCCTTGGTTATTTGCCCCAAACGATCGGACATTGCGATGAAATGTCATCTAGTAAGGAAATTTCTCTGCGCCGCTCCCGATCTGCCTTTTAATGAAAGAGAACCAGGGAGATGCCATCAAACAGATTATTCTGCCACAGTCAAGTAAGAAGTAAAACACGCACAACTGCTAAAACTGCAGATATTCGGCCAGCAGACGTACTAACTGACAAGGTTTTAACCCCCTCTTCTTTAGTTGCAAGAAGCTTGTAGGATTTAAGATTCATAAACTAAATTAAAAGAACTGCAGGAAAACACTTGTCACAGTATCAGTTTTTCTGCCACTCCAGTGCTGAAAGAGGTGAGCTTCTTTAGTTAAGAACATACAAGAGAGGGTGATCAACACAGTCCTTTAAAAGAGTACGTCTAACAATAAGCAGCTACGCACAACGATTCCTAAACCTCAGTGACATAAAAGCATCGTATCTTATTTCACACTGGAATTTACTACTGAGTTTCCCACTGAAGCACTGGTAGCCTTTATAGTGTTTAGGATTATGGTTCCACACTGGCCACAGCTAATGACTCATACCAGCAATTAATGCTTTGAAAGTACTACCTGAAGGGAACAGAGTAATTTCTTCAGATTCCCCTCTCCCTTTTGCTGGCCACAAGACAGAGTTAATGAGTTTAAAAAACACTGCCCAAATGAAACAGGTTCTGACTCTTGAACCTGCTAGTTCAGCACTTCTACTACGAATCCTGAAAACACTTTACAAAAACCCATCACATTTCTCTGTTGCTGGCACCTTCAACCCCTTTTTTAGCTATAAATACACTCTTCAGAATGGATGTGGCTTGTTAATTTTTCACTCTAATCTCTGCTGGCACAACATGCTGTGATTAACACCCTTCATGCAGGCAGTCTCTTTCACTTTTTGGGGGCTTAGAACAAAGCTGAAACATGGGGAACACACTGTAATCATCAACTTCTATGTCAGAAAAGAAACTTTGCTTACTTTTAATGGATCTTTCTCTCATTTTTTTCAAGGATAACTCTGTTCCAAATTTTCTCAAATCTAGGAGTTTAATCTAACCTTTTCACACATGATTTAGATTTCCAGATTTCTTGTTGTGAAGCCTCCACTTCAAGCCTAAACCTGCTGGCAGCTTTATTATACCATCTGCTAGGTCCCATCTTAGGGCTGCAACTCTCTGTCTGAGTAACAAAACACTACAGGCATAGGACCTTCTCGCCCATCATCCTTTCTGAAACTCATCCAGCTGTAAGTACAAACGCAGTCAGAAATTACTCTTTCTGAAAGAAACTATCTGACCGGAGGCTACAACGTCCACCAGCAATGCCTTATCAGACGTGATTTGGAGGTAAGAGGATTAGTCCATCACACATTATGTACAAAATAAAGCACAGACCACAAACAAGACGGATACAGCCAGTTGGAGAACACAGCGCGATCTGCAACTAGCTGAGAAAAGCCCATCTAAAAGCTGCTGCCAGGGGGCAAGTTTCTGACCAATAAACCTGGCACCACACAGAGCTTGCTCTTGCATCGCAGGATATAAATCAGGCCTGGCAGGAGCAAGAAGCTGCGCGCTAGGCAGCAGGCAGTGTGGTTGAGGATAGAGGAAGAAAAGTATTTTCTTTCACTAACAGCATCTCCAGGATGGTTCAGGAAAAACATCAGGCTCCATGACAAGCCCCTTACAGCCACCTCTGGTGGACCACCACAGGGGGCTGCAGCACCAAGGCCTGCGGAGGCAACAGGGCTGGTCGGCGTTCTGGAAGCACCTTTTCCTGCAGAGTAGCAAACAGATCTTTGGCTCCAGCCTGGTTCAATCTTTGCTCAGATGGTCACCATGTGCCAAGGAAAACAATAGCTCCTCCCTCACTTGCCCATTTCAACTGTATTTTATTAGTAGGACAGACATAAAAGAGAAAAGGGACAAAAAGCACTGATTAGCACGGACTTGGCAGGAACGTAGAAGCTGGACTGAGAACAATGATCTGTTTGAACTGGCAGAATGATGGGGAGCCCTGGACAGGAGGAATAGCAGAGGGTGCTGCACACCAGCCCTCGGCTGCGCTGGCAAGAGCACGGCCACCTGCTTTTACAGGTACATTGAGCTTTGTGGAGTGAGCCTGGCTCAGGGTCCATCCGGACCACTTCAATCCTGTACCAATCTCACACTATCCTCAGCAACAAAATCCACCTTCAGGTTTTGAAAACTCAAACCAGACAAAATAAGGCATTAGGACCAAAAAAAAAGAACTAACACATCAGGTTCAGGAGTTAGCTCATGGGTAACGCTACCGAAGAGAAACCCTGACAACCACTTATGTAACTGGGTCTCAGCTGCGTCTTGATTACATCTTGTATCATTAGAAGGATGTGGAAAGAATAAACAACCACTTCAGAGCACAGGAGCTGGGGACATGCTGGTATGAAGTCCCTTGTCAAACTTTCTGGGACAGCCACAACTGTTGTCTGGGTAAGTGAAATTTTCTTTCAACTCCTTCAAGGCTTTGAAGCTGAAAAGGTGAAACACAGCTTTGTTTGTTTATGTGTTATGTGCGTGCTCCAAAGGGGAAAACAAGTCCATGGAGAGATGAGATGCTTTCCATACAGTCACTGTGCAAAGAGGCTACAGAGGCACTAAGCCACCTCAGGGCTGTCACACAGGCAGGACCTTGCTGTCTGTCCTTCCTGACAGCAGCCACCTGCAGATCCAAGCTAGTCCATAGGTGCATTGTCCAGGGGCATCACTTGGCACAAAAATCATCTACAGCACCTCAGAGAGGCCATGAAGCCTCTCAAGGATGCTACAACACTGGACCGTTCTCCCATCACACAGTGAAGCAGGGTATTCAAGCAGAGATCATCAAGGCCTTTCAGTCTTGCACAGCAAAGCCATTTCTGATAAAAATCAAGCTCATTAAGAATTGAACTACCAGCCTGTGTGCTTATTATTAGGAAAGCTAGAACCAGAAGGCACACGCCAATGCTGACAACGGAAAACTGACAGCCTCAGCAAAGCCTCTGACCTGTGCTCAGGGAACCCGTGTCTGAGAGCTGCCTGAAGAAAGCATTATCCCGTTAGAAAGAAATAAATGAAAAATATATATATAAAAAAAATAATTAATCATCAGCATTTCTGTAAGGTTCCTCTGAGGGTTTAGAGAGGTCTCTGGGGGGGAACGTCTGCTATGAGCTGTAGCAAAGAGCTTAGCTCTTTCCATTCTCAGCACTAGCAACGTCTCCTGTAATATCCAGGGACAGCAGCAGAGTACAAAATACCGAGTGTCTCAGAGCAATCAGAAAACACTGCAGCATGACCAGTTGCATTAGAGGCCTCAGGGTACAAACCACCGCACCAGGATCACTTCTCGGGCAGAGAGCTCTGCTACCCAAGAGTCTTCTGTTGTGTTGCCCTGGATTTGATGCGCAGGCCTTGACCTCATCTAACTGCCTTTTAAAGGGGTACGTTCTAATCCAGAAAGCAACAACGGCATTTTAAGAGCCAAAGTATGCAAGTTGTGAACATACAACAGGGATCTACTGAGCAAGGGGAGCCTGACCCATAAAAAGAAAACCTTGAGTTACTGGCACTGGTAGTAACTGGAAAGCCCTGAGCTGAAAACACAGCCAAAGGGACAAACGCCCGACAATCAGGATTGTCTGCAAAGCTCTTTGTAAATCTCTGTATGAAGGAGGCTGAGCTGCTGGTGTTTTATTCCCAAGACTTCAATGGAGCTCAAATACCTGGAAGACAGCCAGCCTTAATTGAGCGGGGCAAACAGATTATGAAAGGTAACACACACACAGTAGAAGGAGTCACTTCAGCCCCTCGCACACCGCTGAGCTCTCTGCTAAGCACAACCACCCGGGCAAAGGACCGGAGACCACTCTGCAGACCCTCACTCCTTGCTCACTTCAGGGCACCATTCACAAACACAAAATAAAGCAATGGGATGGAGATTAACAGCAAAAAGGCTTTTCTCCAGAAGCAGGAAGAATTTTGACCTGAAATTTTAAAGAAATTGTCCAGAAACTCACAGGTTGCTAAAGCAAAAGAATAGAGAAGTAAAGAAGCACAGCTGATGTTAAACCGAATTCCATTTGGGTTTCTAATGTTACTGGTAACAGCAAACTTTTTAAAAAACATAGTATGGTTTTACAGAAGATTAGTGATGTTAACTCTCACTCAAATACACTCGGTCAATTTTTGCTGGTAATTTTCATACCTAAACATTTAACTGTCAATAGATGGAGATGACGCTACTTCTCCTGGAACAAGTTTCACCAACAATCTCCTAAGCGTAAAACGGCTGCCTCTTGCCTCAGTGATGAAAGACACCACTGGCTGCCCTTGGAAAAGCTTCAGTGAAACAGCCTGACCAGCTGCCCCAGGGGCTTGGCACCAGATGCCTCCATGTCCTGTAAAAGCCCTACTTGGGCCAGGCAGGGATCATCAGCCCAGCAGGCAAGGGATCAGGCGAGCATTCAGTTCCTAGGAGAGACTGCTTAGTAAGGAAGGAGCAACAGGAGAATATCTGCATTAAAGTACGAAGTCAAGAGGATCAACAAAGAGCTGTTGTGTGTAGGAGGAGTCTAGGCTACAAGGCCTGCTGTCATTGTGTTGCATTGTTTCCAAAGGGATTGCTAAGATTCCTTGGTACACTTGAAAAAGGGCCTCCCAAGATCCCGAATGTGTCACCAAGTCCTGCCAGACAGGGAGAAGCGAGTCAGCAGTCTGCAGTGCAGAGAAAAGATAGATACCCCCCTAGCAAAACTCCTGATTCACAATGGGAGACCCTCCTTGCTTAGCTGAACAGGTACATTTGTCACTTTTAATTCTCTCTGCATCTTCCATGAGCCCTGTCGCCTTGTAAAAATAGGGAACAGTAGATCAGGCTCACATCTCCATGATTTATTGCAGAGGTATGCTGCTAGCTGAGTAATACTGTTGAAGGCTGTCTGCCAGAAGACTTGCCCGCTGGCCAGTCCCATCATCAGGCCTCTCTAAGCCAAGACAACCTGGATCTGAGACCTGCAGCAGGACCATGAAGAGGAGACGCAGAGTTTTCTGGACACCCTATCTACTATTAACTCTGTGGTGTGGAGCTCTACAGGCAGAGAGAAAATGTGACAACAGGAGGGACAGAAAGGGAATGTCCTGTAAAGTCACCTGACCTCATTTTCACAGCTCTGTCTTCACCAAACTCACCCGCTGCTCTCACTTAGAAATGTACCAACAGGTTGGGAATCACAACTACTATTAGTGAACCACTGCACAGTTCTAGAGAAAAGAGATCTCCAAAGTCTCAGGTTTGGCCTGTGAAATACAGAAGCCTCACCTCTCTGCTGAACAGCTCTCCCAGTGCTGGGAAGGGAGGCAATGCAAGAAGGCAGCCAGAAAGGGCTGATTTGTACCTTAATGTAAAACAGATAAAGTGGACTGGAGTCTGGAAAAAAGCTAAACTATATTTACACAAAAACCTTAATGAGTCCTGTGGTCCTTTCTGTAAGGGCTGGACAGACAACGCTACAACTCCTGAAAAGGAGCTCTGACCTTCAGTAATTGAGGATGCAGACAAGGATAATACTTCACCTTGAGGATGCAAGACTATGGCATGGAGAAAAAAGTAATTAAAAAATCCAGTAGAAACCTTATCCTCAGCCCACAGAAAGTACTTACAAGATCCTATGCTCATGCAACTCCCCCTCCTTTTCAAGCAGCAAAAACCCCAAGGTATGTAGTAAATTCTTATCTTAAAAGGAGCATCTGTGTATAGCAGCTCTCCAGAGGAACGGAGCCTGTTTTCTGCCCATCTGCCCCATCATTCCATAGAAAAGGAACTGATGGTGCCAGCTTGTCAGGAAGGAGTAGCTGTACCTCTAATCCAAGAGGAAGTGCTGCAGGGCTTTCACACCCCTTAGAATCAGGGATTTATTACTGCAGGGAGACAGCAAGGTATCTTACCAAGCACCAACTGCCAAGATCATGCTCCCTGCCCTCTCATCCAGACCATAAAGGTGTTAAATGAGACAAGCTCCAGCACAAACTGACTCTGATGCCCCTACCTGTAAACCTCACCAGACTCCGAAGCAGAAACATCCTCTGGGCACTTCTGCAGAAAAACACAATAGAAATAAAGGAGCGTATTTCTTTGCTGTTTCACATTTTGGAGGCAAAACTGACAAAGTACAGAGCAGCTCAGCTCAGCAAGAACCACCTGTGGCTGCAAGAAAACCAGACCCAACTGCCCTAGTACCAGAGGAAAGGGAAGCGACCTAGTGATCTCCACAGGCTGCCTGCAGGCAGAAAGGAGGGCTCGTATTCAAACACAAATTTTTACCTTAAGAATTGTACTTTGGCTCTGACTCCTCCACAACCAAGGCCCAGAGCTGAAACACAGGCTGCAGCCTCCTGAGTGATTCTACCTTCCACTCTGCCCCATTCAGGTTCCTCTGAGAGCTGAACGTCTGGGGAGAACGCACAGATACAACATACTGCTCCCTCAACACCAAAGCAAGGAGGCTGATCGTGAGCAAGCAATTTAAATCCAAATACAAAAGAAATCCCTGCTGTAATGCTCTGCTGCCAAAATCTGTTCAGAAAGCTCCTGGCAACATTTAGTAGAACTGTAAGGTATACTGGGCTTTTAGGTACCTGAGCAACAACAACAGACTGTGAATAGCTGGTAGGGATCTCCTAATGGGTAACAGGGCTGGTATTATCAGTGCCATTCTACAGGCTGGGTAACCAAGGCAGAGAAAACTGCTTGCTCAAGTAACAGGGACACAGGTCCCACAGCTCAGGTTTCTGGCCCCAGTCACCCAAACCTGCACTGCCAAGAGCCTCAAAGAAAATGCAGCTCTTGATCACAAAGGACCAGAGTTGTCAAGAAGAGTCAAACAAGGAGGGAATGTAATGCAGCAGCATGTGCCATCTCTAGAACCACCTCTTCCAGCAGAAGAGACTGTCTGTCCACTGGCACAGAAAACGGACACCAATCTGCCCCGTGCTTCAGAGGAACCCATCAGGGCAGGAGGCACCCACATAGCACGAACTGTTCTCATGTCCCCACACCAGGTCTTAGGAGTGACATCTCAAGCCAAACATGGTTCCATCATGAACAACTAAACTCAACACCATTGCAAGCCTCTGAATTGTTAGGTGTAGCTCACTTTGGAGAGCCCTCCACAGCCAGGAAAAGGACCAGGCAGAAGGACTGCCATCAGCTGCTGCCAGAGAAAAGATGCATTGTGAGGAGCGACCATGGAAATTGTTCCAGTGAAGTCAAACATTTCATAAATCCTTCACCTAGTACCAAGCTCAGCAATTTACTTACACTCTCAGCAGTAAACACAGGTTTTATGGCAAACAGGCAGAGAGGAAATCAGAGATGTCACAGCTCCAAGAGATGAAATCAGAGCAAAGCTGGCAGTGTTCAGGGTTAACAGTTCTTTTTTCAGGAACAGAAACAGCTCTTTCTCCACAAATGCCATCAGCTGTTGACTAAGCAGCTGTTTTCTCTGCAGTCTCAGGAAGGATCACACTGGAATGGGGAGGTGGGTGTTTACCTTGTGCAAACGAGCCTTACACTACCAGATCTGGGCTCTGATAACACCTCTCCACACTCTCCGGCTGCCTGCTGACTTCAGGGCCTCAGCTCCCACTCAGGTTACGCACTAAGGTTATCTTTATGAAAAGAAAGATAAAACCCGATGCTATTGATTGGCAGGCAGTAAATGCCAATCCCTCACCACACACACAGGGGAGAGATCCCTCAAGTCCTACTCTCCCCCGAGGTGCTCACGGGAACTCCTCTGGCAGGTACCTCTACTGCGGGCCAGGCCAGCACCAGCACACACGCTGCAGGGCACAGAGCTCTCTGGCAAGAGCTGGAGAAATCTGATAGAGAAAGATCTATTCAATTTCCCACAGCCATCAAGACCGACGCAGCCATCTCAAACCATTAATAAGATCACAAGCAGGTCAGACCCGCCTGCAGCTCATGAACACTGCAGATGCTGAAGTTTCCAAGGAAATATTCCTCCAGGTTCCCCAATTTTAAAAATCATTAGAGCAATGCAGCATTTCACAGCAACCCTTCTTAGAGGAAGCCTATTCACAGGAGCCATTTGCCCTACAAGTGCATGCCAAGGATGCTATCATGAAAAGGACACGGGTACAAAGCCGTAAAAACCACAGTGTTACATGCAGTGGTGTGGTTCCGTATCCTGAAGAAAGGAGCTTTAGGTGTCTGTAGGTGGTGGCTTCAGCCTTTCTGAAGAGTTAAGCAACTCAGACTATGCACAAGACATCTGGACTATGCCAAGCCGGACAGGAAGTGAAAACATTTCACAGATGCTTTAATTTACACAGATATTTGCAGTGCATAACTGACAAGGTGTTTAAGCGTCATCGCTTCTATTTTCCAGATAGAAAAATGATACTGCAGAACTCTGCAGCTACACTGAATGGCAGAGCAAGAAACAGACCCCCTCACCTCCTACTTTCTGGGGCTGGAAACCACCCTCTGAATCACAGCACCTTCCTCATGCTGTGAAGCCAGGAGCTGCGTGAAGTCCTGCTCCAGAGGAGTTCTGGTCTGCAAACTGGGAGGGGGGATGCTGCAAACACCTCCTGAATGAACACACACTGCATTCACTGCAACAGAATCACAGGCATCACTGAAGGCAACATTTTGCTCAGATGCAGAACACTAACACCGTAATAACACTCAGATCTTGTGAATCCACTCCTATATGACAGTTCGTGAAGTTTCAGTTGCTAGGTGGGAGCTTGATTCTTTGGTTATTTCAGAAAAAGATAAACCCGTACTTCATACTATTCCAGCTATGAAGAAGCATTTCTTGAGCAAGTCCCTACTCCCCTGCCTGCTACACAGCCCACTCCAAACTCTGAACAAGAGCACTCAAGGCTTTTGTACGGGCTCCCAACCCACATACAGGTAGGAAGAACTGAAAAACCTACCCCACCACAAATTTCTTCCAAAAAAATCACTATATTCCCACACAAGAAGCATCTGTGGGAGGCAGTCCCGGTGCAAGCTCATCAAACCTGTCTCTATTCACTTCTTGCAGCACCATCACTGCAATTCCTGCCCAAAATGTCTCAACAGCTACCAAAGAAAGATTCCTTCACCAAGCCTCTTCCAACAGGTTGCAAACTCTGCAAATACTATATAGTTTAATCCTCCTAAGTGTTACTTGCCTGAAATTCAAAGGTTGTTGGGGATGGTCTCAACAGCTAACTGAAGCCCTGTGGACACAAAGTACTATGATCCAACTGAGCAGTCCTCTTGGCCAGACCCTAGGGTGCTGTTAGCAAGTTCTTGCTTTCTTTCATTTACTTTTCCTGCATTTCTTTGCACTTAAGCCTGGCTCACCTTTGCCTCCTCTTTCCCTTTTGCATGTTTCAAATCTGGCCATTACCTCTTCCCTTTCACTCAAGCTATGGTTGATTTCACCAGTCTTCCACAAATACCTGTAGTCTCTTAAAGATGTAATATGGAGCTCTTGCCCCTTCCAGTTCACCAGCACTCTCCTGAACATTTACATGTTCAGAACCAAAATACTGTATTTTGGCTGTAAGTACTATGACTTCCCGCAAAACTGCACATACACCTTTTAACACCTCAACACCAGCTTCTACCCTCACAGACCCCAGAGCACTGCAAGTCAAGGAGCTGCACAACCAACCAATACTACAGGTTAAATACCAAACAACCCAGGGCTACCAGACAAGTCCACTTCTGTTATGGACCAAACACTCCCACACCAAAAGAAAACCCACCCCAAAACATTGGGATTTACAGCTACACACATCCAAAACAGGTTTGCTCAAAACTGAACAGCTCAAGCTCAAACTTCTCAGTTATTTCTCCACGGGAAACACACACATGCACAGAAAACATCCTGAATACCAGTACAAGTCACTAACTAAAAATGAGCTCAAGCTACATTTCAGTGAGGCTTAACATTTAACCTGATGTTTGTTCAGTGGCCAGCCCAGCCTAAACCATGACAACATTTAATACAATCTCCCACATTAGCCCCATTTTTTCCTCCTGTGGAAATGAACAACAACTCTTTAACCAAACCAGATGGGTTTTGCAGATATATGCAAAACCCCCTTCAGAAGGTGCTTTCCAGGAGCACACTGTCACAACGTTCATAAAAAATAATAATCACTGAATTTCAGCAGCTGTTACAAGACATTCTGCAAAGGAAGGAGCTGCACCTCTCCAGCCTCTACCTGTCTACTGTGCTTTCACCTCATGGACTGATACCTGACAAACTCACCGTTGTACTTCTCCTGTTCCAAATGACAAAGCAGTGATAAGGAGCTGTGAAATTATCGACCTATTAGGAAAATGAGTCAGTGCCACAAGAAAAATAAAACCCACTTACAAGGCACAATTAGCTAAAGAACAAGGCCTGATACTGAGACAACACGCTCACCACCAAGGTGCAGAATAAACGAAGAATCTAGTAAAGAAGAGCAGGGACCGCCGGAGAGGTCCAGCCCCTGGAATAAACTCTGTCACTCCCCTAAAGTTGCCATCCTGTATTCAGTAAGTTTCTCCTCTTTATATTGCTTTTATTCCTACAACAAGTAAAAGCACAATTAAAGAATCACAGAATGATACGGGGCTGGAAGGGATCTCTGGAGAACATCTAGTCCAACCCCCCTGCCAAAGTAGGTCCACCCAGAGCAGGTTGCACAGGAACATGTCCAGGCAGGCTTTGAACGTCTCCAGAGACAGAGACTCCACCACCTCTCTAGGCAGCCTGTTCCAGGGCTCTGCCACCCTCAAAGTGAAGAAGTTCCTCCTCATGCTTAGATGGAGCTTCCTATGATCAAGTTTGTGTCTATTTCCTCTTGTCCTGCCACTGGGCACCACTGAAAAGACTGACCCCATCCTCGTGACACCCACCCCTTAAGAATTCATAGGCATTCATCAAATTCCCCCTTAGCTTTCTCCTCTCCAGACTAAAAAGACCCAACCCTTTCCTCATAGGAGAGAAGCTCCAGGCCCCTAATCATCTTTGTGGTCCTCTGCTGTATCCTTGTGAGCAGTTCCCTGTCCTTCTTGAACTGGGGAGTGCAGAACTGGACACAGTGCTCCAGACAGGGCCTCACCAGGACAGAGCAGAGGAGGAGGATGACCTCCCTCGACCAGCTGCTCACACTCTTCCTCATGCACTCCAGGATGCCATTGGCCTTCTTCGCCACAAGGGCACACGGCTGGCTCATGATCATCCTGTTGTCCACCAGGACAAATTACAGGTGGAAATGCCACTGTAGCAAAACCTCTTTGAGCAGACTATCCTCATATAAGGAAAATGGCTCACTATTATTTTCAAAGCAGCAGCACTTAAGAAAGTTAGCCCAGCCCACCCTTAAATACTTTCAATTACTCAGGTAAGCACAATGAAGGGCCTTGAGCAATCGACACTTTTGAAACTTAAACAGGCAGGTTAATTCTGTTGTGAATCTAAGTGGTTCTGTGCTGAGCAGCGCAGGCACGCTGGAAGCACCACCAGACACACCACCCTGCAGGACGAGGAGGATGCGGCACAGGAATGGGGTGTATGTGCACACGAGGACTGAGGGTTGTCTGTCTTTCCTCCATCATTCACCCAGGTACCACAGCCCGCTGCGTCAGGCACCAACACCGACTCCAACACCACCCCTGCTTTCAGAAGCAAATTAGCCTTTGAAGTTAGGTTTTACACAAAGCTTTATTAAAAGGCTTTATTAAAATGCAGCTATGAAGTTAAATAATTTTAATAAAAATTCTTTAGGAACCTCACTCGTGTTTATTAAAACTAAAATACTTTTAAACCCTCCATCTCCTCTCCAGCATTTGTACGGACTTTTCCAGCTTCAGCCAGTTGGCTGAGTTTCACTTTTAAGCTCTCATGCACATACAGAAAAAGAAAAAATAAAAAGCCCTTATATTTAACGCACATATCAAATTAAGCACAAAACCGAAACACAGCTAACAGCAGATGTACTCATACTGGCTTGAGGAAACACGTCATTTAAAAACACCCAAACAAACCAGCAATCTCAAACAGTATTTGTCATTTGACTGAGGTTGATTTTTAATCTGACCTTTTTTAACCATAACGAGAAAAACAGTAGACTATTTCAAAGAAGTCATATGGGAAAGGTCTCATTTATCATACCCCAAAAATAGACTCTACTAATTAGGAAGAACCTCTTAGGCCACAGTCCTGAAAGAAGCAGCATCACCCGTGATGGACCCACAAAGATCTTGGGGACCCCAGATGGTCCCCTGATAAACGCAGGCCTATTTACAGTACTTTGTTTGGAATGAAAAATGCAGGAAGCTATTTTAACTTTTCAGACAGAGATCACTCTGAAAACACCACCTTCCATCCTCTCTTTAAATTCCATTTTCAGAAGATGCTCTCAGCCTCCTTCCTCCCCACCTTTTCCAGGTGACTTTACTTGATAGTCTCTCCGTAGAGCATGAGATTTTAGTGAACTGGGGTTTAACTACCCCAGTGCCAACTGAGCCTGGAAAAGACATGTCCAAAAGCAACACATTTGCCAGTTAATCTCTGGGAAATCTACTCATCAGGAGCTGATTCTCCAAACTTGAGCTTTCCAATGCAGGGACCCGCTATTTCTGCAGGATGAAAGGGTCCATTTCCATTGGAGGCCCCATGTGCAAGACAAGGCTTAACACAAACAAAATTTCCACTATCAACCTAGCTTCAGCCCTGGAAGGGGCAGGATACCTTCTCCCTGAGCAGATGATGCAGACACTGCAATGGGCTTACGCTTAATACTTGTTCCTAGAAAGAAACAAAACTTCCAGCCCTAAACATTTATGTTTATTGTATGTTATCTCCCCAAACACCAATAATGTCAACATACAAATATGTGAAGAGTTGATACTAAAAAAGAGTAACGTTCCCTCGGTCAGCAGACAGAAACAAAACAAAACAACTTTCCTAACAAACCCCACAACTCCCAGCTCATTCAAGCCCCCTTTGCCAGCTTTGATTTTAGG
>VZRU01011592.1:4123-14950 GCA_013398155.1 Pedionomus torquatus
AAGAACTAAGCTTCAGGAGCTTCCTCCAGAAGCTGTCAAAAAGTCAGAGTTAGTTCATCTAGTTCATATTAGCACCACTGAATGTCACTTAAATTGTGTGACCTTAGAAATAGCAGTCTGAAAAACAGAACGCAACTACAGAAATTATTGAAAGAAAATAAACAAGAGGAAATATGGGGTTTAATAAACTAAATTCCATAGACTTCTTCTAAGGCTTTCTTACCTGCTCACCTAATATCCTTACCTGTTCAATTCTCCATTTTAATTCTAATCGAAAGACATTCTCGCATTGATGTAAGCGGACAGTTCCTGTTGACTACATGTCTCAGGTGACTCAAGTCAAAGGAATTCTGAGAGTGGAGGCATTTGTCTCTCCAGATCTCCATTTCAGATGATATATAAGCAGCATGTGTCTGCAACTTCCTCCTCATCTCAGGCAAGTAATGCTGCCTCATGGATGTCAGCCAGATCAAAAATGGAGGTCACTTTTTTTTTTTTTTTTTTAAGGCTCATGGCATGTCAAGGTTGGCTCTGCTTAGTGCGGAGATCACCTACCACTAAACATCTTTAAAACGTGCATAGTTGCTTACTGCTCTTAAAACACAAACCTGAAAGGTACTGAGTACACCTGTGGTAACACTGCAGTAAGTCTCCTGGATGAAACCCTTGGGATAAGAAGAATTCTTGGCCTATAAAGCAGTGACTTGTTGAGCTCTGTGTGTGTACATATACATGTAAACAAAAATTAACTTTCAAATAAAATTTGTTCCTGCAGGGTTAAAGCCTAAACAAAGTTTTCTGTCTACAAGCTCAATGTGGTCTTTGAAAACCAAGTGTGGGGTTGTTTTTGTTTTTGGTTTTTTTTTTTTGTTTAGCATGTAATTACTGACAGTGATGATTCTGGAAACAACTTAGTTGGCAGTATTGTTGATGAAGAATAGAATATGGTTGGCTCTTCATCTATAATTCCCCAGGCTGATGTCAATAAATATCCATTTTAATCAGCAGTAAAGAAACTTGGCTGGAAAGATACGATGAATGTCAGATCTTGATAATGTAAAGCAACAAAAGAGCTTTTAAAAAGTTTTTCTAAGCGGAACCAGACTTGTATTTTTGACTATATAAGCAGGATTTCTTCACTGTTTTGTTGTTCGGTGCTAATCATGGAATTAGAGATTCACTCTTTCATACGCCATACAGATTACAAACTGAGTAATGTCAAGTACCTCAGCAGAGGCTGCGGTGGTTATACAGGGAGAGGACTCCTGAGCCAGACCCTGTGTGCCTGCGAAGGGCAGCATCTTTCCTTCACTGGAGGATGTTAGTGCTCTGCTACCGGCACTCTCCTCCTCTGAGGTTCAGGGCAATGGTGCAGTTGTCACTACTTCTTCCTATTGCTGGTCTGTGGCCAGAATTGTGAATGAGCCGACTGTTACTCCTGGTCTTTTTTTTTTTTTTTCCCCTTTATTTCACCCTCCTTGCTGAGGTTAGGGAGTATTAGGAATGTATGTCACGATGTATAGCCTGTATGTGCTATAGCCTGTATTTACTCTTCAGGATCTCCCTTTAAACTGGTTGTTTGACAAATATGACCTAATTAAACTAGCCACTCATTTTCATGAGGTGTCATACCAGTTAAATAAATGAGGACTATGGTGAGCTGGTGAGTTTTTTGCCTTTTGACAATGGAAGTACTAAAATTAGTGTTTTCTCTCCTTTACCAGCTACAATGTATTTCTAGAAGGTCTGTTTGTTTCCCTTGCTGAGCTCTGACCCTCCATTCCACTCATCACAGCATCCATAACAGTAGGGCTGTATCACACTTCAGTGAGTAGATCTGCCTTCATGGATTGATAATTTCAGTGCTATGCTGGATAGGATTTTTCTTTGTAGGACAGCATTTAAAATGTTATGAGATGGAAGCCATGACTGTTGACCCTTAAGGGTGATTATGTAGCTAGTTAGTCAGAAAACTGCCTTTTAATTATATGTACTGGAACGTCAGCACGGGTGTACTGGGTCTGACAAAATCCACCTTGCTCCATGTCTGATTTGTGCCCTGCTCAGTGGTAGGAAGAAAATAAAATCAGGAGAAGTACAGGACGTCTTCACCCAATGTCTTCCTATTTCATAATACAGAAAAATAACATAATATTTTATAATATATGATGACATAGGGATTCCCAGAGCAATAACTAGTATATAGACAATTGTGGTTGAGTGTTTGCTGTGACACCTCTTGGTGGTTGCCAGAACTGTGAGCCTGTGTTTTGACTTTCCAGTAGAATTCCTTCGTCAGCATTCACAGGATGCCCTGCTGTGCTGTTTCATGGATATATCCACGCAATAAGACACTGCCTACCTCTGTCAATATCCTTAGGGCTAACCTTTTTTTTTCTCTCACACTGAGAAGTACTCTGCAGTCTGTGCGTTCTAAAAGTTAATCAAAAATGGGAAATAAAATAAACCCATTGTTAGGAGAGGCTGCATTGAATTTAGTTTTCACTTGTTTCATTTAAAATATTTTTTGTGTTTTTTTTTTTTAAAAAACTGTGTTTCCTGATAAGTTTTTCTGTAAACAAGAGTGCTGGAGGAGAGTGCACAGCCAGAAATGACCAGGTATTTATATGTTGTGTTCCCAGCTTAGGGTAACGAAGCAATTTAGTGTCTCAAATGTTCATCATGTCCTGGAAGGTTTAGTTTATTAACATTTTATGGGTAGGCTTTAAGTACAGGGTTTTTTGTATTATAATTTAAAATGCTGAATCAAATGAGGCTATCATGATTGTTCCTGATCTTACAGCTTTCCAATAAATTTTACAATATTACTTCATAGTATTTCATACAAAGATGAGGTAACAGCTAAGGTAATGAGTAGTCCTAGAGACTTTTGTAAGAATACATTTTATTAGATCACTTGGCTAATGAGAAGATAGCTTTCACTATTGTATAAGATAAATGTTTTTAAAAATATGTTGATGCCATTTGTCCTCCCTGATTTAGAAAGAATGCTTCCTACTTACTGTAAATAAACATGGATTTTTGCAGGTCTTGGGCATTCTAATTTCTTACTGTTTTTCAGCTCTTCGAATGGATATCAGATTCTGTCTCTTCCAGATTTTTCTCAGCTGTTGGCACCTTCTTAAGCAGTATAAGAACTTTGATACTAGTCAGCCGCCGCCCTGTGTGTTTCTAATGCTCTGAATGCTGAGATACCTCTAATCATACAGATACTGGATAAAGCTCACATCTACCAGAAAGATTTCAGTTTTCGGCACCTTCATACTTCATTTGCTTTTTTACTTTCTTTTCTTTTCTTTTTCTTTCTCTTCATGCTAATCATTATCTGGCTATGAAAGGATGTCGGCTCATCATTGGGGGAAGGCTTTTGCGAAAAGGTGGGTTTTGCATCATGTTCCAAATATAGTTGGTCTTAGGCTCAGTCCCTCCCTCTCAGTAAACTCTCTCACGAATGGAGATGTTCTACTCCCATTTCCTTCTGGGTTGAGTAATCCTAGGGTGGGGCTGGGGGGAGGAGGAGAATGCTCCTTTTTTTATTACTTTTTTTTTTTTTTTAATGAGAGAGGTTGTCTTGTTGGCTTGAAGATGGATAGCTTTTTAAAGAACCCTCCTCCTATGTGAAAAGAACCACCTCTTTAAAGTATGTAAAAGATTTTGAAATGGAACCCAATGCATGCCAAGATACGGAAGAAAGTGCTGTCTTGTCATGAGTGTCAGGAGACATGTCTTTTAAGAGATGGTGACTTTGGCCTGAAGCCACACAAAATGCCCAGTCTCCTTGTTTCAGTTCCCAGCCTGCAATATAATGGTCTTCCTTTGTGTAAATGTTGGGAATCCCTCAGCCATGGTGAGTGTCATGAACGAGAGTTGCCCTGACACAGAACACGCTTCCAGGAGATACAGCTTACCTACCAGGATATATGGAAAATTACTGAAAATGACATACTCTTGTTCTAAAGCTAATGTTTATAAGACAACCCCCCTTATTGAAGCCGTATAAACGTGGACCTAGAAAAGAAGCCTGAAACTGAACAGAATCTTTGGAGGTCAAGGGGTTAGGGAAGCAAAATCTGCAGAATTGAGGGTCTGCTTGGGAAAGGGCAAATGATGTGCATCTCAATTTAGACCAGAGGATGCTATTGCTGTTTCTCCAGGCTGAGATTGGAGCTGTTAATCTCTGATAATGGTTTTGCTGCATCAAAGTAGCTGCTGAGAAAGCTACCCTGTGAAGTAGCTGAATACAGCCAAATGCTATACAAGCCAATGCCTGACTTGAACTTTTCCTGAACCATCTATGTTTTTAGTTTTTGCCTACACCATTTAGCTTCCCATCTACCTATCATGGCTTCTTGAAAATTATTTGGGTGGGAGAAACACTTCTACTCTGGTTTGAGTTTATGGCTTTTAGTATTGTATGCTATCAGGCCCTCTTCTTTCTTCATCTCCATAAGCAAAAGAAAGTCCATGTTGAAACTGGGAAGCTGTTTTCTGCAGGTTTTTATAAAGCCTATGTTCTCTTCAATAGAAGAATCTTGTATTTGACGGAGGAAGGAATTGCTGATACAGTTACTCATGTGAAGTGAAACAAAGTCAAAAAGAGATGTGTTTGCAAATGGACAGATTTCTACAGAGCAAAATGTGACTATGAGCAAGTCAGTGGAGATAACATAAAATGCTTAGGAACACACAGCTTGATATTAAAAAAACTCATACGAAGTAGGTCATTTTCTTGAAAAGAAATAATCTGAGTTAGGGTGGAAATGCAAACCTCCGTACAAGGAGATTGTGTTAAATTTATCATCACTCGTCCAAATAAGTTCACAGCTGTTAATTCCTGCCTTTAAGTGTAAAGCTAGAAAGCATGAAAAAAATGATAGGACACAAAAAGTCATTCCTAAACAAGAGGACAGTGAAGCTATCAAGATATATTTACTGGGGGTTTACTATGTGGAATAGAATTTCGGAGTGCAATCTTTCTTTTATCCAATATAGCTTATATAAAGTTAGGGTATGAATAAGGTCAGTTGTGAAAAACCCATGCACAGATTCTGTGCTTTGGGAATATATGCTACCTGATGCCCACATTTCATCTGCCTCCTAAGCTAGCTCGGATTTAATGTATTTCATTATTTCAGGCACCAGCCAGCCCAGGTGCAGACACACTGTTTTCTGCCTCACCTGTGGGTTTCAGAAGTAACCTACTTTTGGCCCCACCTCGAGTATATGTCCAGTTTTGGGCCCCTTACCACAAAAAAAGACATTGAGGTGCTGGAGTCAGTCCAGAGAAGGGTGATGAAGTTGGTGAGGGGTCTGAAGAGTAAGTGTTATGAGGAGAGGCTGAGGGAGCTGGAGTTGTTCAGCTTGGAAAAAGAAGAGGCTGAGGGGAGATCTTATGGCTTTCTACAACTACCTGAAAGGAGGATGCAGAGAGGTGGGGGTATGTCTCTTCTCTGTAGTCACAGGTGATAGAACAAGAGGAAATGGCCTCAAGTTGCGCCAGAGGAGGTTCAGAATGGATATTTGGAACAATTTTGACACTGAAAGAGTTATTAATCATTGTCATGGGCTGCCCAGGGGAGTGGTTGAGGCACCATTCCTGGAGGTAACCAAAAGATGGGTTGACATAGTACTTAGAGACATGGTTTAGTGTTTTTTTAATTTTTTTTTTTTTTTTTATCAGAGTTAGGTTGATGGTTGGGCCGAATGATCTGAAAGGTCCCTTCCAACCTGGGCAATTCTACGTAGTTCTGAAGAGGTGTTAACAGGGAGAACATCCATGGGAACCCCAAATCCTGCCCCCGTAGACTGTAAGGGTAGGNGGGGTTGACAAAGGACTTAGAGACAGGGTTTTGTGTTTTTTTTATTTTTTTTTTTTTTTTTTTATCAGAGTTAGATTGATGGTTGGGCTAGATGATCTTAAAGATCCCATCCAACCTAGACAGTTCTATGATTCTATTTGTGGAGTGTGTCTACTGGGGAGCCTGGAGTAAGCCCTGCCTGCAGGTAGGCTGGCTCTTGCTGAAGCCACTTGTGTTGCTGTGCCACGTGTGCCCAGCTGTGAAAGGGCTCTGTCTAAATAGTGCTGATACATTTATTTTCCTGAAGTGGGTTATCAACTCAGTGCAGTGCAATGTAAGTAGTTCAGCTGTATTCCTGGGGTGCTGTACTTGACTTAAAAGGGAGCCTTCCTCTAAAATAGCAGAGAAACATCCTTGTGGCCCTGTACAGATCATCCCAGTTTCTGATTGCTGGGGGTAGCAATGTAGGAGGATGTTAACATCTAGCATCAGCAGTTGCTGCTTGTTCCTAGCTGGTCTGGGTAACTTGAAACTTGAAGGTACCAAAGGAGCTGATGAAGAAGTTCTCTGCGTTGGGTGCTGCAGGGTTTGTTAGAAGTCACAAGTCAGGAGAGTACAGAGGATGGACGTTGCTGTACCAGTATATACAGGGGTAAATAAGATAGCCTGAACAATCAGCACCAGCCTAGCCTTAAGAGCATGCAAAAATAGTGAAATTGCCAATTTCCCTGGCTTTAGTAGTTCGTTCAGCTGGGTGGCTGGTCTGATCCTTCCTCTCCCTGAGAATCATTGATAAAGAGTTACCTAGTTGTCACAGGTCTTGAGACATTAAAGAGAAAAAGGAACTGTTATTAAGCATTGATTTTTTTAATAGATCTTCTTCTTCCTCTGTCATTTATTAGTGATTTGGAAGAGGTGTATGCTGCTGCTCCTGAAAGCTAGGATAAAGAATGCTTGACTATTAAATAGGACAGGATGGGCCAGTCATCAAGAACATGTAATAACTTGCATGTAAGGAAACTCTGCATTTCAGTCTAGCTAAATGTAAGATCACATATTTAAGGAAGCAGGAATGAAATTCATCATGTGTAGTAAGGGAATGGGAAGCGGTAATTTTAAAGAAGAATTAGAGTCAGTGTTGGATTGTCAGATGCAGATGATCTTCTGCCAAGAAGGGCTAGTTCTGTCCTTGTAAGTGTGGAGTGTTGAAGAGAAGATCGATCTCTGTGCTTAGTCTTACTGCGCCTAGTGGTGATACGGCATGTGCAGTTCTAGCATGGGCTCCACAAAAAGATGTTGGAAAAATAGGAGAGGGTTCTGAAAGCAGCTACAAGAAAAGTTTTCTTGTCTTTAATCGTTCCTGCAGGAGCTTGTTCAGGAAGTTAATTATATTTTTATATATATATATATATATATACACACATACATATATATACACAACTTAGTAAAAGAGTAATGTGATCATGGTACTTAAGTTACCTGTGTGGGAAGTACAAATCTAGTAATAAACCAGTAGTCAGGCAGTAAGGAGAAGCTAAAGCCAGATTGACACTAAAATATTACATGCACTGCAGTGTGTGTGTGTTAAATAATAACCACTGAAACAAGTTTCCAAGACCAGCTGTAGACTACTATCGGTAGTATTTCTTAAATGAAATGAATGTGTTTTTAAAAATAATTGGATCACAGCTGTTGCACTCAAATTAACAAAGCAAGGAACTTAAGATGCCAGAGTATATGGTCACAAGGTTGTGCCAGGTTATTAAACAGAGCGTGAAACTGGCCTACTGTCATGCAAGCATGGATTTATTCATTTGTGACTCTACCATGGTTATTAGCTCTTGAGTTATGATCTCACATTCTTATGCTGCAGCGATTTTCAGACTTGAGTGTTGCTGTAATGCTGGATTTTAGGATGTCTCTGCTGGCTTTCAACAAGAGAAGTAGTAGTAGAAGAGCAAGATCTGGGATTTCTGGGATGTCTGTGGACTTAGTGTGTCATCTTCTGTGAAGCCAGACATTTGGTCCACGTTTGCAGACTACTGAGCGTTTCTAACTATTACTTTAATTAGTGACATCGGTGTATAGACTTCAATTGCAGTCCCTTAGTCTCTTTTGTAAACAGGCTGTCAGGAGATGAAAAAGACTTTACTGTTACCTTAACCATGTGATCTAATGAATAAAGACTATTGCAGGTATGAGGTTCACCCATTCATGGTTACAATTAATAGCTGTTTAGGGAAACTGAGTGAAGATTAAACAGATTGCAGACAGTATCTGTAACTGATGCTCAGGCTATTAATACCTGAGTTCTCTATACGTTAGTCCTTTGTTCTTCAGGCCTTCCAGGATGTGAGGTTCTGTAGGAATAGGAGTCTAATATAAGAGAAAAAAAAAAAAACACAATAAAACCTTTTATTATTTTATGAGTCATATCAAACTGTCCGATAAGGCTCAACATTTTACTGCATGTGCTTTTGGAAAAGCTTTCTCTATGTCTCCTTTCCAAAGGCTTTCCTGCTCTAGTTAGGCAGAGTAATGCAAATGGAAAACAGTATCAAATACTTCCATGATCCAGAACTGATTCTTCAGTCCACATAGGTTGCAGAAATGCTCAACTGTTGCTGCCGTTCAGGTGACGTTCCACTTGATCTTTTCCAGGGGACGAAGTGGATATTGTATTATGAACTGGGAGCCTCTATTGTCTCCCATCAGAGCAAAGTTCAATGTGAATCTGAAGTTCATGTTGGTTCCTTTGAAGGTTTCTTCAAAGGAGCCACTGATGTTTTTGAATGTTGTATACTTCGCATCATTGATGTGTTTTGTCTTTATTTCTCAGCCTTATCTGTGTATGTTTTTCTTGCAGCACGCGTCCCATGGAGATGGACGGCAGGAAGTTTCCTCTCGAACTGGGCGCTCTGGAGCTCGCTGCAGGAGCTCTATAGCTTCCTGCACAGATGAGCAGCAGAATATTGGAAATTACAGACTCCTTAAAACGATTGGAAAGGGGAATTTTGCAAAAGTAAAACTTGCAAGGCACATCCTAACTGGCAGAGAGGTAAAGTGGTATGGATGTAAACAGTAGTGAATTGCAGTAGGTGTGAAGGTTGTCTTAGAATAGCATCATCTAAGTCTGTGAACATTTAACACGTTTTACTAGAGATACTACCGCTGATGTAGAAAAATATGGAAACGGAAAACTGTATTTTATTCTTTTTTAGCAATTATTACAAAACAATTGATCTTGAAAACGGTTTCTTAAATTTGTATTTTTGACAAGTCCCTGTCCAATTAAACTGGCTACAAGTTTGCTACTAGAATTCTCTGCTGAATAAAAATGAAATAAGCTTCCTGGAAGGGCTGCCTCTTGATGTCTCTGTGCTGCACAGCACAGTGCTGTACTGGAGGGGATGTCAGGAATGAGAACAATATATCTTCTTGATTGTGGTCTGAGTAGCCCAAATGCAGTATTTTCTTGCCAAAGAGATATATATCCCAGGAGTTCTGCCAGTGTTTGCAGTGCTGGGCAGCATTGGGAAAACACACTGCTTTGTTCAGAGCCGGTTTGTGTGTTACTCAGTGGGGTTGGTGTAGATGAGCTTCCTCTTCTATCCCTTCATAGTGTCTAACTCAGCTCCATAATTAGTTTCTGCATGCCATTACAATGTAATTAATGACTTGCACTTAATGAGGGTTCTGATTTGGTGAGCTCTAGTCTTGCTTGCTTGCTACAATAAGGTGTTTCTTGCTGCTGATTTATTAATAGCAACTCTACGTACTGTAAGAGGGAGAAACACCTTGTTGACTTTTTCTTGCCAAACCTGTCTAATGAAGTAAATATTTGCTGATACCGGCAAGGACTTTTAGAAAGCTCAGTGGCTGGATCCAATGCTTTAAGAGAATTTCTTTTTTTCTGAGCTAATGCAGAGTTCAGTAGTGCTAGGAGGAACAGAGGGAACGTCATTTTTCAAGAGCTGTTGGGGGGGATATTTTTAATTGGGGTTGTTTTAAGCTCACAGTTCTGGTGATCAGCTGTTGTCTTCTGGTGTTAAAGTTAGTGCACTTTTGTAGACAAAGCTGTTGGTTAACTGCTTTCCAGTTAAGTTCCCTCCTCTTTTTACAGATACTTAACATAGGAAATGCGAATACTTAGTATTTATTTGCTATTATTGTAGGTATAGAATTTGGAGGTAGGTGTCGTGTCACACATTGCTCTACAGAAACTAAATTAAATTTTCTTTTACATGCTCATAACTGTGTGTTGAGCTCTGGTTCATTATTTTTGTTTGAAATTTCAACAAATAAAGTGACAGTGTAAAATCTTTGGCCAAATTTGTGAAGATTTTAAGAGTTAAGTTTCTTTAACTCTGAATAGCTGTCACTGAATAGGTTCAGAGCTTGTGTATGTTCCAGAATGTAGGCATTGCTCCTGATTGCCTAGAATGAGTGGCATTCCTTTGAAGAGAATGATTAAGCTAGTTTTATAGGAATATCTTGAAGGTATTTTAAACGTTTTTTTCCCTTTGTAGGAGAGACAAATAAAGGTTTCTCTTCTTGCTAGGTGATCTGTTGATAATAATTACATATTTTAGATGTGTGTGACCAGAATTCTTCACAATATTCTGGATAACAATTTCCTCAGTGTCATTAATTTACCCTTGCCCTTACAGAAGTATTTATCTGATCAATCTTTAGATTGTACTAACCTTTTTGATGGCTGTGACATTGATGTGTTTTGGTTTTTGTGTTTTGGCAGCACCTTGTACTATGTTGAATCTCACTTTCTTTTCTAACTCATCTCCAAGGTTGTTTATATCAGTTTTCCATTGCATTTGATGGTGCCTCTTAACTCCTTCAAAAGACGTAATCATTCTGGTTTGACTTCCCATGCCAAAGCCCCCGATGCAAATATTAAACGAGATTGGTCCTAAATCCTGCCCTTGAAAAACTCTTGATCTCTTTAGCTGTTTTTTTGGTTGTGTTTTTTTTTTGTTTGTTTGGTTTTTTG
>VZRU01011592.1:15335-36639 GCA_013398155.1 Pedionomus torquatus
GTTTTTTTTTTGTTTTTTTTTTTTTTTTTTTTTTTGTTTTTTTTTTTTTTTTTTTTTTTTTTTTTTTTTTGTTTTTTTTTTTTTTGTTTGTTTTTTTAAAATAAAAAAGCTCTTTGCACATTTCAGCTATCTGGTTCAATAATTTCCATGGGTTCTCCTAGGTGAGTGAAGTGTTAGTCCAGATAGTCATATCTTGTGTGTTTCCATAGGCCACAATTAACTGCAGGAAAATCTGCTGCATTTAACCCTTCTGTCTGTTTCCCTATTTTTTTCCATGCAAATTTCAAGCTCAATAATGTTGTGGTAAATGGCTCTCCTATGAAAAAAAAAAAAAAGTTTGAGAATTTTTAAGCCTGTGCTGCCATTTTGTTCTTAAAAGATGTGAGAAATCTGTGCTACAGGAATGCTTTTTTGCCTTTTTTTTTTTTTTTTTTTTTTAAATCTTGCCACTCTCAGTAATTCTGGGATAATGTTCTCAATCTGACCTCAGCTAGACAGCACTCATCTTCCTGAATTTGTGATTTGCCGCTTTACACACTCATTCCTGCTGGTCGTCCTGTCTTAGTTCCTGTTCTTTTTTTCCATCTTATATACCAGAACCCAAAATAAAATGCTTAGTTTTAGGAGTCACACGTCAATAAGTTTCCATCTCTACTATATCTTTACTGTGCTTAAACCCTACTTATCTTCCCCTTGTTATCTTTGTGGCTATTCTTAATGTCTTTTTAAGTGTCCAGTTCAGTTTTACTTTATGGCAATTCCACTTTATATCTCTGAGCTGATTAACTTCTAAATCATGCAACAGATCAGCACTTTTCTGTTACTTCTTGGGAGGAGGGTATGTTTGTTCAAACATTCTTTCAGAGCAGTTGCTTGTCTCTTTACATCTGGAGTCCTTCCCTATGAATTTTCCTCTTGCTTGAGATAGAGATTTGGTGTTTCCAGCTGGAGTAAGTTCCAGGACTCTTTCATTTCCATCTTTAGTGTGTCTGCAGGATCTATGATGAGAGCCCAGCCTCAAATTACAGAAAGGGAGAGATGTTTAGCCCTTTCAAGGGTTGGTGAGAACATCGGCCTAATTTGTGGGGTTGAATTGTCCTGCTAAGGAGTGCTTGACCTTCTGCTCATGGCAGAGATGTGGAGGTTGGGTTAAGCTTCACTGCTCTGGAGCCGCTGTTCAGAAACACTCTCCTTGGAGATCCTTGGCTGAGCAGAGTATTATTTGTTGTCTGCCTGCCTCTTCGAAACCAAGAATCTTCATTGTAAATCTGCTTTTGTTAATTCTTTGGGTTTTCAGCTGTGTTCCCTGTTGTAATTTATCAAGGGTTATTTCCTCTGACAAGTTCTCCATACTTGCCAAAATTAATCTAAAAGATAAAACTACCTTTTGCTGTTACTAGGGTGGTTGGAATCATAGCCAAAAATACATGGATCCTTCTGTTTGTTGAAGGCATGTGTTCAGTTAATAGCCAAGAAGTTGAAGTTTCCTAGTGAGACAGGATTCTTTCAGGATCCAAGTGTGACTCCAAGGCATCTATTGTCATTCTTTCTTTTCTTTCCTTGGAAAAAGTGAAATTTAAGAAGGAAAAAGCATTCTGAATGGTATCAGTTTGGCCAGTTTGCTCAGTGTCTCAACTTCTGATTGCTTTAACTCCCTCATTCAAGTCATGTAGGAGGAAAGTTTTAAGTCATGTTATTGTGGATGGTGAAAGAGAAGTTAATTTTAATTCTACTAACGATTTCACACAGACTGTCATGGCTGATGCAGCGGTGTAACAGTGTAGGTGGACTTGCATTCCTCTAGCATTGGCCATGTACTTGAAACACAAAAGCACACAATACTTGAAACCATTCCAGATTCCCTTTGTGTAAAGAGAGCAAACTTTCTGGTTTGGAAGGCAATTTGATTCTTTATTAACTGTGCTTAGTGAAACAGAGGATTTTCTTTCTCAGGCTGGTCAAAACTATTCTTGAGGGCAAGCACCCCTCACCTGAAATTTGGAGACCTTATCAAGGCACCTGAAATTGCTCCATGTTCTGATGATGGGTTCAAGCTCTTAAAGTCAGTGTTAACACATTGTACTCTCAGTGTTCACGTGGGAAGGAATTCTCTAAATTCATCCTGCCTTTAAAGCTATAATTAGCAAACCAAACAGGCCTGTGAGCCTGCCTTTCAGAAGAGTGAGGTGTGTACCTTCCCTGTATCTCCAGGGATTTGCCAGCATCAGAGACCTCTCTGATCATCTGGCACCAACGCACGGTGTGAGAGGTGAGCTGTGTTTTGCGGAAACTCAGTACCTTAAGTCTTTGTGGGTTGAAACAAGTTTGTATCTTTCAAAGATTGACTAGAATGGTACAGCTCAGAACAAATATGCAACTTTTTCTGAGTCAAATGCACTTACCAAATGGCCATCTTCTGTGGCATTGGGATCTATTGTTGACAAAAGCAGCGGCCACTCTACAGCCAGTATGAAATTATATTGCAGGAGTTGAATAACTTTGTTAACTTCATGACAATAGTTCAACAGGCATAAAGGTAGAGATAAAAATCTTTCTTGGTTTCGTACACAGCTGCTAATATAAAAATACCTATTGCCTAATGTGTTTATCTCTTGTTTGTATTTTTGAAGTGATTTCTCAAGGTTTTGCAATGGAATTTTGCCTCAGGAAGTAGTGATCTCTAATTTCAGGAGCATACCTTAGAAGAAAATACTCCTCAAAACAAAAGTATTCTTAGATGTCTTCTCGGTGACGTCTCCTTGTATCTTGCATCTAGAAGAGCTCAAAATAAATCTTGAATCTCAGTTTCAGAGAACGCCATATCCATCATATAATTCTGTGATGCACCAGAGCGTTGAACACTCTGTTCCCCTCTTACCCTCTTCATCATGATCCTCCATCCCATGTGGTTTTGCACTTGAATGTAAGGATATAAATTTGCTTTGATGTAAGATATTCTTTATTCCATGTGTTGTCAACCCTACGTTAATGGGATGCCAAATATAGCACAAAGCCGTGCAGGTAAATGGGGAGCTGTGGCATGGGAAGGAGCAACAGCCATTGTTTGAGCCAAAAATTCAAGGGGAATTGAAAGCCCTTGCTTTGCATCCCTGAGGTATTATAATCAGCTGAGTTGCAGGCTCTTGCCGCTTTGAGAGGCACCATCTCCTTGGCTTCTGTAGAGTTTCTTCTGGTATGGTGAGCCTCTAATTTAGAAAGGAAAAATACCAATTGGCATGTAATTCTAGAAAGATTCCCATTTCCTGTTGTAACTCATCCTGTATCCAAATTGCATTGCACTGACGCTCTTGCCTGCTCATTGTCTCAAATCTTCAGGTTCTGACTAGTTACTGTGTTGAATTTCTCTTTTGATTCTTTTGTGAATTCTTTTTTGTTCTTTAATATTTCTGTGCAGTATTTACTGGAAAGATTAGAAACAGTAAAAGAATGAACTTGCCTAAATTGTTGTGGTATAGCCAATGGGTATTTGTTAATGCAGAAGTGATATTTCATTTTATATCGTCAGGGAATGAATTGACACAAACATTAAGTGAATTTCCAAAGGTGCACTTAGTTCTTGCAAAATCTCTGTGAAATTAACTTGTTCTGAAATCTCTGCTTTTAGAAGCACCTTCCCAAGCTGCCGATGCCTGGCCAGTGCTGTCTAATCTGTTGTGTAATTATAATGTGTAAATGTTATCTGTAGCACGCTGCTCTCTGTCAGGGCACTGTCTGGCGTGGGAGCTTCCACTGTAATAAGTGTGATGGCCTTAATGTCAGGCTAAAGGCTAAGTGAGCTTCTTGTCTTAATACGCTTAAAATCCTAGGGGTTTTTCCACTCTCCTGCTTAGTTTGTTGCAGTAGAAGTATAGTATGCTTTAGCTGTTAATTCCAAGTGTTTTTAGTTTAAATAGAAGTACATAATTTACTGAAGAAACTTGGTTGGGTTTGATGTAATTTTCATGGTTTCAATTTCTGTTACTGGGCTTGACTATCTTGTAATAACGCTGCATTGTTCATATGGAAAATACTGATTATGAACTCTTCCTGTAGGTTGCCGTAAAAATAATTGACAAAGCACAGCTGAACCCAACTAGTCTACAAAAGGTAGGTTTCCACATTTAATCTTTCAACTGTACTGTAACTTGTTTTGTATCACCACCTCCTTCCCTTAACCCTGAAACCCTGTGCTAGAGAATCTGAAGCATTGCATACCTTGCACACATCTGACTACTGTATTTAATAACTAGTTTTGTAACAGATATTTTTGACAACGCCACAGTTGTTCAACATGAACTCATAGAGATCTGTAAACTGAGAGAACAGTGGCGTTAGCCACTTCCTTTGTCTCCCGAGCACGGTGAACTCTGTAGAGAGGACATTAATGGGTTGGTGTCATGTCCCCTGTCTCCTTTGTGCTGGTCACTTTGTTAAACTTAGAAATACAAAGCTTGTCTTCTGTCCTCTTAAACCACTCTTGAAAATACTGCCTCTAGACTGGAGGCCGAGCAGTATCTATATGACTTTCACGTAGTTTGCAGCAGAAAAGGTGCAGTGGTTTTGTGGAACAAATTGGAGCACGGCTATTCTGGTTTCTTCCCTCTAGCCTCAAATGTTTAATGTGCTGTTACGGTTGTATTGCCTTATCTATCTTAACAAGTAGTGATAAATGCTACTCTTTCATCAAACAACCAGTCTGCTTTGGAGTGCCTGCAGGAAGTACATTTAAATGTCACTTTTACCTAGGACTTTTCTAACTCTGTCCTTTTAAGTGCTGCTGTCAAAGGCTTTTTATTTACTTTTGAGTACTTTGATTAAAAAAACCCAACATATCCAGGACTTACCCGCAAACAAAATGAAATAGCATGGCCAGGGTAAACTGGAGAATATACATATTTGGATTTTATACAAATACTACAGGGATCGTGTGGCTAGATGTTTTTATCGAAATTAATGGGGCAAAAGTAAATTGGAAAAACACACAAGTTCTTACATTGTGTGGTTTGGTCAGGAGGCAAAGAATAACCTACAGAAGAAAGGCTCTGTCATCTGAGCTTGTTGCACCTTCTTACTGACTCTGTAGGCTGGGGAAAAATACATCAAGTGGTTCCAGCTTTCTCAGATATTTTTTTTTCAGCTTAATCCCTGAGGTTATTGGTAATTTCTGAGTAAGCAGAGAGGAAATGAAATGCAAATTAGGTAATATGATGGATTAGATAAAGTTGCTTTGTGTGGCAAATCTGTGCAATTTTGAGTACCTGAAAATACTGTTAAATGCTTGAAGCACTTGGAAGAGAAACAAAAGCTGTGTGATATGACGTGGGGAGGGTCAGGGCATGGGAAAAATGGTCAGAGAAAAAGCAGAGAGGCCATGTTTTCAGACAAAAATGTAAAATCTTAATCCTTCCAATGATGTTAGCTTGAGATTGGGCCTTAATGCTTAGGTGGGGCTTCTATTTGGGTACAAAGCAAACCTTTCCCAAGTCGCAGGTGCTGAGTTGGCAAAGCTGCAAGCTGGAGGTGTGCTTCTCCAGCCTTTGGTTCCTCAGTGTCCACTCGTGATTTCATTTTTATTTACAATTTATAAAAGTAGATTATGAAGTGTGATTTGTAAATTGGTCTTGCTAGTTTTTTTTTAAATGAAAGTCTGGAAGAATAATACAAATTAGCAGGTGACTTAGAAGTCAGATCAAATTTGTGGAGGGAGTTTGCTAATGTACTCTCCTCTCTAAGCTCATTTGTTACGTGAGTACAGAAAAAAATCAGCAAGATATATCAGTGTTCTCAATTCAAAAATCGAAAGTCATTTCCTTGAGGTTAAATGCAGGTTTGTCACAATAAGCAGAATGAATGCACAATGCATTTCTTCCTAATTTGGGTTTACCAAGGCTTTTTGCTTGGGTTTTGGTGTTTTTTTGTTTGGGTTTTTTTTTTTTTTTTTTGCAAACCTTGCCCCTTTTCGCCCCCAGCAGCGCGTTTGAAGCCAACTGCGCACGCGACCTGTAGATGCAGGGGAAGCTAAGATGGAAGTGCTTCTGATCTTGCACTTCTGGAGAGAGCGATAAAATATTTGAGGTATGGTGGGGAGGGAAGGGCTGTGGCGAGGAGAGGGTGTGGTGTGTGTAGTTTCTCAGCTGCGGTGTAGCTGCATACCCTGCTCATCCTGAGGTGGGGAAACAAATGGTGATGAAGAGCTGCCGGTTCTGATTTCTTTGCCTTAACGCCTTCCAACACCGATACTTCAGCTGCCAGAAAGAAGTTAACCTTGTTAAGGGCTTGCTTTGCTTTCTGGAGTAGTAATTCTTGGTATGTCCTCGCAGTAAGCTCCGGGCGGCTGCAGTCCTGACGGCTCAATATTCAGCAGCGCAGCTCTTCAGAAGAGTCAGGTTTCTTGTCTGCTGCTGAGGAAGTCTGTGGTAGCCACATGCAGCTACTCTTAACTGTTGTTTTAGGACCTAATTACTACTCTGCTACTCTTGTTTAGTGAAGAGGAAACTCTTAAGCGGTACTTCCCTACTTTGAAAGAAAAGGGAATTCTTAGAGCTTTTTTCCCATGCTGGCGGTGTTAGTCATCATCACTGTTCTCCACAAATGTGCTTGTGTACACGGTTCCAGTGAAGGTTGGTCTCACTGGAAACAAATGCTGATGCTACAGTAGTTCACTTCCTCCTAGACCAAAAAAAAAAAAAAAAATTGTTTGTTTTTGCTTCTTTGGAATTAGCAATGCCATTATATGCAAGGGTTTGGTGGTGTGTTGGTTTGTTGTTTTTTTTTACCAAGCCCATGTAATAGCACTTAATCGCTTCTCCTTTTCTTTTTTTAGAACTCAGCTCCTCAGCCAAATAGTTTTGTTCATTACGTGCAGATGTTTTGCCACTTGTTTGGGCCATTTTTTTGCTAAAGCTTTTTAGAGATTTTAAACACCAATTTTAACACAGACTGTGTCCCTTCTGATCATGGGTCAATCAGTATTGTAAAAACTGCAAGAAAAGGATGAGAATTTAAAATGCCCAGGCTTTTCTGTTTATAACAGGTATTTTATTTTTTTTTTTCTTCAAATTGTGGTTTGTTTGAGGCAAACTGGTTCAAAGGCTTCCTGCTTGAGGCTCCTAATTTTATGTAGGGCATATTTCAGTGAGGGCTTATCTGGAGGAGACTAACAAGCAGGTAAAGCCTGAGCTGGCTTGGGACAGCACCTTGTGAAAAGCTCCACATGCTTCGGGAGTAAGGAGTCCAGGATGTGCTCTGCCTCTGCCGAGTAGACTGACTTACTGAGAAAGTTTGCTAAAAAGCATTTTTAAAAATCATTTGTTACCAAAACTTTTGCAATAGGTAATGCAGGAACGCTTCTAATCTGTCTTTCAGCATGTTCAAAGAGACTTGGCTTAAAAAAAGGGGTCCTTCTTCCCCCCCACTCCCTTGTTGCTTTGGATATGTCAGCATAATCAAGTAAAATTGATTCAAGATCATTACTCAGTTTGTGTCTCTGCTTCCATTGCTGGTTCGCTGGGTGTTTTTTTACTCAGTTTGTTGGCTAGCAGCACTAATTAAATGTAATTCTTTTCCCATATCTAACATGGCTTACAGTCAAAGGACCAGACCACAACAAAGCTAAAAGCCATTTGTTTGGCAGACTAAGGATGTTTGTCTTTGCCTAGAAACATTTGTAGGGCTCCTGTTGACGGAAAATGAGCTGTTCAACAAGTAGGGAGTAGGTTTTTTTCATCTTGGTATTAGAAATTAAACTGATAAGCACTGTTTTCAGTTGATTGTCTGCCTTTATGATCTCACTACGACAAGCAGGTCTTACTAAGACGTCCTTGTTGTGTATTGAGAGCCTTCACGATACATCTGATGTTAAACCTTCATCTGTGTTCTTGCGGAAAAGAACCTCAGATGTGTGGGCTTTTATCGTGACTGGCTGTTTGCAGTGAATTTTACTGTGTGGTGATAAGTACTACTTCATCCGCTTCAACTTGATGCACGGAATGTTTGGGAGGGATGAAATCTGGGAATTTGGAGAAATGAAATCTCGTTCTGGTGAGAGTTGTATGATGTTTTACGTTGTATTTCTCTATCAGAAAAAGACCGTAATACAATGTTAGCATTTCAGATGCCTCTGAGGAAGTTGCTATCTGTGTCACAGCGCCACACATAACATTTAGACTGACTACAGGAGCACAATCTGAAGTGCATTTATCTTCCTAAAATTATAATAAAAAATTTGCTGGTGGTTGTATCCTATTCTTAAGCATTTTTATTTTTAATTTCCTCTGAGACAAAAATAGTCCTTTTTTAAGAAGCTTGCTTCTGGCCACCCACTTTAACAAATGGCTCATATGTAAAAGCTACTTTTTGACATGCTTCATTTGGGTTAGTAATGCAGAGTACATCTCTGGTGGACCAGTGTTATATTTAGAGCAGCCCAAAATGTTATGTGAGCCTGACTTTATCACATTAGGCCGTCAAAGTGTACAATGTGTACACTTTGTGTACAATGTTTGCAGTAGCCAGCTCCAGCCAAGGCAGCATATTTTATTTAAAAAAGAAAATTAGAACTGGGTAGTATATTCATTCAATTCATATTCATCATTCATTCATAGTAATGATTAGTATGTTCATTTACATGATGGTATTGTGAATTTTAGCCTCATATTTACTGTTTTACTCTGTTGTCCTTGGTTGACTCTTCTTGTTTGATGGCACCAGTTATGACTGTGTATATTCTCATGCTTAATCCTATGAACATATCTCTTTTTTTCAGGTGGGGAGGGTGGTGGTAAATAGGCTGACGGCTGAATAACAGCCAAGGTCTTCATCTGAGCAGCAGTGGAGTTGCCCTTGGTGAGAGTCTAACCCAATGGGTTTGATCTGAGCGTTGGGGGTGGAAGGTAGTCACAATTGAGAGTGAATTAAGCAAACTGTCTTCAGAACTTTAAAAGCTGCCCAAAGGCTTTCAGTTATATAAACTGTGAGTTCATAAGCATTAGTGGAATTTTCAGAATATATTACACATCAGTTCAGCTGAACTGATTTAAAATAAGGAAAAAAAGCCACCTATAGATTCAACTGCTTTTAAATTTCTGATGTTCAGAGATAGATGAAGTGGTCTATCATGTCTAATTATATATGAAAAATTTCCAGAAATAACAGTTTTGGGGAGGGGGGAGGGGGAAAGGCAATTTACTTATCTTTCTGGGTGAAAAAGCAAACATGCACTTGTAGTTTTTGAAACTCTGTTTTGCATGGCCAAAAATTTACTTGATCAATCAGCCCTGATTGCATCGAAGCTGATTGTCATCTAGCAAAGTCTCAGGCATAGACCTGGATGATGACGATAAGATAATTAAAAGCATTTGGAAAAATATTTGGTTTTAGTCTGTGTTCTGGTAGTGTGCCATTCACCGCTGTGGCTGTAGCACGGGGGAGAAGGTCTGTTGGGCAGCGCAGTGAGGGTTTCTCCCTAAGTGTTAGCCTTCACAGAAACGTCAGGAAGCAGAGAATGGTTGGAACAACTGGTCTCCAAATTGTGATATTTTTTTCCCCTTCCTATTTATTTAGTTATTTAAATCTCACCGCCCACATTTTCTTTTATTAAAAGACACAAAGGCACAAGGATTTTGTTTTGTTAACTCTTTGGTTGTTTTCTGTTTGTTTCCTGTGTTTCACCTTATTTTTCTTTTTCTTTTATTGAGTAAGTTACACCTACGGGTTTTTGAGTCACTAGTAATATGTGTAGACATATTAAATGTCTTCACTTTATCTGAAATCTGACCCAAGGCAAATCTTGCAGCAGCACTTTTTACTTCCTTACTGTTAGTAACAATGCTGTTACCACTTATTTGCAGAATTCTCTTTTCTCCCATGTTTGCATTTCTGTGGAGCTGTGGATTTTCATCTTGCTTCAGCCTCTTTACATTAAGTTCAAGATGATCTGTTATGTTACTGGTATTCCTGTAGAAGTTGGTGCTAGGCTTATAATAAAACCTCTTGGTTACTCCTGCTTTTTGAAACATGGTGTTAGGGGAAAAAATAAAAAAGAGGCTTAAGAAGCATGGAGGGAGCTGTGGAGAAAGAACAGCTACATGCTTTACTGCCGTATAGTGTGCAGCTGAAAAAGATGATCCCTTGGGGTTTCCAAATAGAGTAGTATTTGCACTTCAAGTGCTTTTGTAATTTGTTTTTTATCTTGGGTCTTTTCTGGGAGAAGTGGGACTATGTTTACTTCATCTGCTATTAATCAGCTTCATTAAAAAGCAACATTTTATATTGCAGTAACAACACCTGTGGCATTTTTAGTATTCCACTCATGGTCTTATGTGCATCTTTTAATTGTTTTTTGTGGAAGAGGGTTTTCAGAGGTGAAAATAATTATCAGCAATAGACTGCATTCATTTGTGGCTTGTTAAATGTCATTCACGTATTATTGTCCAGTTGCAGGATGGCAGAGTTTACTCTGTGACAGGCAAAGTTGAACTCTTTGGAAATAATTACTCAAGCAAGAAACTCTTCACGTGAGTCTTGGTGTCAGGAACAAGATCCTGATGATGAGTCTGTGGCCTCTGGGTGCAGCACTGTTGATCTAACACAATGCCACAACTTGAAAAGGGCAGTTGTACTCCCTCACCACCCATCCTGCCAAAACAGATGCAGTGGGGCGGGTAGGGGGTTTTCTGCAATAGAAAACTTAGAGATGGAGTGTTACAATTTGGAGGAGTTGTGTGTTTTGTGAGATTTTCTGTTGAGTTCATTCCTGGACCTTGTGCCTCCGTCTGGGTTTGCACCAGGGTTTGTGTTAAGGGAAGCGGCATGATCCCATCACGTAGGGAGGTGGATGCTGAGGAGGGTTTTGAGACTGTACGTCTGAAGTTATGGTCTTTCTTATGTCTGCTGGGGATTGTTGGGTCGGGAAAACACTGTTTGTGTTCTGCCTTGTTAATTTTGGCAAGTATGTTCAGCATGTTGTACTGGCCAAGCAGGCTCGGAGGCTGGATGTCTGGCAGGGAGAGTCAGTGGAGCTGTGGTGACAAACCCAGGACTGGATGTTACTGTGCCTCAGTCACCTTACAGGAACGCCTCTGAAGGGGAGCCTTGTCTCCCCATTTCTCCTTAAAACTTCCTCCTTGGTGGTGACGTTGGATAACACTTTTTTTGGTGTGATATAAGCAGGTGGTTTTTCCCCCCCTGTTGAGTTCCCGTTCTACCACAATAATTCCCTGGCTTTAACGAAGTAGTGAGGAGTGATGAGTTCATACCAGTAACACAGTCCAGTGGCCTTCAAAAGGTGTTCTAATGGGGGTTCACAAAACTTTGGAAACAGTATTTTCTGTGTAGGAGTGAATGATTGTGTGAGATGTACTGGCCTTCAAGAAGCTGAGTAGGCTCATAGTGGTCTTCTGGCCCCAAAAGTCTGCAGACCACAGTGCTAAGATCACTTTTCTCCTGAGCTATCTGGAGCACATTGTGGGTGTTTCTAAGTTTTTAAGGGTTGTTTTGGTTGGGGAGGGCTGTTAAAAGAAGCAGGCACTTAACTCTCCAGCCAGTGCTTATTTAATGAACTTACTGAAATGCTAATAGCAATGTTTACCAATTGTGTTTAAATAAGTATATCAAAATGTTCAGGCTTTAGGAAGAATGGGCGTTACTTATTTCATTAATTGACTTCTTTTGTGTTTTATGTTTATTTCAGCTCTTTAGAGAAGTAAGAATAATGAAGATCCTAAATCATCCAAATATAGGTAACTCGTTTTTTTTCATATTACTTTCAACACTGGAGAAATGTTAGCTTTTTCACTGTTAAAATTGTCGTGGTATGAGTTTAAAAGATGATTCTGCATTAGGGTGTCAGTTTACTCTAAAGTAGCGATAATAAATACTTTTTCAGAGACGTGTGTTGAAAACAAAACAAACGAAAGCACAACGTTTTGATCCCTTTGCACACATTGTTACTTGTATAGATAACTGAGAATATTTTCCCTGTGTTACAGAAGCAAAGTATTGTTTCTTGATGAAATATTCTGTATGAGTTAACCGACTGTCTTACGCTATTTTCCATTTAAATTTTCAATTTGAGAACATCAGACAGAAAAAGCTTCGTGGAAGTAATAGTCTAATATTGTCAAGCAGCAAGCAAATAGGCTTTGGTTTGGTTTGTTTTTTTTTTTGTTTTTGCTGAATTCTCTAGGGGGCTAATGCAATACATTTGCAGCTAGTTAACTGATTAATAAATTGCTTTCTTTTCTAGTGAAACTATTTGAAGTCATTGAAAAGGAAAAAACTCTCTATTTAGTAATGGAATATGCGAGTGGGGGTAAGTACCTCTGCTGTGATGACACATGTAAACAAATTGCCAAGTGGGAGAAAGCACTTGTTTTCTTAAAAGTGTTGCTTTCTTTTTCAGGATATATTAATGGCACAGTAGTGTAAAATCTTAAGCAAAATCTTTAATGTTTTCTGGGACTTCTTTGGGTAACATAATTAATGAAAGCTTTTAAAAGCAGCTTCTGAACTTATTGCAACTTAGTAACATTTGCTTTGTTTTCACAACTCGGATTTAATGGGAATCTTCATTTGGCTGTGGATTGTTCCTCTCCCTAACAAATGTGAACCCCTTTAGATTTATTACATTCAGCTCCCTACCTCTAGTGTCCTATTTTCTATGAGATATTTGGTAAAACATGTTCAGATGAAACATTTTAAGTTCTGCTTTCAAAAGCACGACTACTGGAACTTCTATTTTTTAGATGTTGATGATGTTTGACGTATCTTTATTGCAGACCTTCTACTGTCAAGAGTTGTTAGGCTTAGCCATTTTAGAAAGGACTTAAGAATTTGTTCCTGATTGCAGAGGAGGAGAGGGGGGGAAGTGTGCATCATGCAATTCTAGCTCTGGTGAAAATACCTTGACATTCAGGTATTTGGGCTTAAGTTACTCCTTGCTGGCTAAAACCTAATAGCACTTAGTTTTTCAATGTGACCCTTTAGCCATCAGCAGCTGGGAATCTCAAGGAGTTGATTCTTTTCTTTAGTTTTGGGAGGGAGATAAAAATACTTCTTTTCAGAGAAAAACAGTATTGAATTAATTTTGACTCTGATGTTAGATTATGTGAGATCTAACAAATTACCAAAAATCAGGTAGTGATTCTCTACCTGCCTATGTTTTCTTCTAGCGGTTCCCTAAATGCTCAGCCAATATTTGTCTAAACAGAAACAAAGCTGGTAAAATATTGTTAAAATATTGGCTGGTGCAGTTGTTTGTGGAGGCATCTCTGTGCTGTTTGATGATAGTAGACTTGAAAGTGAAGTCCTGTTGCCATCTAGTGATTAGCTTCTAGGAGGTAGAAGGGCCAGTGGTTCTCTAAAGCACACAGGATGTTTTTTGGGGTACTGGAGACGTATGTACTAGACCAGTCCAAAAGGCCACAAGCAGTACCCTTTGCACGGGATGAATTTTCCCATGTTTCCTCTTTATCAAGATTCTGGTCACACACGTGACTTGTGAACCCTGTGGCTCTAGGATGAAAGAAACTATTGCTACAACTGCAATGTTTTGCATAAATTGATGATAATTTTTTTTTCTCTGGTGTCATTTTCCCAGAACTGTGAAGTGTTAAGGGTTTTTCCTTTGAGGGTTTTGGAGAAACAGCTGTGAAATACAGCTGAGAGAGTTACTCGAGTATTAAATAATACACTACAGAGGGAAGTAGGGCTATTTTGTAGAAAGCCCTGGCATTCCCTCAGATTGCTCAGTTGTTGCTTTTCCTGCTGCACGACTCTGAGATTTTTCTTTAAATTTTGTGGAGTTGCTTCATTTTAAAAATAAATGTGAAGTTACTCAGCTCTTCCCTTGTGACACGGCTATCTACAAAACAGCATTTTCTTGCTCAGTAGAGGCTATTTAGATGTTTGATCTACTCCTAAGCTTTTATTAATTTTGCATATTAGCAAAGAATTTTTAAAACTCTATGCTGGTCTCTGTAGGACTTATTATGTATGTGGCTATTAGCTTTTAGTAAAGAAAATCTCCTGTGTTCTCACAAGCATGTCAATGTTTCATGGGCCAGTTGACAGCACCTAAAGCTGAAACCTTGTAATCTGTTTTGATGTGCTATAAAATGACTGGATTGATTAAAGCGGGGGAGGGGAGGGAACCCAAAGCCCAACAGATCTTCAGCACTGCTTTAGTAATCTCCTTTAGTTGTCCGCAGTCAACATAGGGCTTCTTCAGGAGTAATCCTTCTCAGTGTGTCTTACAGCTCTGATGGTTGTGTGATGGATTATATGAGTGTGTGTCCTGCTGTGCTCATTATTGTGACCTTCTCTGTGGGTACCTCTTCCAAGCCTTGGTTAAAGCTAATTTTTCTTATTTTGGATAGAACACTTTCATACACATGCACAAAGGAAAATTATAGTGCTGGTATGACAATATTTACAAATATCACCAAGTGTTACCGAAGCATAGAATGGTTTGGGTTGGAATGGAGCTTAAAGATCATCAAGTGCCAACCCCCCTGCCATGGGCAGGGACACCTCCCACCAGACCAGGTTGCTCAAAGCCCCGTCCAGCCTGGTCTTGAACACTTCTGGTGAAGGGACATCCACAGCTTCGCTGGGCAACCTGTTCCAGTGTCTCACCACCCTCACAGGAAAGAATTTCTTCCTAAAATCTAATGTAAATCTCCCCTCTTTTAGTTTAAAACCATTAACTCCCTGTCCTATCACTCCACTCTCTGATAGAGTCCCTCCCCATCTCTTCTGTAGCCCCCTTTTGGTACTGAAAGGCTACTATAAGGTCTTACATATGTGTTCTTATACATGATGCTTTTTGGGTGGGGGCAAAAGAAACCATTGTGAGAAAGCCAGAAGTACATGGGTACACATATCTTTATTTACAAAACAGAATGATACTGCTCAGTTTCTATCGAAAATAATTGGAAAGAAAGGGATGTTTTGTCTATATCCAGACATTCATTAAATTTTACTATTTTCTTGTATAAGAGATGACCGTGTAATTAAATTGCATAGCCAGGTGTGCCTCTTGAGCGAACCTGTAATCATAAACTTGAAGTACAGTCCATTGCAGTGAAGCTGCTGTGGGCAACAGCTAGAGAGGAATCTCTGGGTTCTGAAATTGCCATTAATGTATCTCATTATTGAATTGTAGGGGAAGTGTTTGACTATCTGGTTGCACATGGAAGAATGAAGGAAAAGGAGGCTAGAGCTAAATTTAGACAGGTATGTATAACATTCCTATACATCAGCTCTCAACTCCTCCCTCTCTACTCCCCCATGGTTTTAGTGCTGAAATGAGTAAAATGGCTGTCCTTTGCGTTTCACTTTTAGCAGTGGTAAGCTATAAGTGAACTTATAGCCCTAAGTGAGTAAAAGTTTTGGTATCAGTAGTACTTCAAAGGGGTTAGTAGTCCATTCAGTGGCGCTGGTTTCCTTAGTGCCGTGTACCAGAGTGTCCAGGAGTGCCAGAACGCAGTGAATGGTTTGGAAGTGATTTGGAAGTGTGTTCTGCTCCAAAATTCATTTTCTCTGCGTTGATTTCATATATCCTTAGTTCAGCTGAGCTGTAACCTTTTGGAAGTCATTCAATGTAACAGACTGCAAGCAGGCCGGTGTCAAAACGCAGGCAGTACATGCAGCAGGCATCAGTTCACGTTACCTGAAAAGATGCAGTTTAATAATTGTTCTAAAAAGTCACAGAACAGTGATTTCTGAGCTGGTTAGTTTAGCTTTATTTGTGATGTATAAACTAGTCCTGCAAAGATGTTGACATTTAATTGATCTGTAAAGAGCATTTCCATTCTACAGTAAAGCAGTATTGAACGTAACCAGATGCTTTTGCATAACTGATTAAAATCCATATCTCTGCTCTTGTAGCATCTAGAGTTTCATTTACAGATCTGACTGATCTGCCTTGTGTGCTTTTCTGCTCTTGTGCAGAAATTAGTAAACGTATACGTTATTTCCATCCCTTTGATCACTTGGATAACCTGGATAATGTGAGAAGTAATAAATATCAAAATTATACTCCTGCTTAATGACACATTGAAATAATGAGCAGGGATGAGAGTGTTTTATTGAATGGGGTAGGGGTTTTAAACTGGTGACACTGTGCCAATGACGTGACAGTTTCACTGTTGGAAGAGAGGCTCCCATAGCTTTGCTATTTAAGTGTAGACATGCAAAGGTAGAAGAAATTTGATATAATATATGAGACTTCCAGGAAATTAACTAATGACTTTCACAAAATGCCTTGTAAAGAAAACATTTGTGCTTCTCTAGTGTGGATAGTGTGACTAAAAGGAAGGATTTGGGAACTAGAAAACTGTGCCACAGCTGTTTTGCTCCCTCTCTCTCCAATGGTAAGAATTGTGAAAGCAATATAAACTGCGAGCTCAAAAGTTGCAATGGAAGTAAAGAAAAATAATGAGGCAACAAAAGCATTTCCGTGAAACCCTCATTCCTTTGTTTTCTCTCATCTTTTTAAATCTTATATTTACTCTCTTTAATCTTTTGGGGGAAAGAAACAGGGGAAACAAAAAAAACCACCAAAAGCCAAACAAACAAAACAACACAAAAAAGCAGCTGCAGACTTTGTATCCACAGAAGTGCTTTGTGCTCAGTAGATACACAGCTTGATGGTAAGGAAAATTTTTCTTCCTCTTTAACAAAATCTCACATATCTTTTTAAAGCTGCTTCCCACCCTTTCATATTCCAGCAGGTAGAGAATTTTCCTTTGTGACTGAGGTTTTTCTGGTATGTGTTTCTGTGCCGTGTTCGAGTAGAAGTGATGGGTCGTGGAGCAGTCGTTCCCGCTTCAGCCCTCTCTTCTACATCCCAGCCTGTTGCTTTGCTCTTTGTAATGTCGCTTGAAGAGCTTCAGAGTAACTTGAGAGGATTTGCTGTTCTCTCTCAGATGTGAATGTTGAAAACTACTGTTGGTCTGGTTCTCTGCTCTTTCTCCTCGGTTTCTTTTATCAGGAGTTTTGTGGAAAAAGATCTGGCAGTAATTCCATTGAAATTGCACGTTTGTTCAACAATTACCTTTTTTTCTTTTTTTTTTTTCCCTAACAATTCAACTCCCCTTTAAGTAAAAACTTGTGGAAACAGGTCAAACGTGTTTTACAAGTACACTTGGTGCTTAATTTTATGGGATAAGGTGAGCAGTGCAGGATATACGTAACTTCATTTTTCAAAAACAAATGTGAAGAGAAAGAATTTAAAAGATAAGTTACTTGCTGAGCCAGCATTTGGCCCGTCAAGAGCTGATCTTATATACTTCAGATTCTCAGCTTGATTATTTTTTTCTCTTTTTTTGTACTTCAGTAGACTAAGTGCTTTTTGTAAAAATAGGTATATAGATAGCCTCACTGAAACCCACAGAAATATACAGGAATATGTTTTCTGTTTCTCCTTATAAGTCTTGTCTCCTGGCACAGGCAGCTGTGCTCTGTCCTCCCTCAACAGCTGGCTTCCCGGCTGCCAGGCTCAACAATTTTAGAGGACCTTGATCTCGAAGATAGAAGATTCTTGGGAGATTCAGAAGCATGAGTGCCTGGAAAAAGAAAGAGAGAACCCTTGTAATAACCCGAGGGGAGAAACTATAGCACGAGCCTATTGCACTTTGCTGGAGAGAAGAGCGTGCACGCAGGACAGAAGTCGGGAAACTTTGATCAGAGCTTGGCATTTATTAGAGACTCGGACTCTGGCTGCAGGACAGTGTCAAAAGAAACTAGATCTTACTGGGTTTACAGGTCATAAAACTATTCATTTCACCTTACTGTAGTCCCAGAATAGCTTTGTGTAGCTTTTAGCCATTGTTGGAGGGAGAATGCTTTCTGTAGACCCTTTATCTGATTCAGTGCAGCTGTTCTTGTGTTAGATGGGGACTTGTGACATAATAGGGATTTTTTTTTTTGATTCACTCTCTGGTTTAAGATACGGTGACTCTCTTTAAATTGAGGAAACAGTTGTGCCATGGCATTGAGCTTCACTGTTATAGTAGGTTGTATTATATCTTGTATTCGGATCATGTTTCTTCTTTCAGGAGATGCGATTTCTGCATCGAACACTTGTGTTTTATCTGAGGAGGCATTTCCTCTCTCGCAGGCAAAGAGCAGAACTTAGTAATCCTCCCCTCTTTCTTGGAGAAAACCAAAAAAGACTTGTTTTTGTCTATTTTGGTATGCATACTTAAGGTTTTCAGCAGGAAAAAAAGAGCAGAAAAGACAGTGATCACATTATTCCAGTAACCTTTGAACAAGGAACACAGGAGAGGGTACAAACACTAAAAGAACAGCCATGCTCTGCATTTCTCCATTTCAAGCTCCTTTTGTGCAGCCATGTGTGAGAAATTCAAATCCAGAACATTTTGCATTCTTAATGTCACCTTGTTTTTCTTTCCCTGTTGCAGGCTTCCAAGCAGTTCTCATTCAATCTTGCAATCCTTTTTCCATAGAAAAGTCTGCCTGTCTGGATAAGAATTAATGCAAAAATGGGAAGCCAAGACTTTCAAGGACGGGGGGTCTCCTAAAATCCATGTGTATTGCTTCCCTCTCTTCCTTTACTGCAGCCGATTAGATCTGGCCTCCTTTAGTCTTCCCACTGCTTCCCTGCAGAAGCTATTAAGAATTTTTCATGCTGATTGATGTCAGGACAGATCTTGGAAAATAAAAAAAAATCCACAGAATACATCTTACTTGTATGTTCCAGTTAAGAAACTAAATACTTGTGGCAGTGTGGAAGGGGCCTTGGGAGGTCATTTATCTCTCCTTTTGTCATTTAATCCTCATGAAGAATGGTTTGTCTGCCTAGAGATAACTTGTTCTAACTTGTTCTTCAAAACCTATGATGCATGTGATCTTTGAAATCCCTCCCAAGAAATGTGTTTCAATGCTTCAATTGTTATCCCGAGCAAAAAGGTCTGCAGTTTCTTCCCCTCTTCTCCCCACCTGCCGAGCATCAGCAGATTTCTCACACTCCAGTAGGTTGGGGGTGAGGGGGCTGTTGATGGAAAGGGTGATGGAAGGTGGAAGACAAGGGACTCAATCCAGAGCAGCCGTGCTTTGTGCTGTTTTTCCGTCAGTTTCAGCTGCTGTTCTTCAATTATTAATGTCATGCACGTTGCGTTTTCCCTTCTGTTCAGATTGAACTCACTTCTGCAATCTCTCTGCTGCCCTGTTGCAGTGCAGAGTAGTTAAAAAGCATCTCCAAAGGAAACTACTGATTGATCATCTGCTAGACCTTGTGCTCCTACGTAGTCAGAGTAAAAGCAGTTTAGAAGTGAATGGTATAATGCTGTGTCTCTGCAGTCCCAAATAAAGCTTGAGGTGTTTGTCACGCTGTCAGCCTTGGAAGCCCCTGCAGAGTGAGCTTGTGACTGGCGCTGAAGTAACAGCAGTGGAGAGAAAGGAGAACCAAAAAGATGGTACAAGTGATGGTGTGGGAGAACTTTGGCAGTTTCAGTAACTGTAAAAAGCTGAACTGGGAGTCTGAAAGAGAGAGACAATATATAAAGAACAAGTGAAACCAGAATGAAAGTATAGGGAATAGAAATATTTCAACGTTTCTTAGACCTCATGGTTTCTAAGGGGGCATTTTGCATGCGTGTGATTCGCTAATGCAGGGGTACAAAGATGATAACGTCAGTGTTTGAATTTCAAATGCAAAATTGATTAGTAATTCCATTCTTTGACCTACCAAGAACTTTCCTTTCACCTACTCTAAACGTTGGATGAGAGAACCGTTGCTTCTTACCAGCGCAGAGGGATGCTTACGCTAAGCTAGACACTCTGATCATGAGTTATTTTTTGTAACAGCAATAATACCTCGTCTTTCTGTGTTGGAATCTTTGTAGTCTTGAACAGAGAATGGAAATACGTTTATTTAAGTGTAATTATTGAAGTAAATTATTTTTATGTGCATTTCTACTTTAAGAATCTGTAACATCTGCCTTAATTCTGCCTGCGTAAGCATGACAATAAAATGTATTTGGTCACACTGGTGGTCATGCAACGATAAGACTTTATCCTGCTTTTCCACGCGTGCAGAGCTCTGCAGAGGTGCTTATGACTCTAAAGCAATGCACTAGGACACTGTTTCGTGTAAATAGCTTATGTAGTTCGCTATACAAAGCAGGAAAAACTTAATGATATTTGGAAATTATGATGGAAGAAATTATTCCATTACACTTGAGAGGCATAGAGAGTTTTTTCCATTGAGCTTGCTACTCTTGTACAGTATAGAAAATACAATAAATCATATGCACTTAAACAGCATTCTCACTGCAAAAGTTTCAACAAACGAGCTGTTTCCCAGTGATTTCTGCAGTAGCTAAGCCCGTTTCTTACCCTTTTCTCTTCGTACTGTGGCATGAAAAATCGCCGTTGGAGAGGGACTGGAAAACTTCAGTCTGGAGGGAAAGCTTTTATAGCTGTATACAGTATTGGAATGGAAATGCTTCAGTAACCTTTCTGAAAGTCATTGCTTTTACTGGTCTATAATTAGCCACACAGGAAAAACAAAATCCTCTTTCAAGTATAGTAGAAACCAAATAGATCAAATAGCAAACACCTAAGTTATTCGGCAGCTTTCCCCCAAATACACTGGTCACTGTAGTAGTTGGTTATGTAGTTCTGAGTGGATAAGTACACATCAACTTCAGTAATAGATGATTTTTTTTTTTATTAAAACTCCCATTTCTTTGAGATGTCACTTATATAATTGGGCTTGTTTTCTCTCCAGATAGTATCTGCAGTGCAGTATTGCCATCAAAAGCATATTGTTCATAGAGATCTCAAGGTGAGTAGCAAAAAGAGTGTGAAGCATGTGTCAGCTTCCGTACCTGTGTGTATAATATTTACTCTGCTGATCAAATGTCACATATATTAAACATTGATTTTTTTTATTTTTTTTTTTGCATGTGTTATAGCAAATTTTGAGGAATGTTTACAGTATCCGAACCATTTCAAATAGAGAGGATTTGCAAAACTTTTAAATACAGAAATTTAAAGGCTGCTGAAAGATAGAAAGGTTGCATCTTACCCTGCGGTCAGATTCAAATCTGATGCAAGTCAGCGTTAGCTGCAAAATCTTTAAATAAAATTTGTCATAGAGGTATGACAAGTTTTGGTCTTGAACAAAATGAATTACCAGTTGTGATGATGAAACTTTGGCATGGCTTCTTTGTAGCTTGGCATGAAATGATACATCCTGTCTTTATACTGTGCCTTTTATAGTGTTGCCACATAAATTGTTCGGCATATCATAACTTCTTAAAAAAAAAAAAAAAGA
>VZRU01011594.1:7037-18538 GCA_013398155.1 Pedionomus torquatus
ACAAAGATGTTAAATAGCACAGGTCCCAGTACTGACCCTTGTGGGACACCACTCGTCACTGTCTGCCACTTGGACATTGAGCCATTGACCACAACCCTTTGAGTGCGGCCATCCAGCCAGTTCCTTACCCACCAAGTGGTCCATCTATCAAACCCATGACTTGCCAATTTGGAGACTAGGATGTCATGGGGGGCAGTGTCGAATGCTTTGCATAAGTCCAGGTAGATGACATCCGTTGCCCTGCCTTTGTCCACCAAGTTTGTGGCAGTATCACAGAAGGCCATCAAATTCAAGCAACACAACACCAGAGAAGGCTGAGGAAATAGCCAGTCACATGCCACAAAGACTTACTTGCTCCAAGCCAGTTAAGTGGAATCTGTTCTATGTAAGCGAGCCACAGCTCCTAGTAAAGAAAGATTTATTTGCTTTTCACTCAAAGGTGGAGAATATCTGACCACAAAACAGCCAGTGATCTTCTCGACAGCCAAATCAGAAATTATCCAGAGAGATAGAGCTAGACAAATTTGAAGATTTATGTTTTCTTTAACTACAGAAGATAACAAGCCAGGGGACCTCACTACAGAGGAGGAACTGAATCAGTTTAACTAGATAATCTATATTTATATTAACACTTGTAAAACAGTTCCCTTCCCATATTAGGAGGCTGAGTGAATTGTCAAGGATCACTATACAAAGCCCTGCTGCTTGTTAAGAAGGCTGCTTATGGAAGAAATATGTACACTACAGTTGTGCAGAAGCTAGTAGTTCAACTACTTTTGCCCTCAATTTCTGGCATACTTGGAATAGTAGCTTACCTACTTACCCTGCTTTTTCCTTTCTCTGGAAAAAAATACTGATTGCAAAGGGACATAAAACAGAAATGCTTCTGAAACATCAGGGTCTAATTTCCTTAAAATATTTTTTAAAATGTTATTTTAGTCTACGCATTTGTGACTTGGTGCAACATGTTCATTAGCAAAGCTCACAAAACAAAGCTTAAGAACAAACTTCTAACAATTTTCAAGAGAAATGGCCCAGTGAAGTCCTATTTGTCTTTTCTCCAAGACAAATTTCATTGCTGGTGTTCCGGAACCAAAGTAAAGAAGTTCATGGCTGAAAAAGTCTTTCTGCTTGGGCACAGGCCAGATGCTAGAGCAGATCCTGACTAAGTTCAAGGTCATTTCTACTTGTGCACTTTCTGATGCATCATGTAAGAAATAATTTTTTTGGTACTGGGACATCAATGCAAGAAAACAAAGTCTTGTTGGGTCCCACGTGACACTGTTTTATACTCTCAGATTTTATAAAATGAGGATAATTAAAAACCATGAATCCCCTAAGAGTATTGTGAACATTAATTAGCCAACAAATTTAGAGCACTTCGAGAATGAGAAGTGCCCTTTCTAGCATTTACTGCTATCTTCACACATACTGAAAAAATCCAAAATATTATGGTTTAGATTTATAAGAGAAAATCTATTAAGATTCTGGAATCCACAGTAGTAAGCCTTTTTGTAATGTAACTTTTCATAATTATTTCAAGAAACCAAAACTGCAGACTGCTAGTTCAGTCATTACAGAAGATGGCAACTCTTGAACTCAGAAATTAAGACTAACAGCTGTTAAAAATAGTGAAAGAAAATTAAGCCTGGAATAACCAGCAATATTATTTTTTTTTAGACCTATGCAGAGAAGCAAATTTACTGGTTTTCTAACCAGGAGAGCACACAAAATTAAACAGAAATGTAATTTCGCATATTCAATTCTGAAGTAAAAAAAATAAAACTACAATAAATACTGTTCACTGACTTAAGATCCCGTTGTGTGAGTGGAATGGCTATGAGCAGATCAGCTCCTTCAACTATTTCACTATTTAAAACACAGAATTGCAGAACTGTAAAGGCAGGAAAAGACCTCTGGAGATTTTCTAGTCCAACCCCTCTGGCTTGGAAGGGTCAATGACAGCAGGCTGTTCAGGGCTGTGCCTGGATTTTGAGTAACTCCAAGGGTAGACATGCCACAGTCTCCCTTCCTGGGCAACATGTCTATTAGTCACTCCACACAGCTCGTATCTTGTTTCCTAGTACTGGTAAGATTGTTTAAAGTTCTCCACGTGGACCAGAGCCTGTGAACATGAGGCTTCCTCCAAATGTTTGAAGGCCCTATCTACATCATCTTCCTGACCAGGTAGTCAGTAGCAAACACCCACCACATCATCTATGTTGGCCTATCTGCTGAGTCTGATATAAGCTCTCAGCTAGCTCATGTTCATACTAAGGCAGGACTCCATGTGTTCCTGCTATCTTCTCACATAAGGTAGCAGGAAGGCATGGAGCTCCCCCTCCTCACTATCTTCACTTGTCCTTTCTAAAGAGGCTGTATCCATCCTTGGCAACACATCAGTTGTCTGAGCTATCCCAACATGTCTCTCTGGTGCCACTGAGATTGTAGCCCTACAAACACAGATGGACACTGTTCCCTCTGCTGCAAGTGTTAGCGTATAGACACTTCAGAGAGGTTCCCACTTGTGATGATTTCCCAGTAAAGGTATGGAGGTTTCCCGTATCTTTGTGTATACAGTTGAGATATGCCCACTTCATTGCTATTTGTTGATTATAAGGTCTCTCTTGTCCTCACTTGTTCATGGGTTGACATCTCCCTTTCCTGTAATTCCTAGTTTAAAGCTCTCCTTACTAGTTGAGCCAGCCTGTTGACAAACATGGGCTTGCCCCACTTGGTCAGGCAGATCCCTTCTTTTTATAGCAGTCTTTAGTTGTCACAGAGGGTCCCGTGGTTGAGAAAGGAAGTGCTTGAAGTGTGATATACTATGACAGACGTTTCCCTCTGCATTCAGCCATTCCACAGCATATACAATTTGGTTTTTTTCAGAGGCAGGTGTCTCTGCAAAAAGAATTTCCTCCCTCTGTGGGCAAAACAGAGAATTTGCTATTTCCCCAGGAAATGTGTATCTGGAGTACTAGCTAGTGATTTAACTTCATTCTGATTCATTCCATTTCTACCCCAACCCAACTCTCAACTTGAGATACCTGAAGCTTCAAGTGTAGTGGTTTCTTCAACATTTATGGAAGTAAATTCAAGAAAACCAGGTACTTAAACTGCTAGAGAAAGCTAATAAATAAAGTACAAGGAAAAGCTACAGATTTTCACTAATATGCTCTGCTTTTTAAGTACTCATCCTCTGCCCACAATGTACCTCAGAATTAATATTCCACTTCAATATTTCCAAAACCACCCTAGAATTCTATGGTTGTATTCTTATTTTCAGAGATGAGTTACTGAGTCTTATTTTCAATAAAATTAGAGTTAAATAAATTCTGAAAAGTGGGTCTAAGATACTTTTGTAAGTCTTACCTGTAAATGCTAGAAGGAGTCAACAACTTGAGTCATTCAGCAGTCACAAGTCTAACTACAAATACACTATTTAGATAATTTCACAACAAGGAAGTTTGGAATTTGAAATTAACATGTCAAATCTGGACAGTGACCAAACTACCAACCTAGAATTACAGTTTAACACATTCTTAATCCCACAGCTAAGAAATCACCTAATTCCATATGCCAGTGAATAGCCATTTGATTCCCTTCTCAGGACTCTTCCTCATTACATTTTTCCCCTTAATATTACACCTGCACACCAGGATCCATTTTTGCAAGTGTCAAGCCAATTCATTTCTTTTTCTAGGATTGCCTTTCATAAATCAGGAGTCAATAGTTACACACACAACAAATGGATAGGGGAGCAAGCAATTTCCCAGCCACAGATTTAATATCAGTTGAGTTGAACAGCCAATACCAACTTCATCACAATATGCTCTTAAGTTAAGCTGCTCAGCACTGAGTAAAATAATATACAATTCAAACCACTAACCAACATGCCACTACCAGCCATTCCTGTACAAACAGCCAAACCACTAGATGCCTTTTAAAAGAAATCACTTGACAAGAATTTTATGATTCACAACAGTCAAGGTCTTATTAAAGTCCATAAATATTGCACATTTTTTCTTAAAAAAAGAAAGAAAACAAACAACAACAACAAAAAAAAAAAACCAAAAAAACCCACAACCCTCCTCTGTTGCAGAAGAAAAATATGTCATTTTGAACTTTAGTAACGTCAGCAACAGCATTGTGTTCTGAATAGGGGCCTGATTGGGGAATGTTCTAAGAAGAAAACCAGGTTGATTTAATCTTTCTATGCCAGGTGTTGGATTTTTTCAGCACAACATACACAGTGGGTAACTGACACAATTAAATTTCCAGCTTCAAGGAGTTCAATACATTTCAAGTTGGTTTTGTGTCAAAGGACTGCATTTATACAAGCTATGTTGGCTAGAAATTGTGAAGTCAGAATTATATTTTGAGCCCACTGGAAATTTCTAAATGGATTTCTTTGTAATTGAATGACATTTCACTGCAATGGGATAGTCACAAAGCTTCATTATATAGCATGATTTTTTCCTCTGCATCTGCTATAATATGCTCCTATAAGCAATATTTTAACTTGTATATGTAGTGTCTTAAAAACACTAATAGTGTAGGGCTGTTTGTCCAGAAATTTTTAAGCATAAGGTGGAGTCCTCTAGCTCCTATGGGCACCAACCTCTGTTGCACTAAGCGCTATGCAAATTGCCCAGCTTCCAAGCTGCACAACTTACATTTAGAGTAGACCATAATAACAGGCAAAGGGATACAAAAGCAAAACAATTTGGTTTTGTTCAGATGATCCACCAGGGTCAGAACAAAAGCCCAAACTTTGTATTTCCTAGCCATAAATACCTTCTTCTAGATCAGGGGAAGCTAATTCCAAAGAACTACTTTTGCTTGCATTTCTTAGTTTAAGTGATAAAAAGAAAAGTTATAAGCCTGATTAGTGACAGGTCTTTCTCCATCCCCCTATTCCTCCTTCCCTTTTTCCCAAAGGGTATTTAATTTATTGCCAGATTTATCTTGTGTGAAGTTGCCACTGTAGCTCTGTTAGGTTATTATGGGTGAGAAAAAAGCTTGTCAGTTGGAAAAACAAAGCTGCACTGTCCCATCATGCCCAAGATAAAACCAGGAAGATATCTTTACATAGGATTTCCTGCAATAATCACATATCACTGGGTAACACACATGCAGCACAGTATAATGCATTACATGTAACAAAATCCTACAGATGCAAATACAAATGATTTGCACATCTGGAAATCCACCACAGAAGGCCATGATACTCAATTCTATTATTCACCACTTCCAGCTACAAAAAGAGAATGCCCAGAAATAGGATAACCCCAAATAAGGTTATAGATCACAGTATCTTTCTTTAGCAGCTAGTCCCCTAGTTTTAGGGGATGAATTTGCTATAAAAATTATATCTGTAGCAGAATTCTATAGAGACTTCAATGTAGAGGGATACTGTAGATTAATAGTTTATTAATACTGACAATATACTTTGGGAGCTTCTTTCACATTTGTGGCCTTCTAAAAATATGTTTCTCAAAAAACATGTTGTTAAGATACCAAAAAATATTGCTCAAGGAACATATACTTTAAATTCTTACTTAACATTTAATTTATGCTTATTAGTGCAAGAAAGCTCAACTAATTAGGTAACAATTAGAAACTACTTTTTCTGAAGTGGCTTCAGGACAGGCTATCCATTTGTTCCACAAAACACTATCAGAGAATTGCTATGAACAAAGCCCCAAAAGCCAAGAGCTGGCTAAATCTCACACCCTAATGTCTTGTAGAAAAAAATATGTTGTGTGATAATTAGCTTGTTTACAGGGATCTTTGTCTCTGGAACTGTTTCCTAACACCTGGGAAACAACTTCTTCCAAATAAAAGCTGTTTTCAAGGACAGGAAAATGATGAAACATTGAAAGCCAGTATAAAAAGCAAAATTTGGATTTTTTTTTCATTTGTCACAGGAATGGAAACAGGACATATGTATGCCCATCAAAAAGACAAAATTGTCTCAGTTTCTGAAGAGGTGAATTCCATTGTTTCTGTCTCTCATTTTACAACTTGAAATTTAAGCAGCTGGCGATTCTGATTACTGAAACATTTTCTGGGAAAAAAAAAAAAAAAAAAAAACAAAAAAAAACTTCATTTCAGATCCTGATGTAGTCTTTTATCTGCCCACCTTTGCTCTTTGACAGAAAATGTTCTTGCACAGTTGTAGGATGGCACATTTTCAACGGAAAACTCTCAGCCTTCTTCAAAATAAAATGTCCATCCACTTCCCCCCAAAATATTCTTTTTTGTTGTTGTTTTTGTCAGTACTGGAGATGACAAACCTATGCGAGAATGGATTAGGTCATTTTCTGGGTCATAGAACAAAGCTACCAATTTCACTTCTGTTGCTCCTCAAGGCTTTCAAGAAATTTCAAAATGACATTCAGATATCAACTTCAATAGACCAGCATTAAAAAGGTTTGCAAAATCTGGGGGAAAAATACCAAGAACATGCTCCTTTGGGTTTTGTTTTGGGGTGGGTTGGAAGGGGAAGCAGGCTGCTTGTTTGGTTTTTTGTTCCCCTTTAAGTACATATCTGTAGCAATTTCTGAAAACTTTGTATCAAGACAAAGAAGAGAAGCCCAAGACAACTTTGGTTGAAATCACCAGTCTCTGTAACACAAAAGAATACCCAGGCTATGAAAACCTTGAACCACTATACAAAGGTACATAACTACTGACACAAAACATACTGATACCCAAATGACTTACTAGAAACATCAAGCTTTTACAGGAACCCAGCAATCTTCTCACCAAGAATTAAACTATTTATCAACTCCATGCAGATATATTTTTTTTTCAACTAACAACAAAAAAAAAAAAAGCATAGCATAAATGGTCATGATGGTAAGGGATTTCTGTTCTTTCTTGCTGCTAGTCTCATTGTATTTTAAGGAGAATATGCTATAGAGGAAACTCCAGTAGATTATATTTTGTTTCTAGACCATTTATTGCAAACTAGTTGATTAAATAAGAAACTATTACTCACAGATTTAAAGTGTACAAATAGAATTCAGGTATGCTTTAAAGAGGCATATGAACAGTAACATTTACTTTGAAATACTCTCCTTTTAAGGAATGTAAATTAAAGAAGAAATTTAAATTAAAAATTAAATCACAGCATTTTTAGCATTACCGTTCCCATACACACAGCAAATCACAAGCATCCAGCCTTGCTTGTGTGACTGAACACAGTCAAACACTGTGGTACAGGCACAGGGTGTCACAGTTAAGCCCACGAGAGCTGGGATACCTTCACTTACCTGCCAAAAATCTCACAATAAGTCACGAATAGAGATCTATCCGCTTTCCAACACAGTTACACATCTGTGGTCAATATAGCATGAAACTCAAACTAATAAGATCTAATGAGTAAAAGGCCTGTTGCTATGGTTTGCTTCTCGAGCAGACATAAGCTTGAAGGGCTGGCCTGTCATCCAAAGAGCAGATTGTTCTCAAGCCAGAATCAAGTGAAATCAAATACAAGTGCAATGTCTCAAATGCTAACATTTCACAGAAACACTTTCTTTTGACAGAAGGCAGGCAGAGGCAGGGCTGGAAATCTGTCTGGTTTGTAACCATTTATTACCTGGGTCCTGTGCAACCTGCTCTAGGAGGACCTGCTTTGGCAGGGATGATCTCCAGAGGTCCATTCCAACCCCATAGGATTCTCCAGTTCTGTGTTATTCTGTGTAATAAGAAGCTGAATGCAAGGACTTGCAGGTGTCAGAAGCACCTGAGCCCCCATCATACATACAGCCTGTGACTCCCAGGACAGCCTCTCACTCAGTAGGGAACCCCAGGAGCCCAAAAAACTGCTGAACAAAACCAATATAATCCTTTTAGTTTTACTAGTAACCCCCACTGATGAACAACAGCAAAACCACCAGCCCCCCACCAGCTTCACACAGCAGCAGTCAGGGATCCTGGGGAGCACACCAAATTTCATAAGCAAAACACTGTGATGTTTCAATTACCTCTTCTGAGGGAGGGACACAGCTTTTTAATCCCAGTTCACAATTGTCACTGTTTTGGGATGAAAACTGGTGAATAAATATTTGGCTTCAAGGCCAGCTCTGCCAGAACCAAGTGAATTGCTCCTATTTGGGTACTTCATGATTTCTGGCAAACTACAGTTTTCCTGGAGGTTACTAGTCTAAATCAAGAGACTTATGCCAGCATAGGGTTAAGCTATGATCCGTTCTCTCTGAGTGTGTCCTTCCTATCAGAAAAAGAGAACCAGCTAGGAGATATAAATGCATACTGATATTCAGGGTTTCACCAATATAAACGTGTCAACTAGAGGAGGAAACCTCATTCAGTAAATAAACTTTTCACAGAAACGGTGGTTAGATATGATCTGATAAAGCCTAAAAATTAAATATCAAACAAATAAGTCAGTCTCTGTGTTGGATGAGTTGAGGGAACCAAGCTGTAACTCATTACAAAATCATTTCCGTACAGTGCAGGAGAACGCATGCTCTGTGGCAGCAGGACAGCATCTTGCTGCATCTTTGCTCAACAGCTAACCTTACACAGCCTTCATCTTGACTGGATTTTCCAGTAAGAACAGATATCATAGCCTTAACAAATGCCTCAAACCATAGTAATTTAATAATCTAGATACATGTGGGAGGAAAGTTTGCATCATTTTTATAAGATTTCCAGGACTGGAAAAACACATTATGGAATCATTATGAGAGAAAAAGAATTAAGATCTGATTTTTACCATAGCCACCTCTGCAATGAATAACACCCCTATGTCTTTTAAGAAATACAGGTTGATCTGAGACCACTGTGAAGCATTGTATTAATGTTGTATGTTGCCCCGTATACTGGTACATTCAGTATCTGACTTAACCCAAGACAGGGTCTATGGAAAAACAACCAAAAAAGAAAACACTAACTATTCCACAGTTAATACAGGTATGACTAAGGGGCTGTTGTTTTACGGAGTATCTAGACTTGACTGTCATGGTCAAAGGCCTGGAGTGCTCTTGTTTTTATCTGGGGACAAACACAGCAAGGTCTGTTCTCCCCAGCTGGAGCAAACTCCAACCTCATTCAAGTTAATCACAGATTAAAAGCTACTCTGTCTCATACCCACTGTACCTCCTCTGTAAAGTCATCTTAAGTATACCTAGCCTCTAGTTCTTGCTCCAACCCTACAAGCCCACAGAGATCATTCTCCAGAGACCACCAAGTTGCCCAGTGTCACACCTTAAGTGCATGTCAGATGGTCACCTTGTCTGACTTTTCTTTCCTAGGTGGTCAGGTCTCAGTTACAGGAAACACCAGCCTGCAGCAGCTAAGCATTCAAACTTTGACAATTTTCTTTAAACCACCTTACAACATATAGCAAAGTTATCCACAGAAAGGTATGATAATTTTAGGTAATATGCATTAGGAGTTGCAAATTTTACTTCACAGAATTTAGCAGTGATTATTAACAAACCACTGCTTTCAGAGGTCCAAGCCACGCCTGAGCCTGTTTCAGAGCACTGTCCTCAGTGTGGTTTAGCAAAAGCCCAGCAGCTACCATATTTCCATCCATTTCAACAATGTGGAGTCTCTGCTGGTATTATCAATACTGCACACAGCATAGGAAATTTTTTTTTCCTAAATTAACTAAAACCAAACTTAAATGTTTTGTGACAGCTGTCCTATGAAGCTAGCTTAGATGTTGCAAAGGTGAAGTTTCCTACCTTTCCACCTCCGAAATTCTTTCCTCTGCAGAAAATTCAAGTTTCAGTGCAGTATTTCAGCAAGATAGCAAAGACAGAGTTTGCAGAACGTTTCCAAAGAAAAGTCATGTGACCCATAAAGAATTTAAAATTGGCCAACACCTTTGGCCATAATGCCTACAGGTGCCCTTTTTAAATTAAGGATGAAAGAGGTACTTTAGCCACCTGCCCTTAAGGTCTAGAGCTTATGGTTTCTTCCCCTCTTCATTCCCCTTCCTTGTTCCCTCTTACTTTGAGGAAATAAAGACAATACAAACGATCTTTTTGCTGCACTGGCAAGTCTCACAATTTAACTAAAACCAGTTATATCTATCCACAGCAAACAGCACTTTGTAACACATTTCAACACTAATATTTAATAGGGTTTAACAAACAGAAATCAAGTATCAAGTGGTTAAAGGGGAAATAATAAATAATTTGTAACCTCCTTTCACTCTGAGCTACTTTTCCTGCCCTTTGAAGTCATGCACAGCACACTGATGGCTCCTTAAAGGAGCAAAAGCATAATGCTACCCTTTTTCCTTCAGTCTATTGCAAGATAGACAAACCAGCACTAACAGTTTTTACTGCTGAAGTTTCCAGAAGGCAACAAAACTCACAAATAACACAAGCACAACAACAAAAAGAAAGGATGTATAGCCAACAAATGCTAAATTCTCCAAGCTTTAATGGGGCAGAGGGACAGGGAGATGACTGAAAAGCTTTCCCAATTAAAGGGGGGGTTTAGGGTTGTTTTCTTTTATATATTTTATACCCCCAAATTACTTTCAGTTCAACTTATCAGTCCTTTTACAGAAAAACGTAAAGAACATGCTTTTTAATTACAGGACTCTTTCACTCCAGATTTCTCTGGAACATGGTCACTACCATGGCAGCCTGCTCTTAATATGAGCTATTATATATAACAACGATATATACCATAAGACAGTACATATAACAGCATCATATATTGCTAAAACTTTGAAATACTGGATTGCAACCTTAGCTCTGCTGAGATCCCAGGCCACTGCACACTATGAAACACTGACAGCAAACAATAACAGAACTAAATTTCCCAGGCTACATTCACAGGGAGTTAAGGACTGTTGATTGAAAGAGATTGAAAGAAAATACCAGAATGAGAAACCACCAAAATTTTCTTAGCCAACATTGAAATAACTAACAGACACATTCAGAGAGATATAATTATGTCCAAGACACTAGAAAATAGGTGCTACTGATAAGCTTCTAGATCCATAGTTAGGAACTTCATAGTGCCACTGTCAGAAAAATTAAATGCTTTGCAGTAAAGCTGAAATAAAAGCCTTTAATGTTGCAATCACCTCCCCAAATAAACTCTGGCCAGACCACTGAAAGATGAAGGTCTGGATTTGGTGGTTGTTCTGGCATCTGGGAGGGACAGGGTTACTTCTCCCCTGGATCTAGCTGGGCCCAGGTATCCCACCCCAGGTGAGCCATGCCCAGGGGGTAGCTGGGAGCTGCCGGGAAGGGGAGGGGGAGCTGGAAGTGCGGGGTCTATGACAGGTGCAGGGCTGCAGTCAGATGGGCGGCAGTCGGTACCGTAATCACTTTTGTATCTGTCTCCATCCATGTTACTGCTACTGTTTTCCCTTGTTCTACTTTGTTGTCCTGTTAAACAGTTGTTGTCCCAACCTGAGTGTTGCCTTTTTCTTCCAATCCTCTCCTCACCGCCGTGAGGTGTTAGCAGACTGATTGGCAGGGTAGTGGGGGGAAAAAGAG
>VZRU01011606.1:1685-51879 GCA_013398155.1 Pedionomus torquatus
AAAAAAAGCTAAGGTAGAACTGAGAAGGCAATCCTAGGAAACTTAGAGTTCCACCAAAATTGAAAGTAATTGTAGTTCTGCACAACAGTTGGGAAATACATGCTTAAATACATGCTTTTCTGTAGGTGAGGTCTTGTAATGGGCCTTTCCCATTGACCTCAAGGGAATCTTGTCAGTGCTGTGCCTCTTCATGGAGTACGTAATTGAGTGTTGGTGGGGTGTTACCATTCTTTTTTGCACTTAGATAATAAAAATAAGATGCTACTTACTAATATTATATTATATTAGTTCTATATTATATCTGGAACAGGTTATCCGGAGAAGCTGTGGATGGTCTACACCTGGAGCTGTTCAATACCAGGCTGGATGAGGCTTTAAGCCTACTTCTAGTAGGAAGTGTCCCTGCCCATGGCAAGGGAACTAGAACTACTAGAACTTGATGATCTTTAAGGTCTCTTCCAACCCAAACCATTCTACAATTCTGTAATGTTCAGGGGTTTTTGGTTCCCATATCAGTTTCCTGTCAAATACCTCAGATATCTATTTTCAGGCTTTGTTTTCAGCTTCCCAAATGTATCTTTAAAACAAACCAGTTAACATAAACTGTGCAGAAAGCTTTGTAACTGTCATTGGAAGTAAGTTAAAATTATTCTGTAAATGTTTATTGTACAAAAGCATTACCAAGAAGTTAGTGCCATTGAAAAAGAATGTTTATTATATAAAACTTCAATTTAATTTTATGATGGTAAGATCATTTCAGTATGATGCAGTGAACATGTATTTGAATATATCACTATATCCTTTGAAGATGATGTATCTGATTCCAGCAAAACTTCCCGATTCAATCACATTTGAATTCACTATTGCTGGAAACAACTAGCTTCACATAAGTAATCTCTGGAATTTTAACTGCTGTACACATAAAACTTCTAGATGCTACTTAGCCTTTCTGCAAGCTATGGAGTCTCCTGAGAAGAGATCTGTGTCAAAAGTAGTAATCAAAGGTATAGGCATTACAGATGTGACAAGTTATGTATCATGTAAAATATATTTAGTCATAATGTGTTAGCGTCTAGGAGGCTTAGTTGCTGGTTCACATTCCCGGTATGCTGTTTTGCAGTTTCCTAATAAATAACAGTCATTGCCTGAAAGACCTTACAGTGTAAGCCTCCAACCTTGCACATAGTTACATGAATGCTGAAATTTGCTACTTTGAATAGTCCCATTCTTCAAAGTCAGCGGTTTCAAAACAGTCCATTGTTTTTCTTTAAAAACAAAAAGGGAGTTTGTGGCTGCATGGTGGATTTGTATGAAGGCTCCCGTGTTCCTGTGAGTGTTGCCCTACTTTGAATACTCTACTCGGGCTTTACACGAGCAGTGAAGTCAACTCCTTCAGAATGAAGCTATTAATTTACTGGGCATGTCTCATACAGCTCCAGAGTGCATGCGCCTGTACAAACGGCCAGGTTTTCCAAGTAGCAGCTGGCTATCAAGTCAGACTGTCTATAAAACCAGAAATCCTATACAGAAGGTCTTCAGAATGTGTTAGGGCAAAAGACTTAGTTGGACAGTGGCTGTATCGGGGGGGAAAGCAAGTCCATGACAGCAGGCTCTGTGTTCAAGTAAGCCGTGTGAAATGTCTGTTGCTTTTGTTTAGCTTTTTTCCCTCATTCTAGGGAACTGACATCTTTCTTCTATCATGTAACCTGGTACATTAGGGATCTTCTCCAGAAGGCATTTTTGAAGTCTGCTACTGTGTCAAGATCGATACAGTAGGCCCAAACTACTGTGTATATTACACAACTAAAAATAAATGAACTGGAATTGGTGTAAACTAAAAGGACATCTCTGGGAGCAGAGTTAAGTATACACGAAGAAGTTTGCTGAAGTTAAGTATAAACAATAGTAAAATGAAGAGGATAAGACAGACAAAAAGAGTACCTAGGATATGATACCAGAGGAGTACACATCCTCAAGTTAAAGCATACTGGGAGATATTTATTACTCTCAATATTGTCAATTTCAATAACAGCAAGGTATATTTCAGCACACTTGTCTGTGTTTAACTCAAATCCAGATGAATGAGGATGCCTGGAAAAAAGGAAAGCAAGGCCTGCTGTGGGCAAACAAGATATTAGAAACAGACAAAAGCAAAGGCTGCTTTGAACTCTTCTAGCCAAACAAATGCAACAGTAGTTTAAAAACAAAAATAGCTAGAAGTACACCCACTTGTCTGTGTGGGTACATCTGTGTCCAGAAAATACCAAGACTCTGAAAGTAACTTTTTGTTTTGCAGCAAGATACCTATTCCGTCCCAGATAGAAATGCAATTTCAATTACATTTCAAAATTAGAGCCATTAATTAGGACTTTATGAACAAAGGTATTGACTACTCAGTAGCAAGCATGCACTTCCATTGAGAAGTTAGGTAGGGAAGATTACCAACTGGTTTCTGCATAGGATACTTCAAGGAAGAAGCATAAGGAGAAGGGGAGAGGCTTGTAACTCATTACAAATAACCATTCTAAAAGTAGACTGTATAGAGTTACAGATGCATAAGTGAGTATTCACAGAATACAGTTCAGCCAGTGGGATTGTATAGAAGGAGAGTTCTTTTAAACCATCAGTGAAAAGACTGTTTTTTTCCAAGTAGCTATTTTAAGGCTGCAATTGTAACTTTACAAATGCAGGGTAACTATCCCTCACATTTCCCCTGTGTGGCCATCTACCAGTTCCCCTGCAGAAGTATAGACTGGAAGATTAGACGGAAAGAGATTGCTTCAGGTCATCAAGTCCTAGTCCCTGCTTTCATCCAGCCACATAGCATAAATGGGACTTGATGTGCTTCAAAGTTAGTGAAGCTTTTTCTGCCTTTCTGCTTCATACAGAATAACTTCCCCAGCTCATCACTTCTCTCAACAGTAGAAATACAGACTAATTTTCAACTTACTTTGTGTATGGATAGCTTTTAGCTTGAATACTGCCCTTGTGTGTATATAACAATGTTATAGATGTTTGTATATGTGTGTGTCTGTAGATATGTATATTTATACAATGTATTTATAGATAGATAAATAAATGTATGTATTTAATAAATATGCCCTCTTGATAGGGTTTGTTTTTTCAGTGGACAGCTACTGGTTTTCAGTGAAACAGACTCTACTTCCTGGTCACTTTCCTATCTTTTTCACTGTATTTCTTCTTATTAGAACTTCTGTTCTTAACAATAGTGTCTTATGAGTGACATGTGTGAAGGCATTGTTACTTCTCTGTGTTTTCTGGAAAGTTCTATGTGATTTAAATTTTAAGACTGTATTTAACTGTCTCTACCAAAATCACATTAGTGAGTCTTGGTCATCCCTTGAAGAATTATTATACCACTGTTTTTCACTTCTGTCAACTTTTCTGCTATAAACCAAAAGGTTATAAATGTAATTATTTCTAAATTAATGACTTTGCCATTTGTACTTTTCAGTTTCTATTGCCCTCTACTTTCTCCAGGTGTGCTTTTGAGTTGTGTGAAGGAGAAGTTGGTGTACATGTCAGTATAAGCACACTAAATAGAAAAACATGCTTGGCCATAAAATGTGTACTTGAATCCTTCTAGAATTCATGGGAACAGTTGTTAGTTTTTATTTTGTGTGAGTGCATGTAGTATTACATACAATGGGGATCTTTTTTCTCTCAAGACTGATATCAAGGATGGCAACCTGTTTAACATATGCCTTTCCATCTACCTTTCACTGTACGTGCTTTTCCAAAATTATGCCAAATTAGTATTTGATATGCTAGTTATGATTTGGCATGGTTTGTCATAAACAATAGGCATCTGTTTGTACAGAACAAACAATAAATCCTATGAGTTCCAATATTAAACATAAGATGTCTTGAGACAGTCACACAAATAACCTTTCAAATTAAAGTTTCTTATAAATTGTCTATGCAGGTTTTGAAAAGTGCAAGAGAGGAATCCAGGGTAGTGTAGAAAAGGGTAGTATAGGAAAGGGTGGTCGCTCATTTTGTTTAAACAAGGAATAAACAACTAGAAAGATGAGGCTAATAACGAAAGAAACACAATGGGGAATGAGTCACTCAACATGTAATTAATACTAGCATCTGTCACCATTTAATGGATACAGCACTAATCGGAAGATTTTGTATGTTAGTAAAATGTTTAGCTATTTACCGGTAAAGGGTAGGCATTGTATGTATGCAAAGGTAACATTCTTCTGTGCAGTATTCTGTATGTGATCTGCTCATATAACTGTCGAGATAAGTGAATTTTATCAAATACGCAACTGCAGAATTGTATGTTTGGTCAGAGATCAGCAACTAGGTTCTTTAATAAATACATACAGGACATCTGTCTGTACAGGAGCAATTACTGCAGGTAACTAGGCAAACAGTTCTGGTGACTGTTCCTGTTCTTTATCCATCATTGCTTCTATTGTTTAGTGCCTACTTCTACATCTTCAATCAGTTTCTGATTAAATCAATGTATTTTGAGTACTGAGAACTACAATATTTTCATAAAAGATCCTGTAAATAATTGCTCTCATTTCAAAAACGAAGTTGTTTTCTGTCTTTTTTAGTTGTAAGTAAAAATTCGGGAACTACAGCATTTAAATCTTAAAAAACATTTTAAAAGAACTCCTCTTTTCAATAAACAGTCTGATTCCATTTCAGATCTCTGTAAAAAAACCCTAAACATACACACACACACAAAAAACCCTTAGCATTGTCAATGGAATTTCAATTTTAAGAGACGTCAGTAGCTGATTTTTTTACTGGTTGTGGCCTGTTATTTGTCAGTTGTGAGTAATTTCAGGCTCTATTGAAACCTGTAAGGATAGTTCCTTCATATTGAAAATTGGTACTCTAAGGCTAACTAAGTGTTTTCTCTCTGTCTTGGGCTTGTTTTTATGTCTTAATGATGATACTTGATATATAACCTCTTTGATTGACAGAAGATGCCATTTGAAATGCTTAAACCAGATGGATTGGGAGAAAAAAATTAGCAGATGTTATTATAGTAATTAAGCTGAAATTAATTTTGTGTTATACTAAACAATTTTTTGCAAGATAAATTTGATTTTAAGTAAAGATCTGTGGCAGATGAACCTTTTTCAAAGTCATATTATTTTATTTGTATTTGAAACCTGCCATACCGGTTATTGCCTCGCTGGACCAATTTCATTCAAGTCTCTTCTTTGACATTTCAAATGGAAAATTTCAGTTCTTAACAAACAAAAAGAGTATAAAAATTTCTCTAGAGGGGGCGTAAAAACTTATAGTTTTGTTATAAGCTATCTATATAGTGGATTTAAAAAAAAACTAGCAACTTGATATCGTTGTTGTCTTAAATTAGAATTATTCCAAGCATAGTTCAATGACTTCAGCAGAAGGAAGCCATTTTGTTTCAGCTCAGGAAATGCTGTTATGCTGAAAAAGTGTATTTCCAAAATAATTGAACATTTTCATGGTAGTGGTATCACACAATATTAAGAAATTATTATCAGGATAATGTTTGTTAAGCCTAAAATATATAGGGAAATCTCCTTTGCTTTTTCGCTTTGTAGTTCAGGTATCTAAGTAAACATTAGAACTGCATCAAAAATGGGAAAAAAATTCTCTGGGGAAATAATGCTGTATTGGAAAAAAGCGAATATTGTTGTCAGGTGTTTCTGTCTGAAACTAAAATATGTTGGTTTAGCAATGTTGTGATGCTGTCTTATAGTTTCGATGTCTGATAGTGTCTCTTTCTTCTTCCATAATGCACCACCTCTGGATGTATGCAGTTGCTAGATCTTACCCATCAGGGAACATTTGGGAATACTTTGGTCATGCTGCAGTATTGAAGATGTAATCCAGCACAAGAAAACAACTGACATAGGAAATTTTGGACTTTTAACAACTGAAATACAGCTTGTGATGTGTTGCTGAAGCAATGCTGGCACTTCAGGGCTTTCCTTATTGGTGGATCATGGTTTCTTTGCAGAAGGCATCACATACAGCAATATAAATGGTGGGGTTTTTCCTTCCCAGAAAACAGTTGTCTCAGTTTTGGGGTTGTTGTTTGTTTTCCCCATGAACATTACTAAATGCTTAACACTGTGAAACATTCATTTATTAATTTTAAATTAGATATTTAGCTGATATTGAGTCCTTAAGTGGCTATTATGTGTGAAGTTCAGCTGTTTGTGAGCCTAAGATAATTCAGTACTGTCACGGGGGCTTATAAAATTCTTGTTTCAATAGTGGCTGAACTCTTATTAGAAGATGCATTGAAATAGTCCCATAACAATTTCAATTAAGGTATGTTAAAGATAAGAAAGTAATTCTAGTTAGTTCTCTGTTACCATTATTTACTATTAATCTGGTTTTCTGTATCACTGGTAGCCTAGAGATGATTTTTTTCTTTTGTCTAGGCTGATATTTGTCCACTTGTCTTTAGCAGACAGACAGCAGTATCATACTGAATTGCAATGTTTAAGCTCCCATCTTAATTTAAGTTTTATGCATGGCTTTAATACTTAAAGCTTTCTTCAAAGGTATGCTCAATCTAGTTCAACCTGCCAAGAATGAGTTTCAGGTCATGAAGGTGTAATAGTTTCTCAAGGTAAGCAATCACCACTATGTGATTGTGTTTCCTACTGTACCGTACTGTACTGTACTGTCTGTTGTTTATATGTTCATTATTGTAAGTGCTTGTTCTTCCAGAGAAAGATTTAGTTATATTTTTCACTTGCCTTACTTTAGGTAGTACATCCCTTATCCCTGTTGCTCTGTCTTGGGAAACCTCAGGAGAAATTCTACTTTTGTGTTATCAAAGGTAAGTTTGTGTTGACATCTGTTCTCATGTTTCCCTTCTTCCTGCTTCAAGTTAGGAAAATAAGTGTTTCTTCTTTTCTCTTGCCTTTATTAACTAAGAGCAGTTTTCCTTATTTAATTTCCCGCATACACAGCAGCAATCATCATGAAGAACCTTCAGATACGTTTACTTGAGGATATATTTATACTCTGTTCATTTATCAAAAATCAGTGAAATGCATTCAGTAGTGTGTTCAAGGGAAAGAAAAAAGGAAGAAGAGTAGGAGGCAAAGCTAGAAAAGGATCAGGATTTTTACCTTAAGATTTGCTAGATTATGAAAGGCCTTATCTGAAGGTGCACTAGTGTAATTTAGAATTTGTTTTTAAACAAACTTGGTAAAGCTGGTCTAAACTTCTCTGTGATGCTTATTGTAAAGATTTATTTGATTTTGATTAGGTATAAACTAAATCAATTTGTGTTAAGCTGAAATAAGCCTACATTAAACCAAAGTAAAAATGCCTGCAGCTTTTGAATGGACTTCACTAAATTAGATTAAAATTGTGCACTGGGTGGAACCAGTGTAAAAGTAATTTGCTGAATGAAACCTGGATTAGACAAATTATCTGGAGAAGTGAAGTAACTAGAAGAAAGAATGCTAGTGCACAGTAAAATGATCAAAATCACTTGCCAAAAAAGTCAAAATGATATTGTAGGAGAGTGTCTGAGGCTAGAGTTCTAAATGACATAAGAGGATAATAGTGAACAATAAAGGGAAAGGAATGACAACAGTTGGGGATTGCAGGCAAGAGAAGCTGTGTACCTAGAAAGCATCAAAAGAGCAAGCAGATGCTTGTGACAGGAAATGCAATGCATGTATTTAATATACATGCACAGCAAGTTATCATGACAACTGATAAAGAAAGGTTAGATTTCAGCATTTACCAAGTCAGCTACAGCTGAATTGTGCAATTGTTTCCTACGCAGTTTACAGTGAGACTGAAACCTACAGGTAACAAGTGTTAAGTTTAACATAAAAAAAAGTAATTAAAATTGGACTGGAGAAAACTGGTGTTTGAAGAAACAGAAAGAAAAGGAAAGAAAAAAAACTTTTTCAGAGATCACGCTACCGGTAGTACTGAGTTGGTAACTGATAATGAAAAAGTGCATACTTGCCACCATGGCTTTATCTGAAAACTGGAGACACAGGTAGGAATCGAGTATATTGGAATACCTGCACAATGTAATGGATTTTATAGTGTTCCTGTCATTTGATCAAGTGGAATTAAAGATGTAAAAAGACAGCAAGGAAACTTCGAAAAACACATTGAGAGTGTTAGTCTCCTCTTAAAAAATGTGGTGAGATTTTAGGGGCCAGCACAATCAATGTGTCTCAAAATTTACAGTAAGAGATATCAGTGCTGAAAGTGAGCTGACTACATCAGAACATAAGAAAACAATTTTCAGCAGATATTTGATTAGACTGATTGCAGATACATACAAATCAGGATGATAAGTATCCAAGAAGGGAGTAGTGGTATGATTGAACTAAGACTTAATCTGTAACAAAAATGATTGCCAGTTCTATGCACATACCCTGCTAAAGGAAATGCAGATTCCCTAGAAAAGGACTTTCCATTGTAACACTGCTGTATTTTAGGACTTTTCATACACATAGGAGGGAGTCTGTCTGTTCTGTTGTGGTTTTTTACTGTAATGAAGGGAAAAAAATTAAGAGGGAGGGGGGTGAACACAGGGCGACTCAGAAGAAATTTAAATAATTGACTAACCCTGAAATTGTAACAAGGAGACCTTGACATTGAAGCAAGGAGGATGAATTAAAAGGAATAGTTTCAAATGAAACCTGTCAGCATCCTATCCATCTAGAAAGGAATGTTATGTCTTGCACTTAGCTACCATCCTTTGTTCTGTTAAATATTGGAATAATCTCTTTGTGCCAGTCTTATCTAGCTCTGCCTGTTTAATCACATTAATAAATGGCAAGTATCATGCTCATAATTGAAGACTGATTTTTTATTCCCTCTGCTAGCGTTGATGTCCTGTCAGCACATACCCCCCTCCTTTCTGCATTGTCTCTCACTCTTCTGCTCTTGTATTGTTTTCTCTGATCTGTGTGCACAAACCAGTATAAAGATAGAAGTTAGCCTGCAAAGCACCTGTGCTGTAAGCATCTGTGATAAGGATCTGTAGCTTTTTTTTTTTATGCTTATTTTCTTGTCTATTTATTTTCCTCTGCAAGCACTGAGGAAACTAAGGAGGAGCAATACCAATATAGGAATAAACTACGTATGTAACTGAGAGGAAGGGAAGAGAACATGGTGAGGCAGCAGATCTTTTGCTCAAACAGGACTAGTGCATTCCCCAAAGGAAAAAGCAATTATTTTTTTCCCAAGCTTTTTATTCTGTCTTCTTCCTGTATTTTACTAAAATGTTTTTCAGGTACTTTAAGTGGAAGCCTTTGGTAGTTACGGACACATATGCATGTAGAGCTTAGTTTTTAAGGGTATTATAAATGTTCTAATTTTAACTCAAATGTATTCTGTATAGTTCAATAAACTGAAGTGTTTTATTCCTTGTGCAGTATTTCAAGAAGTATATTCAGTATATCGAGGAGAAATAACAGTAAACTATAAAGAAGGTCATTCAATCTAGATAAATAAGTCTTCTCTTTAAATTGCTGCTTATTTTAAAAGAACTAGTTGTCTTATGCAAATATGAACATCTATATTTATGTACACTTGTTTTTATAGACTATTATCTAAAACTTTAGAGTGCTTTTTTTTTTTTTATTAGAAACCTGTTATAAATGGCAGGAGGCATAAATACATGTACAAGTAACCTACTGATACTAGTTAATTAGTCAGAGGACAGGTGGGATGTTGTCCCTGAATAACTGGTCAGAAAATAAAAGAATATCTAAGAAGTGACTGTAGAGCAGCAATAAAAGCATGTTTGCATGCTTGCTCACTAGCTTAGCACAGTTGGAGACTTACCTTAATTGGTGAACGCATTAAAACTTTCTATTGATGTAGTATAATTAGGAGGAAGAGTAGTCTTGCTGGTTGGATTGTTTAACCCGCTTCAGTTACAACTGTTTTCACAGTAATATCCATTGGGAAAAACAGAGTTAAATATTACTGAATTCATTTACTCTTCTTAATAGTGTCTTTCCACCTGTCTGATAGAGTGTTGTTTTTTCTCTGAATGTTTTACAAGGCTCACCAGTATGTCCATCAAAACATAATTAATTTTTTAAGCTCTGTAATAGCAGAATGATCAGATTAAGGAGATGGATCTAAACCTACAATGTGTTATAAGGAGTCTTCTATTATTCTGTTTTCATTGGTAAATGGAAGCATTGTTTAATCACACGCTAGGGGTAATCATTTTCAGGATAGTACTGGTTAAGTTACGTGATGTGGAGCTAATAGTTTAGTGCAAATTATATATTTTTGTTGCTTTATCTTAAGTGTTTAGATAAATGGTTTAGCAGTAGTTTTGGAGCATTTTGTCTTCTATTAAGCATTTCGTGTTTATTATCTTAAAAACCCAATTATAAAATTAAGCTGTTTTTCTGTTGTTGCTTGGAAGATAAAGATGCAAGATATTCATCTTCAATAGCAAGGAATGATTACAACTGCTTTTCAGGTCTGATGCCCAAAATCTCCAAAGGCAAACTTAAAAACATATATTAAGGGTTTTCTTTTTAAATCTGACTCTTAAATGGAATAAGTGGAATAAGGAAGCTGGAGATTAAAGTTATTCTTGATGGATGGTGAATTCCTTGTGAATTCTTTTTTTCACATTCTAGGTCAAGCTAAACACTGTGGGGTAATGATGGTGTACAGTAGGCAGTCCACCTTCATCCTCTGCTGGCTCTTCTCCATGTTCTTACATTTACAAAGAACTGAAACAGCCAGCTGAGCATTTACCTTGTATCCATATGTACTACAAAAGCATAGTTGGGCAAAGTCTGGATTTTCAGGTAAGTGTCCTCATGTGATCATATTTGCTAAAAAGCTCCTACAACATGATAGCAGGGCTCTGAAAAATCAAGTAGTAAGCCACAAAAGAGAAACCTCAGTGTTCAGATTGAGATGCTGGTTGATTTATATAAAACTGGCAAAAGATGCTTCTCTGATTGCAGGGCTTATGTCCTGCTACCAAAAAAAAAAATAAAATCTTACTGCAAGCAAAAGATATGAAAGAATTTCTTGACTTTTGTGCAGCCGTGATTAACTGACTTAAACATGAGAGTGACTGCCATTTTCTTTTGTGTAGAGACAGTGATGAAATTATTGGGAATAAAAATGTTGCTATGTAACTTTGCCAAGATCATGGTATGAATATTTGGTAATAAGCTAAATGTCATCTCTATAATGATCAATTTCTTTGTTGTTTCACAACATCTTGTGAAATACCTATATGTTGCTTGTTATGCTGTATGCAGGCATAGTGGGAATATTTATTTAAACAAAGGATATCTTTTCATCTCCAAGAATCTAAGTAGTTTTGGAGGCAGCAGGAAGAAAGGAGACTTAACAGATTCTTCTGTTCTACGAGATCTGCATTCTTGCTTTTAAGTTAATCACAATGTGCCATTAGTAGCCTTACATGAAACAATTGCTGGTGTGTGTTACCGTTCTTCCCACAGGGATCAAAATAGCATTTGCTTCAGCTAAATCAGTGTCAATGCAAAAACATTACTTCACTCCACCTGTCTATAAAGTTATTTAGCATTTTATTTTAGTTCTTTTGAAAATGTTATGCATTGTTGGTGCTACTCGGTGCTATAGTGTAGATATGGTTGCCTCTTTGTGAAAAGTGAGTAAAATTTTAAGATGCCTATTTTGCATTTTTTAAAGTGACCTAGAAGCCTAAGCTTCAGTCACATGCAAAATAAGCATAGCCCTGCCTAAGCCAGAAGATTTCTATTGTCCTGTTCAAATTTTCCTTTATTACTTATGCAGTCAAAGCTGTAGTGTGGATGTAGCTGCAATAGCATGAAAAACTTAACAGTACTATAGTATCAGCTTCTTAATTAGATATGGCTATGTTAGAATAAGGGTAGAAAAAGCTATGACAGGAGGAATGCTTTATCATATATAAAATTCAGTCTACTCTAACAGGGAGTGGTCAGCTGAAGGAAGCAGGTAAGCTGGTAGTTTTTATTGTGCAAATTCATTTCAGAATTAAAAAAAAATATATAGGCAGTGAAGGCATTTGATGACTATGGCTTGGAAATTGAGCTTAGGTTTGCAAACTCTTAGGAAACAGATTAACTGATACTGGCTTCAGGCAATCAAGTGGAAGATATTTAGGTATACAGATCATAGTTTTAGAAATATCCGCCTTATATCACTGAAGATGTTTCAGTAACATCTAATAATGCTGATATTTATTCTACTTTTATTTTGTGAAGATTTATGTGAAGGTGAAATGGATGACTTCTGTACCAAGGTGCATGAAAGTAGAATGCTTTATTTGAAATTGTAGCAAAAATGCAACAATATTCTCCATGATGAAACAAGACAAAATGAAGGACAGAAGCTTTTGAATACTCTAATTTTGAAATCAAATAGTAAGGGAACATAAATTTTTATACTCTCCTTCAATCCACAAAATCCAGCCAAAAGCAGAGATTTTTTTTCTAATCTGTGGAAAAGTAATAGAATATGGAATCAAACAGCCTGGGAGAAGGGATTTAGTAAAGGTACCAGTCTCTAACTGAGAATGTGACTGCTTTTTTCAGTAGAAACACAATGGCTTCTTCACTGCACAGAGGAGTGAGAGCTTAGACTGCAGTGATAAATGCAAGGCCAAAAAGAAAGACTGAGGGTTTAAACCATTCACCACGGACAGAGGAAAATATTTGAATCTAGATCTCTTAAATCTCAGCAAGCACTAATTTGTAGATCCTGGAGTCACCTTCCTCCTCCAGAGAATGTTTAACTATTTAAAGTAGAAGAATTTAAGAGAAAAATAGGGAAAACACATCTCCAAATAACCTGTAATCTGATAAATTACGTTTTGAGTTACTAGTTTTAAGCAAAGCAGAAAACCGAGTCTGGAGAAGTTTGAAATCCTAAAGATATGTATTGGAGAAGGAAGTAGTTTTTCATATATGCCTTTATAACAGGGCTTCACAATTTGTGCTGTCTTTCTTCAGCTTCTCCCAGAGGTTTTTCATTATACACTACGAATCTGTCATGTGAGACTTGTCTCTAGTTCTATAACTTCTGAAATAGATTAAATTAATGGAAGGTTGAGCCCAGCATCCTTAAAAGATGGCTCACCATATGACAGACTGAATATTATTTTCTTCTTCAACATAAATAGTACTATGCTTCAGGTAATCTGCAGCCCAGATTAATTTTGAAATAGATGCTTCCTCAATAGCTTATTTGTTGCTAACTCTCACTTAAATATTTTTGTCGTATTATTTGTTGAAAAAAATTGCTATGACTTATTATTTGAAGCCTTGGCTGGTTGCAGCTGTTCAGATTTGGTTCTGATGATCCTTTCCTATTCTCTCTTTTTTTCTTGAGGAAATGCTTATGGAGTAAGCGATGTGGTGATGAACTGCTTTAAAGCTTGCACCCCCAAATAACATTGAAAATTAAATATGTAACCAGGAGGCACTTATAATACTTTTAATTCTTCATCTTTTTAATCTGTGCAGAAAGTATAGGTATTACAAAATCTGTGCAATATTTTTCTTTGGAATAACCCTGCGCTAACAAATTACCAAGGTAACTAGTTTGTCCTGTGTGTTTGTACATAAGGAATTTTTTGAATGGAATAATGCTATTATCAGTTTGTTCCACTATAAATCAAAGAATAATGTTTAGAAAATACACAGGGGTGTTCAATATAATTACTTGAATATTTTATTTTTCCCGGGCCTCTGCGTATTGGCCTAATCTTCCCATTCTGGCAGATATGTCTGTTGCAGTGTGCTTCCTATAGAAGAATTAAGAAGAGATTACTGAAATAAGTATTTCTGCAATTTTTGAAGTTAGCATCAAAATGTTTTGGAATTTATAATTGTGTAACAATATTACACATAAGTAAATGTCTACAATCATGTTAAGATATCTACTGTAATTACTTTAAAAATAGGACAGAGGTATTTCATTTGTAGAGTATTGAATTAGAGTTCCATTTTAGGGTTGGTTGGATTTTATGAAGATAAAAGTGCTGAATTGTTTGCATTAAATACATTCTTGTACATCTTTCTGTACCTAAACTTTTATTAAAGATAAATACACTTATATGCACAAAATACTAAATTAGAAAAAAATAAATAAATAGAATACTTACTGTGGAAAGTTCATCTTGCTTCCACCAGTGCTGAATTTGGGCAAGCATCTGCTGTCTGCATTTATTGTACTATATATGCCAGACTGAAAAGTATTTATTAATGTATTTTATAACAGATCACAACACATTGTAATCCATTGCACAATTTAGTTCTGCTTTTTTAGGAATTAGACTTCTAAATTTGTGTATAGTTAAATCTATACGGTTATACAGAAAATTGGTCTGAAGACTGTTGTTAGGTATTAAAGTTCAAAAGTTGAAAAGCAATAGTTGTTGTTAATCATTTTTGGTTAGTGGTCTTGGGGGCAGGTGGCCATTTTCTTTTGCACTTGCACTTGGCATTTCCATTCTGAGAAACTTTTGGTTTTGTTTTTAAGAAATGTCACTTCCTAGAGTAACATTAAAAAACCAAGTGAAAGCATATTAACCATGTTTCTTTTCTCCTTTAACAGTAATCGTTTTTTCCCTGTAATATACTGTATTCTTGCACACCATTTTGAAGGGTGTGCAAGCTGAGGAACATGTAGGAAGATGTCTTTGCTTTAACCATTTGCTTATCAATTTTGTTCTGACCATATTCTGACTTCATTTTCACAAATAAAAATGGAAGTAGCCCTATGTGCTGATTCTCCCTACATCGCTAAAGATACAAAGACGTTTTGAAAGTACAGTGCAGCATTCACTGCCCACTTATCCCTGTGGTGGACTAAAACATATGAGTTCTAAAGCTTTCCCAGGGAGTAAGATCATCACTGTAACAGAATGACAAGTAGTTTATAACCTCTTTTGCATTGAATCCTCACCTTATCACTAGTATGTTAAGTGGTGGTGTTTCAGTGACATGGTGGTCTGTATTGTGCATGTACATTACAGAAATGTTAACTCTGCTATTATAAAACGTTTCAGTGGTGTAATTTGTTTTTCTTTTATTAAATTCTAGAATGCAGATGGGCTGAATGGATTTTTTTTTCCCTTCAGAAAGGCAACTGTTTCACTGTAAAATGAATAAAGATTATGTATGTCGTTGTAAAATAGGATGAGCTTACACAATGGAGTAGGATGTTTTTTCTTCTGTTAACATAATGAGGGTTAGTTTGCAGAGCATAACGAATATGTCTGAGAGTTAATTGAAGCTATTTTGTGTGTGTGCTATCAGAAACGTGACTTAGTAATTCCAGTTACCCCCTGTAATGATACACAATGAACATTAAAGTGATACATTTTAGCTGACTATGTTTGACATTCAAATATAGGTGTTAAGTCTTTATTCAGATTTATTTACTGTTACTTTATATGAGAGATCAGCAGGAGAAAAGCAAAACTTGAAAAAATACAGAAATTAGTGGCATGGGCCTGCCTTAGCAGATTGTCTGGAATCTGAGCTTTAATTTGAAAATTAATGATGAAAATGAATGCAACTCATTAGAAGTTACTTAATTCTTCTCAACTTTAAAAATCTACATTTGGACACTAAAATACTAGAGAGATCTAAAGGTAGATTTTCTGTTTAGAGATGTAATCCACTGTTGTCAGATCTAAAATTTGTAATAGCAAATTTAACTGTTCTTCAGTCAGTGTACGTGAGTAGTCTCTCTGGCATATTGACAATTAACTCAAGGCTTGCTTTTCATTTTCTCAGACCACATGCCCATAGGAAAAGTAAGACTTTATGAAGTTTATTTCTTATATACACATGTGTGTGTTTATAAATGTACACCTCACTAACATTCTCATTTGTCAGTTGTATTGCTCAGTGTGTCAGGAATCCACCTATACATAAAACAATTTAAACCCCTCAGTTTTCTCAACTAAATGGAAGGAAATAAACCAGGTTAATATTAGTAAAATTACAAAATAGTATTTTTTTAACCTTGCCTACAATAGCAACTGAATCCTACTTTTGGCTTGGAATGTGATCTTTGCTAAAAACTTGCATAAAAGAAGAGACATGATTACAACTTTCTTCTCCTGTAGACCCAGCTGTGACAGCAACAAGAGTCATTATTAAACACTGACACACTATTCAAGTACATATGTAATGTTTTACGAGAACTATGGGAAAATTACTGATAGGCAGGGCCACTTGCTCTCCATCGTTTCATAGCTCCATAATTTACTATTCACATTAATCTTTTTTTTTTCTCAGTTGCATGCTTTGTAATGTGGGCTTTCTTTTCTTTGACTCTGAAAATGTGAGTTGAATGTATACTTCTGGAGAGCTTTTTCCAGAGTTTTCAGGCAGTCTAAGTGCTGAGCTTTGAACTGTCCTATTAGTTTTGATTTTAACAAAATCTTAAAATGACAGTTTAACTTACAAGACGGCTACTTTTGAATGTCTGAGCAGTTGAATGTTTCTACTTAACCACATAATACAGTGCCTGATGAACTGTATTTCTGTGACTAAATGAAAACAAAAAAGAGAGTGTTTATAGTTTTGCAAGTTGAGATGTCATTAAACATGCTCTAATTTCTGTGAACAATTTGCACACAGCGGTTGGAAACACTTTATTTGTATGTAAAAACATTTCACACTTGTCTAGGTGCATTAGGAGATGTTTATTGTCCTTTGAAGCATGTCGTAGGGCTGCTGGTAGTGTAACTGTAGTCTGATCTCTTGTGATAACTTTGTTTTGGGAATCGTAGTAATATTTACACAACTGGAAAGCTGAATCTTAGCAATGTATTTAGCTTATGGTACTTGATATTAATTTCTTCTTTTTATTTTTTTCTTCCACAATTGCAGGTAATTTTCAGGTGGTGGAAAATCTCACTTAGAAATGAATGTTGTGAATCAAGACGGGGAGAAATTAAAGAATCCCAGGAAGACTTTTTGGGTGATTCTTCTCTTCACAGTAAGATAACAATAATAGTTACAAATTTGCTGTAGCATATAATGGAATAATCTGTGATATTGATCTGTAATAACATTCATGAAATATGTGATTACTTTCACTAACAGGCTTTTAAAATGAATTTATTAATATAAATTAATATATGAATACTGGAAAAAAAACCCAAAAGACATGACAGTAAATGTAAATATAGGATCAATTCCAGCAACATTGACAGTTTCATTATAAGACAATGACAGAAGTATTAGCAACAAAAATAGACCAGAAAGCAATATTTTTATTGCTAATAACTCCATCCTTATAATGCTCTGTGCCAGCACATTTGGTTTTATGGCCGTGTTATGAGCCACCTAGATTCTTAACCTGATTTAATGTAAGTAACACCAAGGTGCTTGGGATTTTGCAAGTGCAACATGACTTTAGGAGCATACAGCCGGAAAAAGAAAGGTAGCGAGGACACCACTAAGTAACCTCAAAAAGTAGATTAGTAGAGCTGTTTTCCAACCTGTTCCTGATAGACTGGCCACTGAGAGCACCTGAAATAATCACAACTTTTCCCAAAGTTCCATGGGACTAGGTTTCCCAAGTAGTTATTGCTCTGCATCCTCTTAGAATCTTGATTCTCAGGAGTAGATTAGATGAGAAATGTCACGTCACAAGATATGGTTGGTCACGGCTTACAGAGGAAACAGACTCCTGAAAATGCCAAGGCAAAAACAGATTAATTCAGCAACTGCAACAAATAAATACATGAGGTCTGAGCTATGACCTGGTCTGAAAATGGAGCACTTCCTAACTGCGCCTTGCAGGGCCTGGATTGAGATCCAGGGCTTTTGTAGCACAAGAGACTAGGTAGCACTCAAACACCCTGCATTGGGGAAATTTTTGGCATTTGAGGTTTGTTGGGTTTTTTAGTTAAATAAGCTGCTTTTGTATTCTGATTTTTTTTTTCAGACATAAGAAAATTCAGTTACAGATGTGACTTCTTATTTATCCTATTTTTATCATGAACTTGAAAGACATAATTTCCAAATGAATTACTCTTTTCCTCAACAACAGCTTTGGTAGAGATCAACTTACACCTTGGCAGAGGAGGTCTGGTTTCCCAATAAATATATGAATCTCAGGTGGTAGGGGAGAGGGTAAAACTTTCCTCGAGAGGATATGCTTGTTTTCAAGAGTAAACTTAAATGTATACCCTTTTAGAGTCTGAAATAAGACCAACATGTTTCCTATGCTTTGCTTATTAAAATCTAACACTTCCTACAGCACAATCAAGATACATATTTTTTTAAGCCTTGGTGAGTTAATGTGGTCTGTGTTTCTATGTTTAGCTTTGTGTTTCTGATCCTCATTATAACTTTTGCAGCTGGCTAATTTTGAGTGAATGTGATTAAAATAATGCTTCCTTAGGCAGTTGGGTAGGGACATGGCAACTGACTGCTGTTAGTTCTCTGCTGATGGAAAGACAGCACATTCTAAGCTCATATGACTGGATATACGCACAAACCACAGAAAAAGTTTCAATCAGCACTTGCAGTCTGTAACAAAACAAATATTTGATTCGAGTTATTATTACTTGTTTTGACTAGGAGGGGAATGAATGTATTGTGAACCAATAGAAAATGGAACTGCCTCTTGAATTTAGCTAGTGCTTAGGGAGCCTTTAAATATGCTATGCTTGTTTGCAGTAGGTGTATATAATTGCTCCATTAGTTGAGGCAGAGTTGCATCACACTTTAACTTGACAAAATTTATTATCAATTTTTATAAATTTAAGCTTTCAAAGAAGTAGTCTTCTGTACTTTTTTAGATAAGAATTACATAGAACTTCTAGCTGAACTTTAGAAATGGATTTTAGTGTTCTTATTCCCAAAATTTACTTCTAATTTTTTTTTATATACCTCATAAAAGTAGAATTTATATGTGAACATATATTAGTGAGGGATTTAGCTTGGGTTTTTTTGTCATTGCTTATACTGTAAGATTTTCCTGTGGCATTTGATCATTAATAAAATGCCACAATGAAACATTTGGTTTACATTACCTGGGTACAATGATTCAAATAGTTAACGTATAGTTTTCTGCTGTTACTCTGTGTGCTTTCAGCAGGTTACGAATAAGATTTGCCTGCTTTTTCTTGAAAAGTGTTATTGGTGGTTCAGAGGTTTCCTATCCCATAAAAAGTATTGAAAGCCACAGTTGCCATTCTTTCCTGCCATTTAGCCATTTCTTTCTCCTTCTAAAATTATCTTTAAAACCATACATGGGATTTTCCCTCTTTTTTTTTTTTGTAAAATTTTAATGTAAAGTAGAAGTGTTTGGTTTTCAGAAAAATGCTAAAATAAATAAAAGTATTATAAATATAAATAACTATGTTTGTGAGAAGTTTTATTGTTATATTTTTATTATTTCTGTCCACAGCTCTTGCTGTTCCACACAATCAGATGTTTTTACACCTCATTCTTACCTCCTGTTAAGATGAGCTTTGCTGTTATTCTCCTAAGTATTCACAGATTTTTTTTTTCAATAATTCTCCACAAATACATACAATGGAATAATATTCTAGTTATCCTTACTGAATTTTTTGCCCAATGAGTGTTTACATACAAGGCTCCTCACCAGACCCGTGGGTTGCTGCTAAACCTTTGGTACAACTCTACCAGCAAAATGTTTATGTGTGGTATATTGTATGTTTATTGTGTGTATGTTGTATTAACGTGTATCTTTCCTTTATCGGACAGTGAAATGAGGTATCATTAGTTTGTTTTCATAATCGCAACTGAGTCAACAGAGAAGAGCAAGATTTTGTATATTGTAGTTTTGCAAAGATGGCAAATGAATTGTTGATAGGGTAGGGCAAGAGAAGAGAGTGAGTGAGCAAATAGTACAACTCATCAAGTGGTATCCAGCACTCATAGGATGAAAATATCACAGAAATTCAATGTACTTTCATAGTTAGTTCATCATTAGCTGCATATACAATTATAAAGCAGCATAAATCCAGCTAAATATACTTTAAAGTAGCCAAACCAAACCATATTATTGTTTCTAGAAATAAATAATCATCAAGGAAAACTCAAGGACCACCAAATATGCATGTGGTAGTCTGTTTAATCATTCAACATGAAATAGATGCACACTACAAACATTATCATCACCGTTCCTAGTATGCAAAGATTTGGATCATTCTTCCATATCAGCTTGAGTTACATCAGCCAATTTTTAGTTGACTGTGTAGATAATTTCTGTACGTGCATAAAGAATTTGAGGAAAATTACCAACTGTATAGAACTGAGTACAGTAACAGAAAAGAAGGTTTGAACGGTATTGGGCATCTATCCAAAAGACACAAAGGAAGATACAGTGATAGTTTCCTTCTACATAATTATCTTCAGAATATTTTTAACAAAAAAAAAAGAAGAAAAAAAAAATTAACACATTAACAGCAAAATCATGTGATGTGGAAAGCTCTTTTAAATGTGCTCACAAAAGCTTAAGTTTTCTAACTAATCTTACAAAATATTTTGGAGATAAAACTGCTGCATCAAAATTGGATGTACTTACCGCCTATAGTCAGTTGAGTTTCAACTTCCAAAATTCTGTTTCTCTTATTTTAGTACTTTAACATACATGAAAAGTTAGACTCTAGTTGGTTTGGAAAAAAACAACAAAACAAACAAACAATGAAATCCCACAAAACAACAACAATAAAGTCCCCCACTTTGGATGCATTACAATAATTTCATAACACCAAAAAAAAAAAAGTGGTAATTCTGCTTTAAATTTAAATTTTAACCCCTGTGTCCCTGAATGAAAAGGGGCGGTGGGAAGGGAGAGAAGTCCTTTACAGATCTGGATGACTGCATTCATATTGTCAGATCTTAGGAAACAACATGCAGTTCCAAAATTTACCACTGGTCATTCATTAGAAGTGTAGCAAATTGTATTCAGAATCCTGTTTTATAATAAACCAGTATTTTTATTAAAGCAATTTGATTAAATAGATCAATAATCTGAAGAAAGTGTTAAATTCAGAAGCCCAAAATCCAAGTTGGAAATTGAAGCAGGGACAATCAACTGTATAAATGCAGGATGGGGTGTAGCTCCCTAAGTAGCAGATCTATAGAAAAAGAATTTGGCATTGTATTGGATCAAAAAGCCAATGAGTCAAAAAGTGTCATGTCACTGTAGAAGATACCTACAGGTATCTTCATTTTAGTGGTTTAACTCTACCTGCATAAGATAAGATGTAGAACTACAGGGGCTCTTAATGACAGAGCCATTGTTATTTTCCCCAAAGCATGCAACTGAAGTACTTTTTTCAGTTGTTTTACTAACCTCCTCCTGAGTAAAATAACACAGTCTTTTTGTAAATAAATATATACATATGTGGAAATGTGGACAAAATGTATCTGGACAGGTTTTGGTTCAACTTTACGGTGTTTTAATGTTCCTTTGGCATATGGTAAACAATATACAGGTTTCTTTAACTAAAGCTTTGTTTACTGCTTAGGCTTCCTGAATGTCACTAGCAACTCTTAAAATGAACAGAAATATTCTACGTTACTAATGTTGAATATAAGATATTTTATGTTATTTTCCCTAGAAAACATGTAAAAAATTGAGCTGACTTTTATGATTATTAATTATTTTTTTTTAAGAATTATCTGAATAATTGGGAAGAAATTTCATGCTTTTTACAAATCTGTTGTCTCTTGGGTTTGTTTGGGTTTTTTTGTCACAGTTCAGGTTGCTATACTGTTTGGTGCCAAAGTTCTGGAACATGTCCTCAATCTGTGCCGAAGTAACTATGACTTCCTGGAACGGCTTCCTGTCCCATTGCTACTGTACATCATTTCCTTTCTGGAGCTTGAAGATATTGCCAGGCTTTCTCAAGTTTCACGCAGATTTAAAATGGTAAAAAAAAAATCAACTTTATAAATTATTATATAAATATAAGATTGTTATTTCTGCTGTGCAGCATCTTGGTTTTGATTCATCTCAAGTTTAATCTAATCTGTCTCCTTAACTTAAATTTGAGATAATAAATTAATCATCTGGATACAAACAACTGAAGGGGTGCAATAAAGCTAGATCTTAGGAAGGCTGTTAGAGAGATTGTGGTTATCCTGTTGCATGTAATGAACACGAGGATTCAGACAATTCCATTGTAACTCATGATTTGGTGTTATGCACTACTCCAGGGTTAAGTATTTGAGATGTAAAACACGTGTTTTGCATTATGATTTGTGTTACTGTAATGTCTAGAAACTTCTAGAGACCATGGACCAGGATCACCTAGATTCATTTGCAAACAAAAAATCATTACCGTCCCTAGAGAGCTTATGTTTTAAATCTTTGACAAAAGACAGGAGCACAAGGAAAGAGTTTTTTTCCAAGACTTTTGTAGACCTCATAGCAAGGAACTGTAAGGAATGCAGGAGACAGCAGAAATTGTGCTTTCTTGCTCGGATGTTCTTTCCAGTGACCGTGGAAGTTTGCGAAATAGTATGAACATACTGAATTGAAACTTTAAAGAGTAAATAACAGAAGTTTCCACTATTGGCTGGTTGGAGCTAAGAGTAGCCTCCTGGACCTGAATGAGGGGTAACACTTTGGGAAGGATAACCTGGAAGTGCCAGGGTAATGTGTGCCAGTCTGTTGGTGCCAAAAAGAGAAAAGTCATAGCTGTGTTGGAAAGGCCTTTGAGAGGTAGATAGATAATAAGAAAGATAATATGTTTAGAGCTGTGATCTAGGAAGCTTAATTTTATGGATCTAAATACCTCAAAATTGCATTTTCTAACCCAATCACAGCCTGAGAAAAGGCTGCTGCAATAACTCAAGCAGTGAGAGAAAAAGTGTTTAGCTTACAAAAAATAGAGGAGAAGCATATTAAAAAGAAAAGTAACTTGATTCTTATCCCCAGGCTGGCTGTAGGAGCCTACAATGAAGCCTGTCAAGTTATGGGTTGTATGGTTACTGAAATCATTAGTGGTGAGACCTAGGAGAAGATAAAAACAGGTTTAGTCATCTTGAGTCAAATGTGGATGGTGACAGCTGGAGGCTCTCTGAAAGACTTCAGAGAGACAGATTAACCTTTTAGTTTGGAGAACATAGCATGTCTGTAGTACAGAGGGCATTTCCAAATTGTATCAGAATGAGATTACTCACAGGGTGTGTACCTTGAGGCTGTGTGGCCCAAATTCTGTGGAAGTCTGCTGATGGTTCAAGAGGATATGGCTGTACTGCTGTTCCTGTGGTGTGGCTCCAAAGACATTATAGATGCTTTAAAAAGACTGAGTTCAAGTGAGCACAAGGAAGGTGTAAAGAAAGCACAGGAGAAAATGGTGAGATAGCTAAATAGAGTAAGTTATGAATTTAAAGATGAAGGGCAGCTGGAAGTGGGTAAGCTTGCCAAGTTCTGGGCTTTCAGTTTCAAGTTGATCTTATGACTGGAAACAACCAGTAGAGGACGGGACAATAAAAACAACTAAAAGGGAGGAAGAGAATGGATAGAAGGGAGGTCAGGAAATTATTTCTTAGTACATTTGGAATCCATCTGTCATTTCCAGAGTGTGAGTGGAGCAGGATGAGGTACTGTGGAGGGCGGTAAACTTTTAATTAGTTTAACACAAAGCCTTGGATATTATGGTATTTAAGGAAATCCTAGAAATAATTAAGTTACAAAATACTGAAGGTAAGATTTTGGCACAATGAAATAAGTTATTACAACTAGTAATGCCATTACTAGTTTCTCTCATTTCAGCAGCATTTTTAAGGAAGTAAAATTTCGCTCCAATATGAGTTTTCACTTCCAGACCAAATAATGTGTAGGCTGCAATGCTGCTTTCTGTGGAATTTTAAAATAGCATATTCAGATTTTCAAATAGGGAAAAATAGAACAGTCTCTGCACTCAGAACTGGCAGGTGGGGTTGGAAAGGCTCTGTATGTCCATCCTGTGCAATGCATCCCCATAGGCTGAACTAAACAGGTACCTGCATTTGTTACCCCAGGAATGGCATTTCTCTGACTTGGTAGTTCTGAGCAGAAATACTGGTCTCCAGAGCATTCAGATGCTTTCAGTATGTGTTTCAAAGTATTTTACGTTTTCACTAGGTAGTATTTTTAAGTATTGTGACAGAAGCTCCACCTCCAAAGAAACAAAGTACGGAAGTCCTAATGCGAACACCACCACTGGAGCACTGTTTGAGTTTTCCAAATCCTTTTTTAGCGAACTGCTCTATTGTGATGTGTCCCGGCACAAGCTCAGGATAGGATTCGTTTCGTTTATTTAGTTCGAGGTCTTTAGAGAGCCAAAATTAAACTAGAAGATCCCCGCTTTCTGTGAGCTCAAGGAAGCGACTCCCGCTAGAGGGAGCCCGATTCCCAACGCAAGAGTGAGAAGGAGCTCTCCTGCGCTGGCCGCGCAGCGCTGCTCACCCCGCGGCTGGCTACGCCCGTGTACAGAAGGGAATGTACAGAAGGGAAGGTCTAATTGTTAGTAGGCAATTCAGAAGCCATTGGCAGGGGAAGAAAACCACAATAATGACAGTGATTACCTTTTTCCCTTCTCTAATTTTTTTTAATAGATGACCATATTTGGAAATACAAATATATGATACTAAAAGCCAGTCTGCACTGTTTTTAACTTAATGGTATCCATTTTTCATAGGAACAGCAGAATGGTTAGACAGAGAGCAAGCAGAAATTTAAAGAAAACTTTTAGAATGCAAATGTTTTAATTTCAGAGCTTCTACAGCAATTTCCCCCCAATAATCCCTGCTTTTCCATTGCTAAAATACAGTAGCATGTTGTGTGTGCCTGCACTATGATCGCTCTCACAAGTCAAGAACAATAGAAATAGGGCCACATATACTCTGATACAGCTTCTCTGTAGTCAATAAACAGTTTAAGGTATCTAGCTACATCAGCAGTATCTAACAGAAGTTATACCAGGACATTTGCTTTTCTGTTTCTGGTCCTGCTTGTGGCAGAAATACCAGCGACTTGCATTGGAGTAATCTAGTACAGCCCCACTTAGGTCCCTGCAATTGCACACTTAGAAAAGTTAAATGTTTGGGAGAAGAATCAGTGTTGCTGTGCTCCTGTGTAACTTAAAATGGGCAGATAGACAGAGTATCTTCCCAATACTTTTTCTGTGATGGTTGTCATCTAACAAATTACATCACTTTTTCTTCCTGTCTATTATGTAGTATTTCTATCTGATTTTGTTTATGGAGTCGTTCTGAAAGAGGGAAGCATCTCCTAAGAAACAGGCTTAATCTCTACAGTGCTCTGAAAGCTTCCTAAAACTGCATTTCTGTTGTAAATCCAAAGGCAATTTGCTTATTACTTACCTTGAAAACAGATTTGTATTTGTGATGTGATCCCTACTTCCCGACGAGTTCTTTGGCATAACCATGCACAGTCTCATTGATTCTGGTGGAGCTGTATGAATTGCATACCACGAATGTGGCATTACAGCTGCATTTAATGTGGCAGAAAGGCCTTTGATAGCATACAAAACAAAGCTCAAATTTTTCACAGACAAACATGCAATATCTTGCATTGGCAACAGTGGGTAAAACTTCCACCAGTGTCATTGTGAGTTTAACTAGTGCGCATCTTTCAAGATAAATGGGCAGTTTGCACTGCAAGTGACCTTCATACAAGACATCTGTGTTGTCTAAACATGTTTTGTGCAGTAAAATACTCAGCAATGAGTATGCCAAATCATGGTGTTAAGCCTCTACTTTCTCTTACAACTAGATATGTAACAGTAATGCGCTATGGGAAAATATTGTGGAGAACTTTTGTGACACCATTACAACTGAAATGAAAGAACTCGCACAGGAAATCGGCTGGAAAAAAGTCTTCTTCACAAACAGACTTCAGCTACAGCTGCAGCTACGAAGGAGGAGGCAGAAACAAGATGCTCAAAACAAAGAAGTAACTGAATAAATATGTATTTTTCATTCCAGTAACTGCTATAAGGTGTGGGTTTGCTGTGCATCAGGTCAAACATACTGACATTGCTGCTTTACTAGGGAAAGCAGGTTATTTTAAGGATTGAAAGAGGAAAAACAAAATGTGTCTTACTCAGAACAGCATGTAAATAATACAATGTTTAATATGTTGAGCGTCCTGAAATTGTATTATAGTCAGCATTGTAACAGGTACTGGCAATAGAAGAGGTTGTGGCTTCTTTGTGTTTCTTCATTCCAACTTTTTTATTTTGTACATATGCTACAGACGCTCCGTGGCTTACATCAGATGCTATTGCATTGTCAACATTACCTTTATAGAAAACCATCTGTCACTTCTTGTAACACAAATGGCTAATGAATGCTGAGATTTTTACTAGCCATCATGGTAATTTTGCAATGTTTATGGGCAAGTAACATTTAGCTAGTTCCAGAGTTTGATGCATGCTCAAATGTTTATAAATTAATTATCTGAACTTCAAGCAAATAATAATTTCAACACCAAGAAGAAAATTCTTTGATATCTGAGGGTGTGGATCAAATGACCATCCTCATCTTCGATAATCCATCAAAATCTCTGCCAGAATGGAATGTGGCCAAAATTGTTACACATTGTTACAACACTGTAAGAGTGGTTATTTGAACGTTGTAAAATGCAGGCAGTTCTTACCAACTTACTCAAACAATAAGGTACTTAAAGTATCAGTTGATTAGTATATCGTTTACCATTGAATAGACTTAAGACCTGAGTATTAAAAACAGCAATTGCAGTATTTGGATATAATATTTGTTACTATGGTGTAATATTTGAACTGTATTAGGTTTACAGTTTTTTAATGTGGCAAGTATTAACCTTGAATTTTTAAAATTTATTAAAAACTATGAATACAGGGTTCTTACAGGGTTCTTAGTATCCTATTTCTTTATAAAGCAGTAATTTAATTCTTAAAATATATTTGCTATTTTAGATTAAAAATATTTTGTTCTGCAACTTTATACCAATATTCTTGAAGCATTTGATGATGGTAGATCTTTAGATGGAAGGAACACTGAAGTATACTTTTTCCTCTTTGTGACTGTTTCCTTTTAGGACTATGACAAATACAACTTTCATGATGTGCATAAAATACTGTATTGATAGAATTTCTGTTCTGTGTAATAAGACACTATAAAATGGAATTTTGCTTTAGAGAGATGAGTTTAAGAACTGCAGTATGTAAGCAGGGCTACTAAACAACAGACTTTCTTTTCTCACCTTCTGTCAATTTACCACCAATTAATTTTTTTTCTTAGCTTCTGTCCATAACAGATTTAGGCAATTTCAGATTAGGAAACTAGAACCCATGCTAGCCAATATAGACTGAGTATTAATTTAAAATCTTAATTTAACTTGATTTTGTCAGCCCACCTTCCCTTATCCTTGATCACCCATGTACCTGTTCCTTCTGTTATGAGAAATCAGTACAGTTATTTTGCAAGAGAATCTTCATTTTTAAGCTTAAAAGAATGAACTTAACTAGAAAATGAGCAGAAAGTGAAATTTTGAGTAATATAACTTTATTCCCATCATATGGCCCTGTAAGGACTTCTATAGAAAGATATATTGCAAATATCATAAGTGAACAACATTTCATTACAGAAATATGCAAATAAAGTTGATTTTGACAAAAGACAAAGTGAACATCTCCATATAAAGGGTACATATCTTTCAAAAAGGAAAGGAAGGAAATTGAGGGAAATCATCACTACTATATATGTGTATCACCAATAAAAAATAGCTCAGTTAAAATAAGCTAGCAGCAGCATTCACACCAAGAAGATATTAAACCTGTAACAAAAGAACTGATGTGAGAGTGTGGTTTAGAAGAACATCTTCTCCACCAAAAAAAATTATTTTAAGAAATTATTGACTGTGTGTTCACACCATGTGTTGCGGTTCAGTGCCATCTCAGTTCTTTTAATATCAATTTTAAAGGCCATAACTATCCTATATGAATGAACTGATCTAAATCTTAAAGTAGTTTGTGGTTTCCTTAAGGTGGTTTTTTTTTCAACTTGGCTCATTTCAGTGATGTATTTTAAAGTATGTCCCTGCCAACAGTTGTAGACGTGCAAAACAAAGAAGCTGGTGAATTACAATACAGAACAACGTGAGTTGCAGTTCAGAACTCTTTTTTTAACAACCTTTAAGGTATAAAAAAGCTTTGTGTAATGACGTTGCATACTGAACTGTTCACCAATTTTGTTCATTATAATTGAACAGAATAAGTTGTTTTTAAGGAATTCTAGTGGCAGATACCAATATTAAACTAAGAACCTGATTTGAAAAAACTTCCATAAAGGTAGCAGGATACAAACTTACAGTGACTTTTATTCAATAAGAAAGTGAACATCAGGCTCTCATAGTTGAAAAGAATACCTTGTACCACCATACAAAACATTCTGCATTGATTGCCAGGCGCTGAATGTTGTTTAAGAAAATTTAGTTGAAAATTTTCAACGGTCTTTAGTTCTTCTGTGCTCTGCATTATCTAATTTTCTAGTGAATAAACATCTCAAATGTGACCAGTCTTACACACTTCATGGCATACATTACAAGCAGCAACAAAACTGCTCATAATGTAAAAGGTTTTGTTATTACAATAATTGCAACAAAATTTAGTGGGCTGTAGTTCGGTTCTTTCTAAAACTACATTTGGCCAATTTTGCCCAACTTTGTTTCTTTAGTACTGTTTACTTGAAAACAAGTCCCATGGAATGAGTCAGTGGCAATGTTACGAAGTTCTACAATACCGCTCATTAGGCAAACCAGCCAGAAACTTCAAACTATTTCTGGAAACATTTTCCAGTCTGTGAATCACACACTTATTTTCCATATGTTGCCTGTTTCTGGTTTTATGTTTGTTTTACTTCAGTTGCATGAAGTATCACAGCATTTATAATGTAACGTGTGTATTGAGGATGGCTACTATATTACGCAATGATACTTTAAAAAAATAAAATAAAAAATCATTGAAGTAGAGAGTAATTTCAGAGAAATATTAAAACTTTTCTCCACTTTTTCACCACAGAAATACTGATTTTGACATACTGAGTTAATTGAATTATTATGCTAGCATTTCAACAGTACTTGACTAGTCAGGTGAGAAATACAATCATTTTCTCATACTCAATAACTAATCTTTTACCAGACAGAATACATAGTAGGAAGGACTTTTATAAACCATTCATATCCTGATCAATTCTCACGTAGGGTTAATCAGGAATAACTGCACTGCAGTCAGTGGAGTTTCACCAACGGGTAGTGGTGAAAAGTTAAAAGAGTTAAGAGTAAAGGCTCCTAGCATTGTTCCAGTTTTAAAAGACTAGCAGGGTGCTTTTAATCACTATACTTGTTAGTTGTAAAGTAAAAGATCTTAACTCCTTTTAAAACCATATTTCTAATAATTTATTAGAATTTTGGAGCACATTCGCTTTTCACTGAAGTACAGCTCAATGTGGTTGGTTCCATACAAAAAACAGCTTCATACTGTCATACAATAAAAACATGAAAACAAAAAAATTCAGTTTAAAAACTTCTGGAATTTGTTCTATATTTGTGCTTCTTCCGTAGATTTTTCTCTTGGTTGTTTCTTTTGAATACAAGGTTGTATTAGTAAAAATATTATTCCCACCATATATAGCAAGCCAGATATATAAAAAGAAAAATCGTACTTATGTGTCATGTCATAGATCCAACCTGCAAAATAAGGACAAAACATGTTTGTTACAGAGCTTGACAACAAGGTACATTGCATGGGACAATATGAAAAATACTGCACATTTCTCTCATGATGTTTCAGTCAAATCTGTAGAAGATTTGTGGGAAAAAGACATGGTACTTGTCTCCTCTAGATGCTACAAATGGAAATGTATTAACAAAATCTCTTGTTCATTCAACAAAACCCAAAACCCGTGCAAAATCTATACCCTCATTTAAGTATCATGGAAGTATGAAAATGAGACTCTAGCTATGTGCCATCCTAAGAAGCCAAGCAACCTTTTCTCTAAAGCTGTACATTTTTCAAACAAGTTATCAAAGGTCTAACTTTAAACAGACATTTTGGAATCCTGAACCAATTAGCTCTTCCACCCATCCCATTTGCTTTGTTACTAATGACCACAGACACATTCAGCACAGACTGAGAGGTGCTGGAAGAATATATGGTAAAACACTGCTGCTTTTCAAAGGGCACTAAATAAGCTGTCTTTTAAATTGTGTCAGCTCACTTAATGGTGGGGAGAGAAGGCAAGAGCATTCTCGCTTTTCTGGGTTGCTTGTGCTGCTCGTAGTTTCAGTTCAGCTTCATGCCATCCCTGGCTGGCCATGGCCACTACTCACAAGGCTTCTTAGTGCTCTCTTCAGATTTGCATCTCTGTAAAAGATAGCTGTAGTCTGGCATTGTATTGACAATCAGTACCTATGTCCCTCCTCTTCTTCCCTGCCTCCTTCTGTGAGAAAATTTGTAATTCATGTTTGTTTAAACCTAAGTAACTCTAGGGATAACATACATACACTTCTACCTTCTGTTGTGGATGGCAGTAAAGAGATTATGAGCAGTGCAGTCCCCAGAGTAGATACTTCTGGCTAAAGGAAAGCAAAGCTAAGTTAGTTAACACATGCATTGGCAGCTTAGAGTGGTGACACCCAAACACACTGCATAGTTCTTGGGGGTAATACTGTGGTACAAACACCTGCCTACCCTGTAAAGATACATCATTTTTTCATCTAGAGGATGAGGATGTATAGTGCATATACTACACAAAACCCATAAAAATAGTTTAACCTTTCCCTTTTAAAAAAGTATATGATAATATTTTAAGAAAATATACCACTGAAAGGATAGCTGGCAGTAGATTTGGGCTTGTTTGAAAGGATGGTAATTTGTAGCGTGTGAATAGCAAGCTGGTACCCAGCGGATGTGATCTGTAAATTTGTACAATGTAAAGCTGGACCTTATGGTCCATTCTGGAGCAGATGCAATGTTGTTAACTACACATGCTCAGAACATAAGAAATCTTTGTGATATAACAAGTCACTCAGTTATTTATTATATAAACATCTGTTGTTTAAAGAAGGAACTTTTTACCTGCAAAAGGTGGTCCAAGCAATGCAGATATTCCATTGGCACAGATGATGATGCCATAGGCATTTGCAAGGTGTCTAGTTCCAACTAAATCTTCAGTCACAACAGGCATTAGAGAAAAGTAGCCACTAGAAAATCCTATTAGAGCACAAACCACAGCCAGGGTAACATATGTTTGCATTAGTGGCAAAGTAAGAATGCAGGTGACCAGGGTAAAGTTAGCCATGAGGAAGACGTTCCACGTGCTAATGCATGGGAGATCAGAGATGATTCCAAGGATCACTTTACCAAAAATATGCACAATGGCTATAATGGATGTCAGAGGAAATATATTATTCTGACTAGATAAGTTGTACTGCTTGACTATTTCTGGAAGATGAATAAAGGGAATGACAAAGCTGCTATAGGCAAACAAAGCCCAAATTATAAAGGCCACAAATACTCTATTGGTAAACAGTGATGCAGCTCCAAAGTAGCTGGAGTACCACATTGCAAAGCCCTTCCTGACTGTAACCGTCAGCTGGCTCACTGTCTTAAGAATGCGCAGTCCATACATACTCCTTCCACTTCTAGATTTACCTCCAGTTTCTATGTGCTGAACACTGTCAAGCACTTCTTCATTTGTTGCCTCTTCTCTTTTTTCCGGCTCTTCACTGAGGACCCCATTAGATCTTACAGTCTCTGCAGAATGGGACAGAGCTTTTGCCTGGTTATCTTCACTATTACTTCTCACAACATGTTTTTCACTAACAACATGAAAGAGGGGTCTCATAAGCGCCCCGCAGACACAAAGGTTCAGGGAGATGGCACCCTGGATGAACATGGCGTTCCTCCACCCAAATTCGGTGCAGAGGTACTTCAGTAAGGCAGTCATTAGGAAAGCTCCAAACCCTGTTCCCGTGGTACTGAGTCCTTGTGCCAGTGCTCTTCTCTTCTGAAAATACTGCCCTACCATGACCACCGCAGGCAGATAAACCATGCCACTTCCAATACCTATGAAAATAAAAACCAAAGTCAATCTGAAGTTTTTGCCAAGAAGATAAGAAGCAGTGAAAAACAGAGGAGTTTTATGATTATTTAGGATTTATTAAAAAGATGAGTTTTATTCCTTACTTTTGCACAAGTATAGTAGTAAAACCAAGAATAAGTATTCAATTCTACTGCTAATTCTCATTTCTGTCTCATAGTATGTTCCAAAATGTGCAATACTCATTCCAGAGAGAATACAATACTGCCATTTAATTGCTGGAAAAAAACTTTACCTCAGTTTAGCATGACACCACAGGAAAGCCCCAAACATCCAATAAATCAGTGTCTGTTAATATGGCAACAAACATAAACAAACCCTATTTTGAAATATCTGCTTTTGTAATACTTGAATCTGATTGTATCGGTGACCAACCAGAAATTGCTTGGTGGACACATCTTACTGCTTTTGCCCAAGTTCACCAGCAATGATGCTCCAGACTGAGTTTTTGTCCTTCCTTTATGCCTGTGCAGCCACAGTGACCATGAGGTATGTTTCAGGGGTCAGCGTGGGGTGTTAGCCCAGTGGAAGGACCTTGGGTGGCTTCCAGGTTTCTCTTTGGGCATTCCAGGGAAGCTGAGGGAGGGCCGCACAACAGCTGCACAGGCATATGCTTAAAAGGCAGATCTCTGATTTTGTAGAAATTCCCCCACTTAAAGTTTAAAAACAGGGTATTAATGTTACCTATTGCAAGCAGGCTGTGTTGAGAGTTGTACAAACACAACATTAAAGGTAACAGTTGCCCAATTTTTCTCGTATTTCTGACAGAGGTGATTTGGAATGGAAGAGGTATACTCAGAAGATGCTTCCAAATTCAATGTGATCATAATTTAGAAGTGCTTTGGGCTTAAAAGTTTTCCTAAATAGCTGATGACATAGTTGCATGAAGCTACAGCATGATCCAGTCACAGCTAGATGGGAGAGAGCTGTTATTCCAGCAGCACATGAAAAGAAGGTCCTTGACATCATGGCAACGTACCGTCCTCAGAGCTGACCTGCTCCGCCTGTCAGAGGCATTTATCTTTTTGCTGCGCAAACCCACGACCCTGTTTCTATTTTGCACAAGGTCCCTCCCCCCAAGCCCAGTCACAAACTCTAAGGAAATCTCTCTGCCCCCGAAAAGACTCTCTGCCTCCTCAGACCGGCCTGACATTGGCTCCTGTGAGGAAAACACCCAGGCTCATGCTTGCGTTGGTGTCTACTGCACTTTCCAGCAAATAAGACATTTTAAAAATCGTTTCATCCTATCTTTTCATTCTGTGGGCTACCTAGCAAAACATAGTCTAATCCCTCACAGGTAAGTACAGGACCACCAGCCTCCCCACTCCCTTTCCTCACAGATTCGTCCCCTGCACCAGCAGGCCAGCAGCAGCTCTGCTCTGCCCCGCGGGGCTCAGGGCGCACTTTGCCCCCCAGCCCACAGAGGCTCCCCGCACCCACCTCGGGGCTACCCTGCCTGGCTGAGGGGGCTGCAGGCTCCTCTGCACCCCCAGTACTGCCGCTGTGGGGAGCAGAGCCCATGCAGCTGGGATGAAGCCTGTGGCCACGAGGTGAGGGGCAAGGCTGTGAGGAGCTGGTGAAGGAGAAGCACACTGAAGTGAAGGGCACTTTGGGAAGGGGACCTGAGGCAGCAGGGGGGCTGTGGTCAGCGGGGACAAGGGGGCCAGGATCGTGGGGACACCCTCTCTGAGGGCATCTGGCATGGTGGATCACCAAGGCGAGAACAGGAGCCATGAGTACGCCCACGAGCACTGCATGGAGGCCCAGAAGTCATCACAACTGGAGGCAGCCACCATCAGTGAACAGCAGTCTGGTATCTAGCAGCCATGAGAACATGAAGGAACCTTCCCTGAGGTGGCAGTGAGTGAGTTGACCATGAGCAACAGTATGGGGGGTGATGGGACAGGGAATGAGGCGATGGGTGAGTGAGGAGATGGTGACTAAAGGGACCATCTTGAGTGAAAGGGCACAGAGTGAGCAGATGGTGAGTGAGGGGATGGGGAGGGGACGAGTGAGCAGATGGTGACTGAAGGTCTCACGAAGCTGATGAAAACATCTCAGGCATCTCTGGACAGAGTTACTCCTGCGAGAGCATCTTACTTCTCCACTTTGTGTAAAAAATTGCCTCAGTTTTTTTCTGAAAATAGAGTTTTCACCCCTGTTTATATTCCCTGTATAATCTCTGCTTTTTTGCCTGACATTTTGTGTCTGCCCTTTGTGGAAAACAGCAAAGGCTGAGAGAAAGAGCGCATAGATTCCTGTCTGATTCATTAGACCTTATATATATGGAAACAAATTCCAAAAAGGGCAGAACCCTGCCTGTAATTATTGTTCTTTGTGAAGGAATTTGCAACATTACCGAGAGCTGTGGTATGGTGGTAGATAGAGTTATTACCGTAATCCTGACTGGTTTCAGTTTTTTCCATCCAGGGAGCTAGATAAAAAATCATGTACAGAAATTCTGCAGATTTCTATGGAATTCTATGAAAGGGTAGCTTAAGCGAATGGAGGGTACTAAAGCTATTATTAGTATTGCAAACAATATTTAATTGCAAACAATATTGAATGCTTCTATCTATCATGTGTAACACAGATACCACGCTTCATTTGCAAACATAACTGGCCATGTTATCTGTGGAGTGAATAATATTTCAAAGCCCTTTGAATTGCTCAGTGTGCTCAGATAATAATTAGCAGCCAAATTTTGTATTTTTTAGTTGGATCACTTTAATATTTTTGTTTCATACCTATTAACAGTTACTCTTTCCAGAAATGCATAGTGAATAAAAGTAGTGCTTTAAGCGAATACTGGGTCCTTCTACATAATTTTCTTAAGGTAACTTTTTTTTTCCACAAGAAGCCACATTTTGATAGAAATTGAGCATTCAGACTCTAAGGATCTACTGGTTTTCAAGAAAAATACCTGAACATGCATGTTTTCATATTGTGATTGGGCTCTTACACATCAAAAGGTTCTCTAGAAGCCTACTTCTAATAAAGATGACAAAATATTACTTCTTTCAGTGATTTTGATTGTAAAAAAAATGTAGCAAAAATAATTGCTCTTTACTAGTGGTTGTTGATGTAATCTGAATATCCTTTGCTGGAAATTGCATACGAAATACAGCCACATGCAATGTTCTAATTCTGGCTGGGATAAAGTCAGGTTTTTTCATGGTGGCTAGCATGGTGATATGCTTTGAATCTGTGACCCAAATGCTGTTGATAACACAGGGATGTTTTAGCTGTTGTGGGTCTTACATCAAAGCCTTTTCTGTTTCTCACGCTGCCCTGCCAATGAACAGGCTGAGGGTGCACAAGAAGCTGAGAGGAGACAGAGTGGGACAGCTGATCCCAGGTGACCATAAGGATGTCTCATACCATATGACATCATGCTCAGCAATAAAACTGGGGAAGGAAGAAGGAAAGAGGGACATTTGGAGTTGTGGCATTTGTCTTCCCAAGTAACCATTCACAGGAGATGAAGCCCCGCTTTACTGAAAATGTTTAAACATCTGCCTGCCCATGGAAACAGCAAATGAATTCCTTACTTTGCTTTGCTTGTGCATCCAGCTTTTGCTTCACTTACTCAACTGTCTTTATCTCACTTTTATCCTTCTGATTTTGATTCTCTCTCCCATCTCACTGCGGGAGAGTGAGCAAGCTGCTGTGTGAGGCTTAGCTGCCTACCAGCAGTAACCCACAAGACACTTTAATATGGGTTTAGAAGCAGTATATAGTTATCAAATGGGGCTTTGAGCAACCTGGTCTAGTGGGAGGTGTCCCTGTCCATGGCAGGGGGGTTGAAACTCGATGATCTTTAAGGTCCCTTCCAACTCTAACCATTCTATGATTCTATGATCACAGTCTGGTGTTTTATTAATGAGGAGCAGCTCCTGTAGAAAACATTTGCTGTTTCTTCCTGTGACAAAGAGAGGAGTTAGATGAATATATAATTCAACAGTGGTTTAACATCTAAAAATTCCACTTGTTAGGTTTTGGGTTACATTAATTCTTGTAATTAAAAACGTCCTCTAATAGATTTACTTGGGAGAAACTGATAAAAATATCACCTTCAGATGGCAAATTTAAATGACAACAAAAGTCACTGGGTACAATCCACTGAGTAAATAAATAAGCTTTCTGAAAAAATAACAGGCTGTAAGGAATGTAAAAGCCCAAATACCTTTACAGTCTAACTTCCCTCTTTACCTACCCAGATAACCTTCAAAGGAATCAAAAATAATTGAAAGAACCTTCAAACGTTATTACAGCTCTTACCGGCTGTCACTCCAAATGTAAGGAAGAGGTAGTGCACATTTGAAGCATAGGCACTCAGTATCCAACCTAGGGCATTCAAAATCCCTCCAATTATAGCGGTCTTGCGGCACCCACACATGCTGATGAACAAACCAATGAAAGGACCTGTTAAAAACATTAATGAAACATTATTTATTTCATTCTCTACACTTTTTAGTAATTTTTCTTGTGAAGATTCTTAATGTTTCAAACAAAACATTAAACATCAGGCTACTCATGCAATTCAGTTTATTTTCCCAAGTACTGTTTAAAATTGGGGAAAGAAAAATTCAATCAACTGACCAAATACTTAGCAAATACCCACAGGACCTAAAATCAAAGTTGCCCATGATGAAGGGACAGTTTAAGGAGAGGAAGAAACTGCAGCCATTGTTCCTAATACTCATGCTGTGTGAGTGCAAGCCTTTTTCACAAGTAGCTAGAAAGTAAACATCTTATTTTATTTTCAGTGGAATGTTTTAGGCAGACCTAAACACAACCTCTTCTATCTTAATTTAGGGAGATAGAGGTGTCTATGTACAGAAATACACTAATATACCCCTCCAAATATTATTTTGGATTGATCCAACCACAACTTAAAAAAATAATTTTAATTCAGCTGCCAAACTCAAATATAAGCTGCCCAAATTCAACATTTTCTCCTCCCAGTCAGAGTATGGGGAGGACAACAGATCATCTGTTTTCTTAATTCTAGTGAAACCTTGAAGTCACATGCATCCTTTCCTGTTCATGTGCTCTCCTGGAGTAATTGCCTTCTCTGTCATTTTCCCTGTTGTTCCATTTCTCCCTCTAACTTGTAAAATATGTCCTGGGGACTTTAGAAAGGCAACGCAGGAGAACTTGGGCAGCTCTGATAATAAAATGGAAAACTCTAAGAAAATACTTGTGGGATGAGTGGCAAACATTTTGTAAAAATCTTTTGTAGTTTTTAAATAAATTATGCTGGAACATACCTACAATAAGTGTAATGCCCATGCTGAGGGAACTAACCCACGCTGTTAAGCCACGACTTCGATTAAACTCTTCAAGCCATTCCATGTTGAGTATTCCGAGGGCCATTTGGGACCCCATGATAAGTATGTGCACAAGGAAAGATGAAAGTACAATCATCCAAGCCCATCCTCCATCGATGTTTGGATTAGGTTTAATTGTCTTACTTCCAGCTTTCGAGTCATCTCCAAAATCATATCCAATATCCTCTCGACTAGCATACATTTTCGTCACAGTATTCTGAAACAAATGCAGTAAACACCTCCAAAATACATACAAAATAATCAGATTTTGTAGTAAAGCATAAATCACTACCATATTTCACCATTGTGGTTTAGTGCAGTTGTAAAGTAATACTGGGTTTTCATCTTTCAAATATAAAATGCTTAGAAAATTCTCTAACTAGTGTGTACCTTATTATCGTAGGTCCCTATATGGGAGTATTTACAGGTTGACAGTAAGCTGCATTATTTCCATTACTTTACTTACTTATAGGTGGCTGAGAGCACTCACTCTTCATGAGTTGACTGTGGTCACTGTGGCCCGTTCTGTATATTCCTTCTCTGTATCACCTTCTGCTGTCCTGGTGAGATCATGTGCCTTTGTGTTCAAGTTGATAAAGCTTGGAATAAAGAAAGGAAATTGTAGATGAAGTTACCATGGTAGATGAAGGTAGATGAAGTTACCATGTCTTTTCAGAGGAACCCAGTTTTGAGACGTATTTCTTCCTTAGTAGTGGAAGAGCAAGAATGAAGACAGAGAAAGATAAAGATTTAAGGTTCTTGATTTTAAAAATGTTTTGGTTACATAAATTACAACAAGGGGATTGTCACTACCTCTCTGACAAGTTTCTTCTATTAGAGTCAACTTGGTAAACAGTTTGCTATTATGCTTTCAGTTTCCATAGTATTAATCCATATAATCCGACTAAAACCAAAGAATTCTTCCAAATTAATGTCAATGCCTATCAGAATCAAACTAAGCGGGAGAGTTATCTGCATAGGTCTATGTAGGATCAGGCCACAATAGCTTTAGTTGATTGCTTTGATTTCTTCCATTGTTACTCTAAGTGAAGACTGCAACACAATGTGAAAACAATTTCAAAACCATTTTAATTGATTAACAGGCAAGGTGTAGAACAGAGTTTTCTGTCCATCTGATTCCTGTTGAAACAATTGAAATGTTACCGAACTGTGGATCACCACATAGGTTTCCATGGAGACTAGAAATGTGATAGTACAAATTACCAGAGATGGTAATTTTTTGTCTTCTTTTCTTCTCTGGAGAAACAAAAAGAGCCATCAGCTTCACAAAAGTCAAACGAGAGAAACAAGTTACCAAAAGCTGTTTGAAAAAGCTCCTTCTGTGAGCCCTCAGAAGGTGTCCCTCAGGGCTAAAGCCTCGCTACTGAAAACTGGCAGTGAATAGAATAACTCAGATTCTGTACTAACTGAAAATTTGGATTGGTGTCCATAAATACGGTAGTATAGTTCACTTCTCAAGTTACTACCTCTCCAAACTATTTCACTTTTTTCCTATTGCTAGATGAACATACAGAGAAGGCCTTGAAGTATTTCATAGTAGTGCGGAGACAGGGGCAGAGCTGATTGGTCGAAGCTACCATTTCTGTCAAAGACAACAGTGAAAACCTACAGATACATGTAACCTCTCCAGACTGGCTGTGAGGTAAGTGACCTTTGTAGTTAAATGACACTAAATCTCTCTTATTTGCAGTACAGGTCATTATGTATAACTAAGGGCAGCTTGAACATGTAGGTCCCTCCAAGAGCACACTGCTTTGCCCCATGCAGAGAATTGTGATGACAGGCTGAGGGAGCTGTTCAGCCTGGAGAAGAGAAGGCTCCGGGGAGACATTATAGCAGCCTTCCAGTATCTGAAGGGAGCTTACAGGAGAGCAGGAGAGGGACTCTTTGTCAGGAAGGGTACTGACAGGACAAGGGGTAATGGATTTAAACTAGAAGAGGGGAGATTTAGATTGGATATTAGGAAGAAATTCTTTCCTGTGAGGGTGGTGAGGCACTGGAACAGGTTGCCCAGAGAAGCTGTGGATGCCCCATCCCTGGAAGTGTTCAAGGCCAGGCTGGATGGGGCTTCCTGCTCTAGTGGGAGGTGTCCCTGCTATGGCAGGATGGTTGGAACTCGATGATCTTTAAGGTCCCTTCCAACTCTAACCATTCTATGATTGTATGATTCTATGATTCTATGAATTGTGGCTAAAATACATTGTACTCCTAGTATCAAGCTTTTCATAGATGGATACTCTTTATGGACTAAGTTGTCACTAGACCTAACTTGGCTGTGGAAGGAATTGATGACAGTAAGCTGGAAAAAGAACTGTGTACATTTAACACTTGCTGCACAAGCAGATAAGCTGGGAACAACTGATGTGTCCAAACCTGGGTGGTGGACTCATGCCAGTCGAAACATAGACTGAAATGATTACTGGCTTTTCCTTTCCAAATCAAGAGGCAGAGAGAAGGGGGATTATGCTTAAAGGTCTTTCTAGAGCTCCTGCAGGGTATCTGAGGCAAGAAGGGTAGCGGAGAAACAAGTCAGAGCCATATGCTGGTGCAGAATTTCGTTTGAACATGAGGACAGCCTCAGTTAAAATTATACTTCATCCTTCCCTTAGAGAGGGTAAATTTTACAGATGACTCTTTCCTGTTAATGTACTTGGACCTAGATCCCCCGTTGATGTAGTTTATATGACTACTTATAGAGGATTCAGCCCACTCACAAGAGAGAGAAATACTAACTGCATAAAGGTAATAAAGACAGTGAATAATCATGCTAATGGGAAATAATGAGAAGTAGCAAAATGAAGGAAAATTGCAAGCTGTTAAACGTGCTCTGTATAAGATTAATGAAAATGTGTGATGGATATTATAGTACATCTTAGATAATGGAATACAACATTACATAACTGAAGATTCAGAGTCAGGATTAAATGTGGAGCCTCACCTTTCTCTTTCATGCTTTTGACTGGTCTTGTGTGCACCTGAATACTGATATTGGACACAAAAAAAAATCTTCTTTGGACAGGAAATAGATACATCTTCTATGTATCTTATATATGCTATTTACAGCAAAAAAGAATTGACACTGAGATGCAAAGATATGACACCCCTCTTTGCAATCTTACTGACTGAACAGGCTTAGATTGAGTAGATGCAATTTGTCATGCTTGCATCAACCCCCACATATCTTCAGAAAATGCAAATATTTTCCTTTTGAACAGAATTCTTACTTATTATTACATTTATACTATTAATTTCCCATTAATGTCACAAGTTCAGAATGAATACACCTAAAAGCAGGGAAGATCTCAATTGTCAATAACTTCACAAACTCCCAGGCTCTGGATAAAGCAAGGACTGGATCCTCTCCCCACTGCTGACACATCGCCCCATACCCTAGTGCCCCACAGAGAAATGCACTTACCTGCCCTCAGCTTTCTTCCCACCCCACAGCACTGCCAATAACACAGTATCACAGAAGGCAGAGAAACCCAAGGGGCTCTCTGGAATTGTGAAATCCTACAGAAACTGCAATGAAAATGACTGAAGGTAATTTGTGAAGCCAGCCACATTTCCCCTATGTGCAAGGCACTGAAGACCCCCTCCCAGTAGCAGTGTTTGAATACAGCCCCTCACAAGGGTTCGTATTTAAAAGCAGGAGGATCTGGATTCTTATTTGGTCAGCTGGAGGAGGACTACTTTTTTTTTTTCAGGAAAGCTTTTCCTGTTGTATGCACACACAGTATACAGAGCTTTTAGAAAACTGGCCTAAACTGCCCACTGTTCTAAAAATCTGACTCATGAGCTATTTTAGGGACAAATGCAGGTGCTGCAATAAGACCAAAGTTACCAGCAAAACACCAAAGTTCCTTGTACCATCAGTGGAGCTACAGCTCTCTAGCTTGTAGTTGAACTGGACGACTGAAAAACACCTGATCTTTATGTAAAAAGTCCATACAATGAATAATTTACATAAACTTGGGTAACCTCTTCCAGTACTTGATTGCCTCAGTGTTAAAAAGTATAGAATAAAATCGTACTTTAAAGGCACTTCCAGTGGATAACTCCTAAATGCATTATAAACAGTAATGAGTTTTGCTTTGCAGTATTCCCAGTAGACACACCACACAAAATTATTTGTCTTTTGAAGACATGCAGAAGAAATTTAGTTTAAAACTTATTTTATTTTGGGTGTCCTAAATTCTGGCAGTGTAATGTCAGCTTGCTAATATGTTGAGTGGTTCAATTGTCAATGACTTCACTGGAGATGTGGATACCCACCACTTCTGCAGATCAGAGCCACGGTGCTAATTGTGCATGCCCAGGAAGGAAGAGAAAATCAGGGAAATTAAATGCTTAAAACACTGAGTGAATTGCCAGGGTCACAAGTTTGCATGAAGTTTTGTGGCAGCTCAATTTGCAGCCGTGGGTTGCTGCCCTTCTGCCCCCAAGGGCTGTTCCCCGGGTTCTGTTCAGAAGACCCTCACCAGAAGACCCCCGGTGCCGTTGTGCCTCAGTGTGACCCACGAGTGGCCCCGCGCCCCGAGGACAGCGGGAACAGGCTCAGATAATGAACATTTTTCTCACCTGGGTACCAAGGGAACGGGCAGCTTGCATCAGGCGCTGTGCCTCTGTTTTGTAACTGGTCGCAGACTGTTAGGGGAGCAGCCCGGAGGCAGAGGATGCACCTTTTCTACCCCACGATAATAAATTTGGGACCTTTACGTTACGCCCTCCCCAGCATTCACCTTGAGCTCCTCTGTGCGAAACACCGCTCAGGCGGGAGAGGGCTGTCACCCCCGGGCTGCCGGGAGGGCTGTCCGGGCTGGGGCCCGGGCTCGGCGGCAGCCGCCTCCTCTGCCCACGGCGGCGGGCGGTGTTCGGGAGGACCCGCCCGCCGGAGCACAAGGGATGACCGCCAGTTACCCCACTGCGGCCACCGCGCTCCCGGAGGAGCTGCCGCCGCCGCCCCCGGGTAGCCCCGGCCCCGCNCGCGCCCCGGGAGCCGCTGCGGGCTCCGATGTCCACCTGCGCCCGGCTCCGTTCAGCCGCCCGCGGCAGCTCAGCCTCGCTGAGCTTATTTTCTAGAGAAGTCTGGCATCGGTCTTGGGCCTCTTGCCCCCCAGGCAGCTCGTCTTCTGCACCGCCTTGTCTCCATTCCCTGCAATTTCAAATCTCCACGCTCTTTCATTCCTGCGATACCGGCTAATTCTGGTTTGGCGGAGGAGATTTGCAGTCCTCTCACATGCACACTCTTGTGGCTGAATGAAGTTTATTGCTGTACAGGTTATCGCTGGAAATTTACATCTGAGCGAGTTAGAGGATATAATCCAATAAAAGCAGCCGATATGAGGGTTTTAATGGCTGTTGGATTATGTTTACTTTAGAGAGGCTGGTTGAATTTATGTAGCCAAAACCCCCTGAGAATGAAGCTTGCATACTCATTGTACAGTACCCTCTTCGTGCAATAAATAAGCTTCAAAAATATTCCTCCCTTAAGGGTAGAAAAGAATTGCAGAAATATACTCCTGCTTTTTCAAAGCAGTATCTAGAACCTCAGTTGTATCTTTCTGAATAATCTGATATTAATGAGGTATACATTCTACAATACATTGCTTTGACTATTTGCAGTGAATTTGCCCAGGCTAAAGTAATAGTACGCCACTGTACAAAACTTTCATCATCAGAGAATCTTTGTGTCCTACAGTAGCACACTGAATAACATAAATAATAGCTTTCAAGAAGATTTAAGAAGTAGTTTGGGCAAAGACAAAGTAAGGAGAGACCAACAGGATCATTTAAATATTGTTGTACAGGCTGCCTATGTGCATAATGTGGTAATCCAGAATCTGTTATAAGAGAATTGGTTTGGGGGAGTTTAAAAAAATATGTGTTTGGGACTTTTTATGTATTTTTTCTACATTTTTATTTGACCATACTCGTTGGTCTATGTGCCACTTACAGATGCAAATCTCATCTATGTTTCCATTAAAGTTTAGTGTTCTGTTCCATTATACATATAGTCTATCAATTACAGTGACATGAAATACTTTTGTCTGGTTTTGGTTCACGTGTGTGGCAGATGATAGGCTATTGCTATGTCTTTAGATAAATCTTACACTACTTTGCATTTTAATCTTAAACAGATAATCCTTTTCCAGAATAAACAACTGGATTAGTGTCAGAGACTTGTGATTGGGTTCATTTACTTCTGTTTTGTAAAGAAAACTAGATTTCCCATTTTAAAAGATTACAGAATTGTCTTGCAAGTGTCTGCCATTGTGTCATATACATGTTCCTGATTACTCTGCATTTTGCCATACCTTGCCCAACAGTGTATGGGCATCCGTATTCCAGATTTTAACTTTGCTTTTTAACTTTTTGGAGTTCTGGTTTCTTAAAAGGTTTAATGCTAGGGACTTGACAATTGAAATTTGCTGCTTATTGGCTATTGTTATTAGTTATTACCCAAGTTTGAGACACATACAACTTGATTTGTGAATCATCTAACACGCTAAAACACTTTATTAACCATACTACTGAAATAGAATTACAGAGACTCTAGGATGGCTAATCACAAAATATTACAAAATATATTTGTTTGACTGGCTATTCACCTGTATTTCCTCTAGTACTCGAGACGCCACCTGTGTGCTCAAATCCTTGTGCTAACAGAGATTCTGTTTTTACTGTTTGATCTGATGGAGAATTCACTTAGCTGTGTCATACTGCTTCAGCAGTTCTGGTTCATACATTCATTATGGTTCTGGACTAACATCTTGGATTTATGTTGTCTCTTGGGAAGATGAGTGTGGATGGATATATTTGAATTTTAACCATTAAATTGTGCAAGTCTAAAAGCGAGAGTACAAATTATGTTCAGTAAGGATGAAAAGTAAGAATGGGAAAGGCAATGCTATGGTATCAGAAGAAATTTACAGTTTTTAGCAAAGAAGCATAAGGTGCCTAAAATAAAATGTGAACAAAGTCTGACAGACCCTGGTGCCTTAGAAACTGTAGCTGTATAAAGTCATTGGATGGCAACCAGAGTAACCCAAACTGAAAACACTTTTTACGAGTCCCTTACCCATTACATGATGGTAATTATATCTCACAATATGCCATAAAGGGAGAGAGGAACAGGGGGAGGGAGAGAGGGAGGAAGGCAGGAGTAGGAGGAATTGGTAACTCACTTTTGTTTACTGTCTGGGTACTGCTGTGGTGGCTTAGACTTTCACAGTCATGGAAGTGGTGGTTGGAAGGGATCTCTGGGGTTGACCCTGTCCAACCTTCCACTGGAAGCAGTATTGTGACCTGTGGTATTTCATGTTAGCCATGGCTTTGCCTAACCTGCCCTTGAAAACCTTCAAGGACAGAGACTCTGCAGCCTTCCCAGGCAGTATCAGCAACACCCATGCACAATCTCATGCGTCTAGACACAACTCTAGTGACTCAGTTTGTGGCCTTAGCTCCTCGTTTTACCATTCACTACTACTGAGAAGAGTTTAGCTCAATGATCTTTGCTGCTCCCCTTCAGATAGCTGTAGATTTTATAAGATCTCCTCTTATTTTCTTCTTTGCCAGGCTAACCAAGCCCAACTTCTTCAACATGTTTTCACAAGTTATATACTGTAGGCCACTTGCCATCTCATAAACACTCTGCATGTCCCTCTCCTGTTTCTTGAACAGGGGAACCCAAAACAGGACATATTATTCCAGGCGTGGACTCACTAGCACTGCATAAAGGATAGTAATTTCTATTCATCTGCTGTCCATGCTTATTTCCTAATGTGGCTCATTCTATGGTTCGCTTTATTCACAATGAAAAAATGTTGGCTTGTATTCAACTTAGTGTCCACTGTGACAGCCACATGCTTTTCAGCTGGGCTACTGCTCGGGCAGCCTGCACTGGTGCCTGGCACTATTCAACCCCACGTGCACAACTTTGCACTCCCTGTTAAACTTCATGAGGTTTCTGTTGATCCAATTCTTAAATTTCTCAAAGTCCTCTCAACTGAAGCTCCACTATTTTAATTGAGAACCACCCCTTCTAAGTTAGTATTGTCTGAAAATCTGATGCAGGTGCATCCTGTGTCATCATCCAAGTTATAATGAAGGTAATGAACAATACTGACACCAGTATTGACCCCAGAGTGTTCTGCTTGCACTCACCACCAACTTAACCACCAACCCATTAATTACTACCCCTTAAGTCCAGCACCCATCCAGTTTCAACCCACCTAATAGTTCATTCATCCAGACTGTGCTCCTCAGCTTTTTCCTCACCTTGGGTTTTAACCACTTGATTAATCCCCATTGCTCAAAATGGCAGCTGGAGTTTTAGTCCTCTCAAAACGTGTACTGATGAAAATATAAAGTGCTGATTTAGCTTCCCAGCAGTTTTCCTCTACTGTTGCTGCAGTGCTGATTACTGTCTTCCCAAAAGCTCTCGTTAAGTTGCCACCCTACTTCCCATGAAATGTTAGTACTGCAGTGACCGATAAGGAAATAAAGATTTGAAATAACAGCTTGGTTGCTGCAGCACCAAGATACAGAACAGCAAAAACATCTTCCTTCAAGTTTTGTCCAGAACTTTTATCCAGTGCAAAGTATCACCAAATAACCCGGTCCATTCTTGCTATACAGTTATTGTTACAAAGAAAGATAAATAATGGTATTTAAATATTTCACCTCCTCTTTATTGCAGCAACCATTTTGGGTTACTAAAGAATTCTGTATATTTGGAAGGACATGTTATATTAGTCCTGAATTAAAAAGGGGGGGAAAGGAAAACAAACCAAACAATTTGGCATAGAGATTGCACAGGAGTACAGTTTTCTTTCACCCTAAAAGCTCATGGTTCCTCTTGATTTTGGTAACTCCAGGCTGCCAAACAGAACTAAAGCATATTTTCTTGTTTTTCCCACTGCCTTTCTGAGAAGAATCCTTTTGTGGTGGATTTACCACAAAACATCATCCTCAAAGAATACCCTGAACAAGTATGAATGTTTTCGGCAACTCCCCTGCCTCTTCCCATGATAGCTGCAGAGTCTTATCCAGATAGGAAAGAATAAACTAACTTGCTATTTCAAGTTCACGCAAAACTGAGAATAGACCATGGGAATGGAATTCAAAAGTGGAAGAAAACCCAATATTTTTATAATTGGAGATTTGCATGGAGATTTGCAATTGGACAATAACTTCTTGTCTTTTCTTTCTTCCCTCTCTAAGAGCTGATGCATTGTAGCCGCTACCGATATGGGAGGGATCAGGAGGTTCTGTCCAATTTTCTTAGATCCTTCAGGGACACCATGTCTAACAAACTATTATGTGAATCCTATGAGAGATGGTGAAAGTTTCCTGGAGTGTATTAATAAAAGCATAAAAGGATGGTCCTCAGCAGATGGGGATGCTGACAAGGTTAACAATCCTGCCTCAGAGTGGTGTGGCTATTTCATCAGTGCCTTGTCAAGATTCACATTAGAGATTCCCCCAGCTAAACTGAATATTGCTATATCACACATGAGGAGTTGGGGCTAGGAAAGGGGGTTGGCTGCAGGAGTAAAGGGGAGTGCAGCAAGGATGAAGAGGGAAAGTGAGTGAGAAAAGGACACTGAGCTGGAGAAGCCTAGAGAGCTGGCAGGGGACAGTGCATGGGTAAGAGTATGTATAGTGGTTCCTGCTTCTGAACTGAACTGCTGCCACCCACAGACTTTTAAGTTCTTCAGGGGCAGCAACAGCAGTAACCTGAGTTTCCAGCTTGTAGCTGAAGAAGACAGCAGAAAAAATGGATGTTCTGTGGCTCCTCACAGTTATTTCCCGGCTTCAGAAAGTGGCATTCTCTCACAAAACAAATGAAGATGGGATGAAACAGTCTTTTTTTTTTTTTTTTTTTTTTTTTTTTTTGCATTGTTACTTCATTTCAGTCTTGTACATCACTAATCCAAGTTGCATATTATGTATAAAAAAATATAAAAAATTCCTATTAGTCACAAGTGCTAGTGTAACACTAATATGTTTTCCACATGCTGATATCTTGCTTTTCTGGTTCAAAACGTGTGAGCATAGGGGTGTGGTTGCAGTGGTTAAACATCAGAAGTGCCATACTAGGAGGAAGAACTTGGGGCCCTCCGACGTGACTCATGGCTGGGCTGAAGTCACTTCCTCCTCTGGTTCAGACCTGAGCGCTTAAGAAATTTCAGAGCATTTAGTGAGAACTGTATGACTTGGTCATGGCTTGCACCTGTTGCAAATATACCAGATTAACTGCAAATTCCAGGAAGGTCAAATTAGCACACAACTTGTTAATATAAATTAAAGTATTGATTTCAGTAGTTAGTACCAGGGTTTAGTCCTTCACTCTGTGGCCTTCAAATCACGGTATTAATCTGTGTGCAGTAGCTTTCTAAACGTTCAGTCTTTAAATATCTTACTCCAGTGGGTACAAAGTAAATGTTTTGCATTTGACTTGTCTAAACCAATAGATTTGTTTTTACCATAGATTAAGCATAGTTTTTAAAATGTATTGCTACCTTTGTTCTGTAATTTGCTTTATGCTTATCTTGACAGACTCTTAGGTCAAAAGAATCTCCTGATCTATAAACATTTTGAAAATATTATATAAAACAGTATTTGTGTTTGTAAACTTTGAGGTCTTCTGAGAAGGATTTGAACTGTGTGATTTTCTTTTCTGTTTATCATTTTATTCTTTGTAGCACTACTGCCAAAGTATTGCTTTTTTTTTTGATAAACAGTTAATGAAATATCATAGCTTTTATGAAATACTAACATTAAAATTTTAATAACTCAATGTGTATAAAATCCCAAAGCAATATCTTTGCAGAAAAGGTATTTTTAAAAATAACAAAAACTGCAGTAATGTTACAATCCATGAGAACAAAGCAAGTAAACAGTTATTAGAGACAGGAGGAGAGACATAAACCACCCTCCACAAGAAGGAGACCTGTAAATATTTTAGCTGTTACACGAGATATCTTATTTAGTTCACAACTAAATTGCTTTGTGTGATTAGTGGGTCAAATCTCATTAGGTCAACTGCACCAGTACTTGAACCAGATATTTTCAGGCTGTGGGAAGCTGCCAGGGTGTTCTCACTGTTCCTGGACTTTGCCTGGACTCCAAAGCTGCACGGGTGGTTTTGGAGGGCCAGAGTGTGACTGATCTGCATTAAGCCAACAAAACCCTGCAAGATCCTGTAACAGAGACTGCTGTGAGAGTTCATCTAGAACTTTTTGAACAAAAGCTGACATTACTCGTCCAAGATAGAGTAATTCCTTGCTCTCAGTAACTGCTCTAATGTTACTTGCTTGTTTTGTTAGTTGTTTTTTTTTTAATTTTTGTCTATTTAGCACTTGTATTTTTCAACAGCTACAGTTTTTTCCCTAAACAGAGATGGGGAAAAGGAATGTAATCCTTGGGCCACAATTTTTCAATCTTTTTTGAACTGCCTCAAGATCTGTAGAAAATTTAGATAAATACAAACAGGAGTGCAGTATAGAAAAATATTTTGTGTTTCTTCTATTTTTTTTTTTGTATTTTGTAAATTTTAAAAGAAAATTCAAACATTTACATTAAGGCCTGGGTTATGTTTCCTTGTTTTCATTCTTGAGCAGCAAACAGAGAGCTTCCTTTGAAATCAGTATGAGCACAAACTAAAGAATTGTTGCCTTATGCTTCATTTGTCCATATCTCAGTGTATAAAGAAGTATTTGCAACTTTTCAGTCAATTAAACTTTCAGTGCTACCTTAGTGCTATGCAAATCTACATATGAACCCCTCCCTGAACACTTCTTACCCTTTCTGCAGTACATTTCTCCAGTGCATTCTAACTGAAGTCAACATTTCAACCTTTGATTATATATATATATATTTATATATGTTTATATATATATATATATGGTAGTCCCATAGGTACTGGGTATCCTGTGCCCACTCTCCAAAAGACCTTACATGCATCAGAAACTTGGTCTTGTTCAGTAGCCTCTAAAGTTAGACTGTCTAATGCTTTTGTGAACTGGAGCAGTTCCCAAGTGCTGTGTGGGGCACACAGATCACTATCACTTGTAACAAGCTGCAACCCAACAGCATCAAGAATTCATAAGACTAAATGTGTGGATATCATGGTTTGGATCATGAGGGTTTTTATACTAAAAGGAAACATCCACAAATCCTGAGCAGTTACTGTCCAATTGTCTTTGGGGAGGTAAGACTTCTCCGAGCTGCTGAGCTGGAGGGTGACCTGTTGGGTGGAAGGCCTGCATTCATGTTCAGATTTCTAAGCAAGCAGTGGAAACCATGTAAGAATGGTTTCCATTCAGTACAGAACAGAAAGTACAATATAGATCATTTTGTTTCATTGTTAAATTAGTAACCGTTTTTCAATATTACTATTTCTCTTCTGCTATTTATTTTGGATTTTTTTTATCAAGATGTGAACATCCATGTCTAAAGAAATCAACATGTTGTTAATGGTAAATAGAAGTTTAAAAAAATCAATTGAGCTATGGTCAACGGTTTCTATCGAATTAAATTATTTGTGTTCACCGTCCAATCTTAATAATCACAGAAAGTAACCTAGCAGCAATGAAATTTTAGATGTCAGGGTTTTAATATTTTAGAAATGACTTTGTATTTGGTAAAATAATGGACTAAATTGTTCTTTCTTTCCTCCCCCCCCCC
>VZRU01011606.1:54714-87030 GCA_013398155.1 Pedionomus torquatus
GGGGGGGGACGGGCGGTTGCGGGGTCGTGCGGCGGGGGAAGTTTGCTTTCGGGGCTGCTTGCTTTGTTTTGTAGAAGCGGGAATTTGGCACGTCTTTGATAGAAGCAGCAGCTCAGCGAGGCACGTCACGTGCAGATGTGACATACCGGACTTTTTGGCCGGGTGCGGATGGGGAATCGTACCCATTAGATCAGTGGGTCATACTGGAATCAGACACCTTATAGTTTCTGAAAATGTCGTTGAATTGTTTGGTAAAGTTACATTATTTCTTTTAACCGATAATTCCTCTGATTGCTACTTCAAATGTAGCAAATTAAATTTTGATCCCTCTATTAATTTATTTTACAGCTACTGCCAATTTAAGTTTTGATAGGTGATTTGTTAGACTAGTACAGAAAAAGTGGATTTGTTGTCCAGCAAATAATTAGTCTATATCCTTGGAATTTTATAAAAGTATGTTGCACTAAATAACAGCTGTTAATGCTTGTTGAGTGTCTTTAGTATGCACAATTCATAGTGCTTTGCAAATTATTATAACGATTATATTGTTTCACAAACAATGCCATTTACGTCATGGAGAAGCCAAGAGACACACTCAGAGCAGGCTGATGAGAAGACTGGAAATAATGAGCTCGTCCTCTGACCCCATTTTGATGACTGTTTGACCCAAAAAGCGGGTAGTGCTTGATGGGCAGGCACAGCTAATAATCCTAGGCCTCTAAAGAGGTTACAAATTGCATGCAGTAAACCTTAGAATCTCTGGTGTGTTCACATTAGGCTCAGAAAACTCTCTATGGCTTCAATATTTATTGAAATACACCTGATATTTGTTAGAAGGGAGAGTTCCTCACTGTAAACTGCAGTATTCTGAGAGTATAGAATATGGTACAGAAAGTGCATGTCTGACATTTGTGTAAAAGTTAAATTACTTTCTCCCTGCAGTTCTTCCGGGGAGGTGGAGAAGCTTCTGGATCTCACCATTGACCTTATCCTCACTTTTTGAGAAGAAATGTTATAGACTAATGAGTAAGACTACTAAATGATGAGGTCTTTGATTTCTGTAAGTACAGCAGCTTTACAGAACAAAATCTAATCTTAATCTGTCAACTGCCAACCGCAAACCTTCAGTGCCTCTTATAGAGTTAGTCCCCTGGCATGATTCTACCAGAGAGCTCCAGGCAGTTTTAGATAACTGCTCTCAAAATATCATTTGTCAGACCAAGGTTTTGACTTACGAACAGAAAAGAGAACAGTCACCACCTGATTGCCAAGTCATGGTTTCAGTGGGAGCACACAGGGAAAGGAAACAGTTACTAAATCTTTCAAATGTTAAATTAATTTATTCCACACACACACCCACACCCATTCCATTCATCACTTACTAAAGTTCATTTATAAACAGAGGGAAAAAAGTCCTACCTATTAATAAAAAATGTTTTATGAAATTATTTATAGTAAATAATGGAATAGATAGGAAAGAAGCCTAGATTCTGTAAATGTGTACACTATGAATATTGCCAGTAAGTCTTTTACGGAGTCTCATGAAAGCAGAGGTTTCATTATTGCCTATTGCACAGGACCAAGACTATTACAAGTTAACACCTACGCTACTTATCCTGCAACACACACGTCTGGGGTCTAAACAACAGGATATTTTTCTGGATTGTTTTTTTTTCATTATGTTCTGAGAGCTAGGTTTGCATTTCAAGTTGCTACCTCTTTTAAGACTCTTGTTTTGGAAGGATTACAGTTTTTCAATACTTTAGAAGTTTTATGTCTATATGCTTAGTTCCTTCAGAACTTCTGGCCTCTTTAAAATGATTCAAATTTGACATCTACAAATTGAAATGCTAGTGACTGCTTTGATAGCAGCACACTGTGTTGTATTGTTAAATGTATCTTGATTTATGTGTTTCTTTGTGCAGTTAACTTCTTTGCTTACAGTTAGCTGGAGTGGCCTGCAGCTGCTCCACTGAAATCGTGGGTGTTTTTTAGCTGTGACACCAGTGTGAGCCTGGTTGTGCTTTAACCTAGAGGCTATGCAGCTGTTTTTTACCATATTTTGCTGGCTATGGTAACATCATATAAGTCAGAACAATGAGATGGCAGAAGCAAAGCTAAAACTGAAGCTTTAAGGATCTGACTCATTCAGTTTCTGGCACAAGGAGGTGCAAATTGCACTTCCTGAGCTTGCAGCACACATAGCAAACCTCAATTACAGCATACCCCAAGTGCACTATGCTATAAAAAAGCCTGCTCACTGCCTCAGCGTGTACCCATCTACCTTGCATGTTGTTGCTTCTTGTTGTTAATTTAATGTTGGTAGCAGCTTCTTGTAGGATGTTAGCTGAAAGAAGGCTTTGTGTTGTTGCAACTCTCCTTACCCATTTTGCAACTTTTGCTCACTGCCACCCAGAGAGGACAGTGTGTGGTAACAGGATCCCGATAATCCTCAATTGGACAATAACTTGCCGGCCGTAGTGCCCCTTACCACTGAGTGCAATTGCCACTCATGGTGCTAATAAGCAGCATATTACCTAGTGGGGATTTTTTCCACAGAAATAGCAATAAACCTGCTTCTCACATGTGTTCCATCTGCTCCACCAATGAGAACAATTTTATAACCCAAATTCCATATCATTACATCCCAAAAAAAGCCCAAAGCTGGGAAGTGTGCTGGCATATCGCTGAAAGCATGTTACAACCCCATTCAAGGCACAAACCATGCTGGAGAAATACCAACAAAATGTAGTGTGTTGTATTAAAGTCAGATTCAGCATTTACTGTGCATGGAGATAGCCACATTTAACAAGGTGTGCTCAGGTTGAGGAACCAGCAAAAGAAAATTCTGTCTGCAAATCTGTGGTGGCTAGAGCAAAGGAGGAGCTTTCAAGGGCAAGCCAGAGAAGACAGTAAGGCATGTTTTACCCAGGGTCCTTCTCATTGCACAAAATATTGTGGTGCAGATACCCCTGCTTGCTGAATGCTTTTTCTACACAGAATACCAGCTGGCAGCTGACAGTGAACATGAACAAAGCAAGACAAGCTTCAGCTAAATCTTTAGGACTTTCATAGACATTTACTTTGGGGTAAGGCTGTTGCCATTCTAAGGCTTGGAACCAGAATTTGGATCCAAACTATGGAAGTTTTGTGATTGCTGAACTGATATTTTCCAGGCCACTGGTGGTTTTCTTCCACAATTAAAATTCAGCATGTATAGCTGAGATTCTCAAAAGTGATGAAGAGTTTCAGGAAGGAATTTTCATTAAAGGTTAGTTAATTTTTCTGTTATATTATTATTTACAGTTATTTATTTATTTATACAGCATGGAGAAGATGCTCTCTTGAACATCCCTAGGCAAATGAAAGGCCATAATACTCCATAAAAACAGCAATGATCCAAATTCAGATGCAGAATTGAGTAATAAGCAGTGAGAAAGGGTAGTGCTGATGTAGGAGGAAATAGCCTTGTTCAATTACACTTTTTATCTTGCTTATCTATACTTACCTTACAAAGTGTCATGAACTTGTAAGAATCACTCAACCTATTTCCCACGGGCTATTCTTCTCTTAATCCTATTCCTTCTCATGCTACTTTTAATATTCCGTTATTTAGGAAGATTTATTTCTAAAATATTTTTATGCATTTCTTAGAAAATTTTGAAGCAGCTTTGAAGGCTTGTCTTGGCTGGCTGAATAGACAGGTGAGATGAACTATATGCAATTAAATGGTTGATATTATTCATGAAGAAAAATAACAAAAGCTGGGGGTTTTCTATTCTCCCTGGGTGGAAGAAAGATTTTGGTAAGATTTTCAGAAAGGAATCCTAGAAAACATGTTGTTTTCTATTCAAAGAATATGAGCAAAATGATAGAATGTCCTCCCAAAATAAGAAAAAAAAAAAAAGAAAAAAAGAAAAAAAAAAAGGACAATGACTGTATCCCTTTTCTGTGGGAGAATAAGAGCAGCTCAATTGTGTATTATATGCCATAGGCTATTAACAAGTATTCTCCTTAACATGACTAATTAATTAGGAGAGTTACATTCTAAGTAAGAGGATCTGAGTTTTGTTACTTTTTCTGTTTCTATAAAATTTTAGACAACCACAGTAAATCTATGAAAATTGTGAGGTTATTGTATTTATTACAATCTTTTTATCTCTTGCTATTACTGCTTTGGTTGAGTCTATGGTGGCATAAAATGTAAATGCCTACAGAAAGAGTCACATTCTAAATACATAAAGACATCCTAGACATTTTGGTTTTTAAAGTAACCCCTTTATTTTCACTTCTCTTTAATTTCTTTGCTTCTTCATTTACAATGAGCACTATTTTAACAACAGAGAAAGAAACAGAAACATGAATTACTCCAGTTTCAGCACAGACAAAATACAAGGTAGGTTAGCTTTTTTGAACATGCAATCAAATTACATCATATTCCTTTAATTATCAGGTGTTGCATGAGTGTACTGTTGAAATGGGTATTATCACTTTTTAAAAATTGTTTTCCAAATAAAAGCCTAGATATTCTCTACATTAAACACTTAACAGTAAAGGGATGAATTTGAGACTACAGTTGTTGTGGCACTGAAAGAATAAAACTATAGCCAGTAGCCTGAACTTCAAAAGAATGGGAATGTACCAAATTATTCTTCTCAATAGTAAGAAAAACTGTTTCTGGAAAATGTACTTTTGTATTTAAACTCTGCGGGATGTATTTGAGAAGTCCTCTTTATATTCTTCAGTGAGTCTGTTCCCTAAGATTTGATGACATGTATGTCTTTAAATATTGCCTTAGTAGATCCAAACTTATAAGATTTTCCTACTTCTGAATTATTTTAGCTCATTATTCTCATAATCTAACTTCACTGTTGTTCCTATAATTTTTTTGTATTGTGAAAATTCTCCAAATGACATTCCTACATCTCAGAATAGATTATTGGTACAAAACAAAAATACTTGTGAATATGTCCCATCTTCTTAACTTTTTAGCTATAGTTAACAACATTCTTTCTCATAGGTCTGAATAAAACTGGGAAACCAACTAGAGAGCATTCATGTTCCATTGAAACCAGTGATGCTCTTTTGTTTTAGTGGAAGAGAGCCCATTATTTTAGCAGGAATCATACACAGCTTTGTGGCATGGTGTACTTGCTGGGAGTGTGGGTTTTTTGGATTTCCATTACCACTACAGCAGCTAAATGTGTAAGTATTATAAAACTTTTTCTTTCCATAGTGACCAAACATCACAAACATGTTTAATCAAAGTTAGTATGGAGTTTTGATAGTCAATAGGCATAGCAATCATAAAAGACAGTATAAGACAGATTAGAGTGGTAATTTGATTTTAATTTCCCTTAAATCTTTCCTAATTAATTTATCTGTGTAATATTAGTGCAATGCCCATTAGTGGTGTCTGAAACAATACAAGTAACTTATTTCATGGGTTTATTATTTTGCATAAGTCCCAAACTGGACATGCTTTAATTCTATAGATAGTCTACTTAAAAACTCCAATTGAAATCTGTGATGCTTTTAGCTTCATGTATAAATATTGCTGATGCACAAACAAGTATCTTTTCCTATCAAGTTCAACATTAACATTTTCTCTAAGCTTTTGTTATATTGAAAAATCTGCAAGATGAAGGCTTCTATTCTGTACCTGGAAACTCCTTCAACTATAGCAGAGGGCCACAGAAAATTTTCTTGGCAAGCTGAAGTATTCCTAGAAAAAAAAATCCTAGAACATGCTATAAAGGTGTCAGTGTGGCACTGAGTGATATACAATCTAGAGCATACAAGATGTCCTGGAATTGTTGTGGTGAAGCCTGTGAAATATTAGAGAAACCACTCAATTAGTCTATCTCTCAGTGTCTGCCAGGATGATCCCAATGCTGCTCTTGGCTATTTTGATAGTTGAATAGTCTACCAAATGAGGACAGCTCAAAGGTGGCATAAAAATTTGGCATCTCAGAAATCCTATTTCTTCAGCCAGACAAGTAAAACCTGTGCAGCTTTGTTTCAGTATTTCTTACCCACACTAGTAAGCTAATAGAGTCACACTAGTGTAAAGCCAGTCCAACCTAAATAAGAACAATAGACAATGATTTCCTTTGTGGCAGATGAAAACAAATCTTGTTTCCGTCCCAGTGCATGAACTCCCAAGTTTCCAGTGAAAATCCCAGGGAAGTTCTGATACAACAAGTCAAAGGCTCTGCCATCCCAGACCATGCATTGAATCTCATATTTTTTAAACCAAATATGGAATACACTTTTGCAAAGACTGACATATGATAGGTGACAGGATATGTAACGTGAAAATTTGCTGTAATCTGATAATGCTGTGTTTGTATTGAATCAGTTTGTATCGTTCACAAAAGATTCACTGCGGTAAGACACATCGATTTTGATTAGTCCCTTTTAAAGATCCTTCAGATTTTGCAGAGTGCCTCCTAATAGCCATCTTGCATCTAAGCACAGAACAGTTTCCTGTTAAATGTGAACTAGGAACACTGTAGATAGCATGGAGCTGCTGCCCACACTGGGCTTGAAGCCATGCTTGGATGTGTTGTGGATAAAGATTTTTGTGAATAGGCCCCATGACTCTGTTACAAGAGCTGTGAAAATTTATAAATTGAAATGTTATGATATCCCTGCATACTGATTGAAATCAGCATACAGATCAAAGCTGCAGATAAGACACCTCAGCTCCTGTTTCCCTCTGCCCATACACAGGAAGTGGCCAACTGATAGACAATTGACTAAGCAAAGTGTTAGTTCTTTATGCAGGTATAAAGTTGACTTTCAAGGGCCTCTGACAACCACAGGAGACAGTGATTGATTTGACTATATTCTGCATATTCTAGCAAAAACAATAGCAGTTTTCTGCTTGTTTAGTGCATACTTTCAATGAGTTCATCCTTCTACAGAATAAATGGAAGATAAAGTGCCTATTCTCAGTGTGTGTGTATATATATATTTATGGCTGAATTAGCTAAATGCTCCACTTGCTAAACAGATTATACTATGAGACCAGAAGGCCGATTTGTGACAATGCAGTGCATTTTAAAAATAGCTCCAGATGCCAGTACTGACACTGTATAACTGAAGCTGTATGACTGCTCAAAGCCCCAGTAAAAACAGAAGCTGGCCTGCGTGGAGCAGTTTGAAGCTTTGGAGGCATAGCTCTGAAGGGATGCACTAGTATTAACAAGCTGACAGGAAGAGGTGGCTCTGCCTTCCATGGGGGAAGCTGGAGTCGCTGGCCACTAGTTTCCATTTTGCTTAAATAAAAGAAGAAATGTTAATATTCCTCTTCTTGTGAAAAGCAAGTCCATGTGCAATGTCTGTCCCTGACAATATATTCATCAAAATAAACTCCCTATACACCGTGTTTTTCCCAAAAGCTTTTGCAGCATGTGTAGATAATGTTAAACCATGCTTATCTGTTCTCCATGAGCTCACAGGCCACATACATCTGTGGAGACTATACGTCACTTTCTTTCACAATGCAAACTCAGTAAGGAGAGGCTGACTGTGCCCCACCCATATCCTCTCTGTTTTCACAACTTTTCTTGAAAAAAGACATTTGTAGGTGAATTAAGTAAAATTTATCTATGTGGTTTTGTCAAATTAGAAACTATACATATTACCTGTGTTTATGGCTTACTGTCACCTAACAACCAACCATGGGCTGGCCGTAGATGTAATAAAAATTAGGCCACTGTTTCTCAGGAGCCTGGAAACCTGCTTGTCTGCGGTAAGCCTGTGGCTAATAGTTGAGCAACCGTGAGCCATGAGCAAAATGAAAGCTTCCTTGAAGTTATTATATGCCTTTTGAAAACAGGACTTTTGCTCTGCAATTACCAAACTGCTTTGGAAAGACTTGAACTGTAGTATTTGAGTACATACATACTTTCTTAACTGATAGTCGCATGGAAAAAGCTGAGATTCTGTAGATCATTTACAATACTCTCCCTGCCTCTCAAATACCTTTTTTTTTGAGTGCTTGTCTCCATTCTCAAGTATTATACTCAGTCTTCTCAGTAATGTCTACTTGGGTTAAATGCAGGCAGTATCTACTAGAGATGCCCAAAATCAAACACAAAATTAATTGCAAGATATCTCAAAGAAGCCCAGCAGTTAAGATTACATATGAAAGATTCTGCATTTAAATAAAACTAAGAAAATGGTAGAGGTTGGGGAGGCACTGAAATATCAGATATCAAGACCTTGAGACAGATAAACTTCAGTGAAGGACCAGTTCCCACAAAAGAATAATTTCAAAGACTTTGTACACGTAACTTACACTTGTATTTATAATTTTTTATATGTGAGCCTTTTTAAGCTGGTAACTAAAACCAGTCGGCAAAGCCAGTTTGTCTTCAAATGAAAAATCATAGTCTGCTGACAAAAATTTTATCTCAAATACTGTTCAGAATTGTCATCTACTTGGATATTTGAAAGCAAACATTCGGAGTAGATTATGTCATACTAAGTGCCAGAGAGATGCTATTATTAATATACCTTATTTTTCTAGTAAATGTAGTACTTGTGAGAGATTCTAGAGTAATGGTTTTGGAGGCTGAAATATTTTAGCCATTACGGTTATTGTATTCCAAGTTTATTTCTGTGTACTACCCATCTGCCAGTTGTGGGATTGTGAAGAAGGCTCAGCAAGCAGCTTATTCTCTTGGTTTGATTGTTCTTTGCTTTGCTCTATGAAATAACATTAAATGAATCAATCTATTTACCAAAAATGGTGATGGATACTTTCCATTTCCATATTCTTTATATTCATCTTTCTGCTAAATGGCCATAAAAAAGAGACAGCTAAGGATATGCTTTACAGGTTCTGGTATGATGTTCTTTCAACCATGAAAACAAATACATTACATGTAAAGTTTGCAGCAAAATCATCTAACAAACATGTGCAGACAAAGCTCTTTTATTGAGAATACCTGCTAACTGTGCTTGTGGGGAAAAATAGGATCAAGCTCATTGTGGAAATTATAATATCTTTGGGGGGGGCTGTTTTGTGCTGTTGGATTTTTTTACAGGACTTGGGAGTTAACCTTAAAGTTCATTATCATGTTCAGTAATTCATCAGAAGGAAAATTCTCAGCATTATTACATATAGAAAATGTAGTAAAAAACATCCCTTTATACAATTATTTAATTTTTATTACTTCAGTTAGGTTGCTAATACCAAAGATAGTTTGAAAATGCTTTCAAGTGAAGAAAGGAAGTTCAATATTTTCTCCTGTGCCGCCACCTTCTTTATTGTTCCCTCTTCTGTGACCTTGGTGCCATCTGTTATACAGTACAACCACTTGATGTGAGAATTTTTGGAGTACAAGTAGCAAATGGGAGAAGAACTTTTACTTTGATGGCACTTAACCAGAGTCTTGCTGCATATGCGGGCCTTCGCAATACTTACTAAGGGCGCACTCAGTGAAACACAAAGTCATCATTTGTTCTTGGATTATAACAAAGCTTAAAGCTATTTGCCTGTTACTAGTAGAAGGCATTAAAAGAAAGACTGGAAGATATATTCAAAACAGAACCTCCTTGGCCAGGTGTGCATAGAGCTACTTTTGCTAGAACAACTGGAGTTGTTTTAATTGTAGTTCTTATAATCATCATTGTAATTACCTGCTGCCTCTTCTCCAGAGAAGAAAAACATGCTGGCCATTCAAATAGCTCAAATAAAAAGGCCAGAAAAAACATCATTATTCATGGACTGCAAACGAGTTTGCATCTTCTGCTACTTCTGGTAGCAGCTGTTGGAAGACACCCTGGTAATACTATTTTACATTTAGCAGCCTTTCTTGCTTTGTTGTTTGTACTATGCTTTAACACTGTGGTTTATGGTCAGCGGAACAAAGTGCTGCAAACCAAGCTATTCAACAGGCAAAGACTTTGTGCACTCACCTCATTGCAAACAGTAATGACTATCAGCTACTGAGTTTACTGAGGTAGGTTACCCATCCTAGATGTCAAACTCTTAGCTCTTTCACCTTCTAAGAAAGTACTATCACCAGCATGGTAAAATAAAGCCTCAGATACACCTGAGCAAAGTGTTTTTATGACACTGGCTGGAACTTAAAGGAAATTGAACTGTTTGACTTCAACAATTTTCAGATCCTTGTTATTATGGCCATATTACTATGAAGCTCATTATGAAACAAGATCAAACAGAAGATTAAGTATGAGTTGGCATGTGCAAATGCTGCAGGTTTGCCAAAGGAGATCTAAATCACGATTTATTTTAAAAGAAATGGAAGCCTGCTTTCACTGGGCTGTAGTAAAAGTGATGATTATAGAGAATACAGTGGAATCTGTTAGATAGGGAAACAAAAGCAGGAAGGTAACTTGGGAAATTCACCTTTTAAATCTGCTCAAATGCAAAACCAACTTAAAGAATCAAGTATCAGATTTTTTTTTTTTAATATTTGAAAATATGTACACTATTCTGTCTTTCCTCATGACATTTAGAACAATAAAGTTTCATTAAGATTTTAGTGAACTACCGGTTTTTGGTCCATTTGTCCCTTTCATGGTTTAATTCTGAAATTTGTGAAAATTAGGAACACGGATCCTTTTTTCTTTTTCTTTATTTAAAGCAATGAGTTCTTGATCTAATAAGGCTGATATGTTGTTCTTGTAGGACCTCTTGTAGGTTTATACTTTTAGAGAGGCTACCTAGAGAGAAATTTGAAAAACTAGACTAACTTTAGTTGCAAATTTTTCCAGTATTGTCAACCCCAAGAGACCTATTCACAAGTACATACACCAGAAAATGAACTGTCAGCTTTGAAATTATTATAAGACAAAGGAAAACAAATCTTATGTTCACTCGCCTTTTAACATTTAACCTTTTAGGGTATGCTTGCTTTTAGCTTTGATAGACATCTGTGAAAGTAGAAATGATTTTTAAATAAACAAATCAATTTTTAAATGAAAGCTATTATTTTTCCTAATAATAGGATCCTATCCCATGCTGTGATGAGGGAAGATTGTTACACTGTACTTCACAACAAAATTTCAGTAACTGCTGCATTAGTGTATGATTCACTACATATTTATATGCTTAACTTGTGACATTTAAATTTGAAAGCAGTATGTATGTGATCTTACTTTTGCAGATCTAACAAGCAGATGAAAAAGAGAAGAAGAAAACTGCTTATTTAGCAGTGAGATTAGATGAACCAATGAGCTTCTCCACTGAAACCTAAAGTACAAAAAAAAAAATGAGGAAGTACGAGTCCAACCACTTGCCAATTTCTTCCATGATCAGGCAGCAGATAAGCTGTTTTCAGCTTGGCATTTATTATAGCTTAATATCATTGTAAGTACAGCACAATTTGCACAGGAACTGAAAACTAAAGCCAGCTGATAATGAGCTCCACTTTGCCAGTTGAAATGAGCCCTGAATTTTAGGCATGGTGGGGAAAAAAAGGTTTCCTGCTTCACGGTATAGTGTAAACAGAGAGAATGGTATCCAAGTAACAACTTGAAAAAAATGCCCTGAAGTTTGTGTGTAAGCCCAGTCCTGCTTGGAAGTTAGTGCTGCCTGGTTCCTGGCAGGCACCTGCCTGGAGTTGCCAGCTCCATGCTGCTCACTAGTGCCCTTGCACAGCCACCACAGAGGGTGATGGGCTGGGCTGGGCTGCAGAACTTTGCACACTACTGTGGGACTGCGCTTTCATGAGTGCTTGTTTAAACCTAGAGTTCAGGGAAGAAAACATAACAGGATGTCGTAAACGACACTTGAACTGTGAATTGTGCATCCACATCTACTACACACATCTTCCAGAGACGTGCACAATTCAGCATCAGTGAATCAGTACGTAAAAATATGAAAACAAGCTGTGTGGTGATACCATAGGTCCACATTAGGGATGGAAGATAAAAATTATGTCAGGCATATACTAGAAAATGAAACAACAAACATGGGAGCTTCATTATTAGGGTTTTTTTCACCATAAATAAATTGAAATCCTGCTGCTTTTGTTATTTCATCCTGTTATGCGCAGTATTGAAACAGGGCAGGGGAGAGAAGGTGCAAAGAATCCTGCAACAGCAAGGTGGGGAAAGTCCAAGCTGATAGACTGGAAAAAGTGCTGTCTAAAGACTGGAGTAACTCCATATAAAGAGGTCTGTTCTGAGTATGACAACATTGCAAATAAAGTATCAGATTTACAATAACCACAAATTGAAGCCTGAATAGTGGTGGAAACTGTCACCTCTACAGAATTTTGGTAACATGAATAGAGTGACTGTGGGGGGTTTCTCTTCTGGTTGTCTTCACAAGCACTTGTTGCCCTGGCAAAGAGTCTTTTATGTCCTACATACCAGGAACCAGTTCTCAGTTCTACCTACTTATGGCTTCTTTGGGATTATAGCCCTAGGAAGACAGTGTCCTGAGTTCAGTCATTAGTGCAAATTGATGGTGGTTGTTATAACAGGAAGTTTACTGTTAAATTAAATTCCAATTGATAAACCTTTAGGTAATACAAGATTTTTGCATAGTTTAATCATTAGAAAGGTGATTATAGACCACACGCTAAGGCAACCACAGACCTTTTCAAACAAATATGCTCAGCAAGTTACGTTTAACAAGATGCTAAATATTCCAGAAGCATGAAGTCCTTTTTTTCCAGTAGAGCTCCTCCTAATGAAAGTAAGAGGTAATGCCAGTGGAATTTTTGTCAAGTGGGCAAAAACTAATGAGGGATGTAACCCATTTATGACTTTTTCCCTTTATCCTTTATGAGAGTTCTCAAATGTTTACTTTTGCTTTGTTGTGTTTTTATGCTATAGCTATTTTGCCTCTGCTCTTCCTCTGCATTTGTCCATATTGGAGATCCAGATATTCATAGCAGCAGAGAAGCTCAAACAGCAAAAGCAGCCAACCAGCTTTACCACATTGAGTAACCACAGGCTTGTAATGGCTGAAAACTATATGCACATAGCAAAAAGTGACATAGAGACCAATTATCCTTGTTCTGATCCTTTTCCCTTCTGTAGATTATAATTGTTATTGCTGGTTATGATATCATAGAATGGTTAGAGTTGGAAGGTACCTTGAAGATCGAGTTCCAACCGCCCTTCCATGGGCAGGGACATCTCCCACTAGACCAGGTTGCTCAAAGCTATTAATATATTCCCTGTTGTTAATGGAGAGGATGTCTTCTGATGACTTACATGGAAGATTTCAGAGTGATGATGGCTGTGGATGGGTTATCACTTCAGAGAATGTAGATACAAACACCTTGCAGTGTATCTTTGAGCTTGCCTTGACTACAAATGCTTTACAGTCCTGCAAAGCTTTTCAATGCTAGTTCCAGGAAGCTCTCTCAGGCTATGTGGTTTTGCCCACATGTAAAGATAGGTTGGGAGATTTTACATATGCTGATTGAAAACAGTCCTTGGGTCTAAATAGGGTGGAGGCCAGACAGAAGTTTAACAGACCAGCAAATATGTTCTCTTCCACAGCAGCTGACATCTGTCAGCAGTAACTGCAGTCATGGGATTAGTTTTCCAAATATTAGATATTTCAGGAGAAAGCATACTTTTATATATATTTTTACCTTTTAGCGTTTCTGCTTTAAAGTAAAGGTGGCATCGTGTATATCACAAGTATTCTGTCTTGGTGTCTTCCAACCAAAAAATTATAGGCTTTGGTGATGCATCTTGTTTTCTGTATTTAAAAGCACAGTGAGTAGCATGGTCTCCAACAATGAAGTCGTGTGCTTTCTAGTGCATTTTTCATTGATAACAGAGATCCTGGAAATCAGTGCCCTTACTGATACATGTTCAGCCTGGCTTCCTCAGTCTAGAGCTTCAGTAGCACTGATATTAGGACCACACTGACTTCATTGAATTTGCAGTGATGTAACAGATTGAAATTCAGTTTGAGAAAGAAGGAAATAGTTTATCAGCTGAGTAAAGAGAAGTTGAACTTAAATGATCACTTTCTAAAACAGATACACTCACGGCGTTAGATGTTTCCAACAAAGCTGGTTAGCACATTGCTGGAAAAGATTTTGTAAGCATGTTTTGCTTGGATTGTCCTGCTTGTCAGTGTGGTTTGGAACACAAAGGCTATTGTTTAAAAAAAATAGGAATGTTAATTTGCATTCTGTTGCTGGATTACTACACAGGGTGTGGAAAGAAAAAGCAAGCTCTGATTTTTAAAAAACAAAACAAAACACCATTGTTTCCTTTTCCCTTTCTTCTTCCTCATGCCTGGTTCTCCTTTATTTTAATATTTCTTCTCCAGACATGCTCTTTGAGACAGTGAGTGTCATCTAGCTCTTTCTGGCAAACATAGATACATCCACAACTGTCTATAGCATAGTATAGCATATTTCAGTTGTAAGGGACCTATAACAATCATCTAGTCTAGTTGCCTGTAGATCATCTAGCAGAACTATTTAAATTAAAAACTGAACTTAATTTACAGAATCAATTTTGTAAATATCTGATATCTGTGAGAAGTGACAATTGTAATATACCTGCTCTGAAATCAGGAGGTAATCACAGTATGAAAATCCATATCCAAGCTGTTGCAGAAAACTCTGGATGTTGAGTCAGAAGTGGCATAGAAACTACTTGGATCATGCTGCCAACACATGTGCCACCATCTATTGATTCTCAACCCAAAGCCATATGCTCTAGATGCCTCCATAGCCCCGGATCATATAGCAGTATATATTAGTGAGACAGATGAGCTCACTAATATAACCAGAAATAACTTTACCAAAAAAGCATCAGTTTTCAGTTGAGCTGGTCTGACTCAAGGCTTAGCCTCACAAGCAATAGGGCCAGCATAAGAAGGGTGGGAGGAGCAGGACACTGGAAAGGGGAAAGAATAGGACTGTAAGGCACTAATAAGCTGTTATTGGTCCCACCTGGGGCCTCCCTCTCCACCCCTGACCATGGACCCAGGGGATCTATTTAAATTCAGGTGTACTTGTTTCTACTACAGCCAGGCCTGTTCTTATCTGTGCATTCTGTTGACTTGGCTCATTGTTGACTATCTTCCCAGCCTGCTCTTGGCTGTCTCTTGTCACTAGAAGACCTTGTGGTGCTCATAGGGCTGGGTCTCATCCTGATCGTGACCTCTGGCATTATAGATCTGCCTGGCAATCACAGAACTGTGTCTGATCTGGACCTGCAGTCTCACTCCTTAACCTGAACTTGGAACTGCCTCATTGCTATGAACTTGGCTGATGATCAGATTTGAACCTGGCTACTACCTCTAATCTGACCTGCACCCTTATTTTAGGACAGTAGGATGATGTCTGGTGAGGCCTCTGCTCTGCTTGCGTATTTTCCTGTCCTGTAGGGAGCAACCAGCCCTCTCTACTCCCTGATAAAGACCAGGCTCTACTATTAGTTGATTGTGTGAGGATCATCCCATTTAGTACTGACTGGTTGCTTTGGGGTTCTCTACTGCCTAACATTTCTGTTGGTCTCTTCGAATACAGTCTTCTGTAAGAATCAGCATGCAAGTAATGTCATGACCGGCATGTATCTCAACCAGCAGCAGTCAGAAGATCTTAACTTCTGAAATATTTAACCCACTAAGTGAAATCTCCAAGAAAAAAAAAATTCTCACCATTGACCACACGTAACTGGGGACATAGTGATTAATTGGAAATGAAGACTAAGCCATGCTTTTGATCATTAAGGTTTTCTCTCCAGATCCAGATTTAGGCATGCTGAGGAAGCTTGTGTTGCAGTTGATTACTCTGGATCTGCTTCCTGTCTTTAGTATCCAGCTCTAACACTAACTTAATTTTATTTAGATGAGGAAGGAGGGAAAGTTTTCAAAAGAACTGATAAAGCTGGAATTGCCCAGCAAATAAAGTGTATCTTCAATATAAGTAGGTAAGAAACCTTTAAGAAGTTTAATAAAGAGGAAAAAATAGTAATCATCAAGAATTTATTTAGTATGCTGTAGAGGAAAAATACATTTCATAAATTACTTATTACTCATTGGATATTCATAAGCAAATATTTGCTTTCTTCTGCCATTAATATTGAGGAATCTGCTAAGGACTTAATGACAATTATTTGTCTGGCACTAACAAGATAAATTTTCATAAGGTTTGGGGTATTCTGGAAACTTCTGAAATTTCTGAATTTATTAAATATTATGGAGATATTAGGAATCATTGAAAAGGCACTCTAAAGAGTAGTAAAACCAAGCAGTCATGTGAAACAAAATGCAAGTGTAAGCAAGGAGTAAGTGAGGAATGGTATCAAGGGTGGAAGGAAAGCTAAGATTTATTTTTGTCTGGACTAGAGTCCAGGATGCTTGGTGAAGATGAAATTTTTACACCTTGTTATGAGCTATATTAAATCAGATTAAGATCAATGAGTGTGAGATTAAGTGTTTTACAAGATATTCAGTAAGGAAATTTTAGGATCATTTAGGTTGGAAAAGATACGTAAGATCATCAAATCCAACTGCTATCTTCACACTGCCAAGTCTACCACTAAACCATGTCCTCAAGCACCACGTAAACCCATCTTTTAAATGCCTCTAGGGATGGTGATGCTACCGCTTTCCTGAGCAGCCTGTTCTAATGCTTGATAACCTTTCAGTGAAGAAATTTTTCCTGATATCCAATCTAAAGTTCTTCTGATGCAAGAAACATACCTGCTGTTAGTCCACAGTACACTATTTCCTTGTCTGGTGAGTATTTCCTCACCAGAGGAAGAGCCTTTTGTACAACTGCATTCTAACAAAGCGCTACCATTACTCACTAGCTTTAGTCCTAAAATTTCATTGAAATCCCTAAGAACTTAATGGGATAGATCCGTTAGTGCATCCATTTCTCTTCCTGATTCATTCATACCATCAGAACAGTTTCAGTTATGAAACATTGAATAGCTGCAGAGTTTGTGCAAAGATGTAATTTCATAAGTGATCTAGGATTGAAAGCTTTTTAAACAGGGCCTCATTTACATTGACCTCAGTTCCAGCTGAACTAGTTCAGGCTTCAGAAGGCTGCAATTTGTAGAACAGCTTTCTTAAAGTGAGATACCTGTCTAATTGGGAATATAAATATTCCTTAACTGTGGGAATGATGGCAGTGTACAAGAGTGGTAATATACAAATCTCAATCTATACCATTGGAGGAAAAGCAAATCATCTAGGGTTCATAGTTAATACTCTTGGGCTTTGGTTGCGTATACCAGGTTAACAGCAGGAAGACAAAGGTTTAGAACTCCTTTCTCATTTGAAAAACAAAGGAACAAGCTTCACAACTGGATTGGCTGGGTGAAATTGAGCAGATATAGTGGCCTCAAAGAACAGCCCACACTTAGCAGCATAACGGATAGCTAAGCTTGAGCAAGTTTTTTGTTGCTTTGGTTCTATATTTGTTAGACTGCTTGGAGCTATGAGACTGTACAGGTAGGATTTAGGACATGAGATCTCTCTGTCCTTTTATGTGACATTTGATTTTACCAAATGGTAAACAGTTTTCTTGGAACTTCAAAAACATTTTTTTCCTTCCAATGACATACTTCTTACCCCTGCTTGTTCTGGTACTTGTATTATTCAAAATTGCTTTCTTAATTTCTTACTGTTTTTAATAATGAGAAATATGTTATTTGCATCCTGCTCATTCTTCAAAATAGCAGAATAGTCCCTACTCAAACTTTATGGAAAAAAAAATTAAATACTTGAGAGAGACCATGTCCACAAAACTGATCTTGTTTAAAGTCATATGTTTCAGAAGTAACTTTACTCAGGAGTTCATAAAAAGAAATTTTCTGCTGATTTAAGAAGATTTAAAATGGCTGAACTTTATTTTGCAAATAATAGAGTTTATGTTGACTGTGCTGAGAAACTTCCTTCCAACCTAAATCTTATTATCCTCCTTTTCTACTGTTTAGTATTAATAGGAATGATTTGGCTAAGATGTCTGTGTCTCTCTCCAGGATTTTATGTGACTAAGTGAAGCCTCTTTGTATATCAAATCTGAGTCTGTTACTCTCTAAATTAAATGTCTGCCTCTTAAAAATGGAGAAGAAATAGTTGATGTACACGTGGAAGTGCTGATCAACACAAGAGACCCACAGGAAAAGTGTAGGTATGGGCATTGAGCAATTTGTGCTATTTAGTACAAAGAAAAATAAAATTGATAAAAACACAGTCAAAAACACTATCTAAATTCATTGATCAGGTAAATTAGCCAGGAGTGATAGGAGACAGAAATTTGAAACCTTTGGCATAGTGTCTGGCAGCACTTTAGAAAGCAAATAGGGCCTTAGGGGGTATAATTAGAGGGACAGACCGTGCTCATCGGTAATTAAAACACCATTGAGAGAAAAAACAAAGACAAAGCCACTTGTTATTGCTAACCATTTTGAGTGTCAAGTTACACAGAAAATACAGAAATAACAGCCTGTAAAGGTTAGTGCAAATATCTATAAAGGCATCACTCTCCTCATATTCTATAAATAGGTTTACAGTTTTTAAAGAAATTATCTTTGCCATTTGTTTACAGTGAATCCAAGGTGTTCTAATCCTTAAAGATTCTATAGTTTATAGAGTACTAGACTGTAAGTGGCTATTAGAAATGTGTATGCCTTTTCATAATGCAGATTCATAACACATTGATACAGCATAGCATATGAGAATACATTTCATAATATTCAGGTATTCATGATTTTTGTAAAAACTCAGTGTTTGCCTTTTCTAAGAGGAATTGCCTTTAAATACTGCTCTGCTTTTAATTCAGTAGTGCTGAAAAACATCCCTATCTAACAGGAGTAGCAGGAGTTTGAACCTGTATCTTAGAACACTTAGACATTATTTTTGATGGCCTGTTTATGTGAGTGTGGCAATTAAGAATGAAGGTGTGTAAATCATGTACATGAATAACTAAGAATTGTATTCTGTCCCAGCAAAGAATCAAAGAATTTGTTTAGCCATGCAGTGACACAGAAGGAATTGTGGAAAAGCCTGGGAAAACTGTCAGCATTCAACTGATTTAGTCTGTATCCTTGGGGCAACTTGAGCTAGTTGTACACAAACGGAAATCCAGCACATGTTAGCTGGATCGGGTGTGAAAGTGCTTTTCTTTGGCTTTAAAAGGGCAAATTGTTAAGCTTCTATCATTAGCCCTTTTTTTTTTTTTTTTTGGCTTCCCGGTCCTTTGTTTTCTACAGCCCAACAACAACTAGTTGAGGTTTCAGTACCGAAGAAAGTAGCTTCTAAGTCATGTAGTGAGCAGTAGGATTTTGGATGGAAGGCATTTCACCTGCAAGTTCATTGCTAGCCTGAACGTCTTGGTATATGATGCTTTCCTAAATGTGGGTGTTAGGTCAGAGAATTTAGTTCATGATCAAGGCTGTGTTTTTTCTTTTCCAAAATAACTCTAATTTCAAACCAAGTACTCATCAACAATGTATTTTTTGCAATGGCAGTAGTGGAATGAAGAGACAAATTCTGTTGATGCAGCTAAATTCAGAGGCTGAAGCAGTCATTCCAAGAGCAGGTTTGTTGGAAGGCTGTAGCCTGTTCTGGTATGCACTTTTGGAAACACCCACCCTGGATTCCCAGCTGTGCTTCATGTCCCCTTGTCATTGCTTTGCAGGGATGGTGTCACAGAAGAGTTGACTACAGTTTCCTATCTAGAAATCTAGCATTGATTCTATCCTTTGTTTTCTGTATGTTGCTCCTTTACTTGACAGTTTTAAAAAAAGTACATACTGAGGTGCATATGTATGTATGTATGTATGTTCATTCATTTGCACTTCTGGGGTGTCTTCTATAGCTAGAGGGACAATTTATTCTCTTGGCCCCGTTTAGACAAAATGAGCTGATCCGTATAAAACTGAAGCCGTTTGTCACTCTCTTTTTCTCAAAGTTTGCTAGTCTTCCAGATATTTACTGCTATGAGATTGGTCCTGGGTAGAGTCCCTAGTCTACCAGACTGCTCTCATGTTTTTCCTTCTTAGGATGACAATGTGCGGCAATACATTCAGACAAAAATCAGTACAGTATTAGGGATTTTATGAAAGTCTTTCCGTTGAGAGATACTAGGTTTTTTTGCTTAAATAAGTAAGTTTGAATTAGAATAAATTACTAAAGGTTATAATACGTGATTTATGCTGGTAGCCTAGCTTTACTTGGCATGAGTAGCTAGATTTGTTAAAGCTTTTAGGCCACAATAGAGTTAATTTTCTTAGTAATTTTCTTAGCAGCTGCTACAGTGCTGTGCTTAGTCTTTTAGTGGAAGAAAAATGTTGACAATGCACTGATGTTTTGGTAGTAATTTCCCTAAGTCTGGGACTTCTCAGTTCCCGTGTTCTGCCAGTGAGCACAGGTGCACAAAAAGCGTAAGCCAGAAGGTAAGGAGGCTACAACTGAGAGCAGAGACTGCAAATCGACAAGATAAGAGCAGTCAATGGCCAGCCCGCCTGCCTGGACAGAAAAAGAATCCAATAAGGTGTCAGAGGACCCCAGACCAGAAATCACCACTTGAATAAAAGAAATGTGAACAGCACATGCAGAGCATGTGAGGGGCAAGTGTATATATCACAAAGGTATAGTTGCCCAGGGATTCCTTTATTCCATGTCCCTTTCTGGAGGCACCCAGCCCAGGCTGACCCTGCTGCTGTACCTTTCATTTAAATTATTTATTTTTATAAAATCTGACACCTGAGACTTAGCTGCCTGGTTTGAGCCTGGAGAAGGGGGGAGCACACACAAGAATAAGTTTGTGTGTGTGTGTGTGTGTGTGTGTGTGTGAGTGGAGTTGAAAGGGGCACCCATCTGCTGACTGGAGTCACCCAGTGTGAAGGGAGCCTGGCCTGAGCAGTTAAAGACTTGGCTTGTGGGCATGTGTGTGCTCCAACAGCGGCTTCTCCTTTATTATTTCTTTCCACACCTTTTGCTTCTGCTCTCCAGTTCATCAGTCTGGAGGATAAGGACTTTTCCTCTAAGAAACCACATACCAAAAGAGGAGGGCTGCAATACAAAGTAACATTCAGGCTCTTCATTTGTCACCAATTTTGATAAGAAAGATTAGTCATTCTTGCCCTCGAGTGGTGATAAAGTGAGGAAGAGGAAGCATGTACAAGTAGGTGGGGAAAATGGGTTTGAAAGTGGGAAAGGCTACAGCACAAATGGCCTGTGAGGTCCAGTGAAGACACTTGAAATTGATTCACTTTAAGCTGATTTAATAAAGAACTAATGCAAGCTCGCAGCATGGACCAGGATAGTCCTGGCCCAGTAGAGGCAGAGAATTTTGTAGTCAAGAATCAGGAGGGCCAGTGCTTTGGGACTATAACAGTTTTGGCACAAATCAGGTTAGAGCTTAAATCCAATTTTTTGGTTGAGAAATACCCTACAGGATGAATACAGATCTACCTTGAAAATTTGGGCCTCCGTTGTGCAACATACACATACAATTTTAAAAATTTATTTACTACACCATGTATCGTTCAACTGTAGAAGGGCCTAGAATCTGATTTCTGAACTGAAATTATGTTGAGTCTGAAGCAAAATCTAACCCTGGAAAATTAATACCAAGCACTGAAAATGGCCTATTAAAGTAAGAGGCGTGCATTTGGATAAGCTCACTCCCCCGTTCACTCTGAGATGTTTATTCCTCTGCTGTTCTCACTGCCAGCGGGCTTTTAATATTTCCTAAATCTAAATCACACAACCCAAACCACCTTGCTGTGTCTCTCTGCACTCCTCTGGGAGAACTTCTCTCTAACCTCAAGAATGCAGCAACGGATGTATTTGTTGTGAGACTCCACAGAAATCTGTCTTTTGCTGAAAATCATTGTATCTAAGCAAATCTATCACTTGGTTCCCAAATTATAATACCGTACTTCCTCATAAACCTAACAGACTACTACATAAGACACAAATCTTCCCTTCTTGAAATACAGGAGCTTTGCCATGGTTTTATCCAGGTCGTGACTAGCTTGACAGTATATATTTGACTAAGAGATGAACATTAAAAAACCTCAAAATTAATCCATAGATTCTTAATTTAAAGTTGATATGTGGTGACGTATATAATCAGGTAGCAGTCAGTTTAAAAAGCTCGAAACAAGCAAAAAAATCCAAATAAAGGGTCAGTAAAATACTAACTTATTTTGTAATCATGTATTGGAATAGCAGTTGTTTTTGCTGGTCTGGTCTGCCTTTCTGCTGGCTGGGTTCCCTTTCTGTGTGACAGATGTGCTATTTATGGAAGGGGATTCTGAATATTTTAAAGCACTGACTGTTAGGATCATCTCATTCCCAGCCTTTAAAATGAAAGAGAACAAAATGCCAAATAACTTCCCAAGGAAAAACCTCTAAATTAAATAGTTATCTGTTTGATCATTGAAAAAGAAAGAAGAGGGGGAAAAGCAAAACCAGATTGTCTTTTTTTTTTCACAAGAAGCAAATGCATACATACAGTTTAGTTGTTGCTGCGCGACATTTTCTGATTTAAAACAATACTTTGTACTGGTTTTCACTTTTAAAAACCAATGTTCTTTTAGAAAAAAAATAAAATCATAGGATAAACAAGTTCCTAGAGAAGAAATATGTGATGAAAATTTGGCTGCTTTTTTTCTCAGCTGTATTGGCAGGTTGAATGAAAGAGAACGCTACTCTCTACAAATCTGGCCTCACAAGGTTCTATTTCTTTCAGCAGTTGATCAGAAACCATTTATATATTCACTTATACATATGGTAAGCACGATTTACCTAAATAAATCTTTCAGTGAAATCTTTTTCAGAGCTAACACGTAAATCTTCACAATTCTGTTCATGTGTTGGGTATCAGCTTATGGTATTTGCGGGTAGAGAGATAGGAAGCTGTGAGAAGTCACTGAAATTGTGTGCAGGGGATTCTGCTCTCTAAACAGGTAGATCTTACAGTTTGTTTTACCTCACCCGATGGTTCAGCCTCCTGGGAAGGTAATTCAGGTTACTGTAAACTGCAGCATGGTTCTCTCCTTCTCCCTTTGGAGACACCGTGCCAATAAAAATCCCCCAGTTTTGCTTATTAGGCATTTAAAAAACAATTCAGATTAGCAGTTTTTAATGCTTTTCCCCCCTGTGTATCTTTCATTATATGCGCAGAATATTTTCTTTTATTTTGAAGTTTCCCAGAAAATAAGCCTTTTTTAATGCTTATTTATAAAAATCTAATTCCCACAATTACTCTTGCAGCCTCTGCAGAGGGTGATACCAATTTAACATATGCGGCTGAACAATGTGCACGCTATTAATCTGGGAAGGTAACAGAAAGATGTTAAGTAGGTAATGTGACATTTTTTAATAATATTATCGTTATTTTTGCAGCTGTGGTTTAATATTTCAAAATATTTTTTTTCTTAAAGACGACAGCACTTTAGTATCTGCATTGACCTCCATGATGTCAGAATGTCATTGTGCAACCGTAGCTAAGAAAAGCCTCCGAGAAAAAAAAAAAAAAAAAAAACAAAGGAGCTTTGCATCTTCCAGTAACATGAGATGTGCATATACAGTACGTAGCATTTTGGAATTCATACTGTGGTAGTGAGTTGTTGCTTTCAGTTTGATTAGACAATCATTGTTTCGTTTTCCGTGCTTTGACAGTGAGTATGCTTGTACGCTGCTTAAGTCTTCTTAGTGCTATCTAGGTCAGTATACTTAGGATAGCTTTTATGTTCTGTAAGTCTGACAGATAGCGTGCCTGATAGAGATCAGCACCAATTTTTTCTCTTACTTATTGTATCTGAGCATAGAAAAATATTTTATAATTAATCAGGATTGTATACCACATAGCACCTACCGTTTCTGCATTGCAGATATATTTAGCTCTAACACTGCTTGTGGTTAACAGGGTGTAGCGTAGACACAGACAGCTGATCATGCAGTCAGACCCTCTGCTCGTGTGGTTTGTCAATACTGCTCAGGATTTTGATGGGCTGTAAAAGAGAGAAAACAGAAAGGAAGGAAAAAGAAATGTTTCATTTGTATGAACATTAGACTTTTAGTTATGCTATTTTTGCTGTCGTTGTCTTTTTACTTTATTTTTTAATTCTGAGACTTAAAAATTAGGAAAGCACAGCAAGTGCATCCAGGATTTAATACGTGCGACGTGAAATCTTTCTGCATCAAGAGGATGTTACTGTAGTCAATCCGGCGTTTCTCCAATAAGCAAGAAGATTGTTTTGTTTTCCTCGGCAGGCGGACTCAGCCATTGCACAGGCAGATTTTGATAAGAGTTTGAAATGCCTATTACTGTATTGTAGAATTTGGAGTTTGCTAACAGTGTTAGTGACTGGAGCTCATCTTGCATCACCAGTTGATGACAATTTTCTTTGTTCCCTCCCACCCAGTTGAACCAAGACTCTGTAGCTGATACGCAATGTCACTTACAACATTAATCAGATACTGCATTTAAGGTGAGCTGTCCCTTGCCTCCTCCCTTACCAGAGCTGTGCTGCAGTATGTATCTTACTCCTGCAAGCCTAAAATGGCAGGCAGGATTAACGTTGCTTGTGCTGTGTGCATGCTGTGTATTGAATTCATTATACTGTGCCTAGTAGCTCAAATGTGAGTATGTAAATGGTCTGTGTGCCATGTCATGCAGTAGTGAAGACTGGGTTTTGCTTCATTACAGGCTTAGATATTAGAGCATCACCTTAAGAATTCTTTTTTCATTTGCAGTGTGGTGAGCTGCTAGCTTGTCATCACATTCAAACTACATTATTAGCCCTTGGGAAAAAAAAAAAAAAAAAAAAAAAAGCAAACTGTGCTTCCAGATGGTGTCACCCTTTTTCTTCTTGCGTTTACTGTAGTTTAAATAATGTATATTGTATTGTTAATTAATGTGAATATCGAATTAAAGCACTTGAAACTTACATATTTATTATGCAGGTAGGAGGCACGTCGAATCTATTTTTAACTCTTACGCAGTCCACGTTGTGCAATGGGCTTTGGTTGTCGAGTTTATATTTTCAGCTGTGATATCAATAGGCTGATTTTCAGTAAATGTGACAAGTGGCCTTTGCAGTGGTCAGCTTCAAGCTTTGAACTCTCTGAGGAGGAGAAAAAAAACCCCAACAACCTTGTGTTGCAGTTTCGGAAAACCTTGGATGAGAACATTTTTTTTTCCCCACTCCTGCTTTCCCTGTTGATAAACTCGGTTCTCCTGATCACGGTCTATTCAAGCTGCTTCCCATCTGATTTTTGACAACTGCTTCTAAAAAATCACCAAGAAGACCAAGAACAGAACTTATCTCCATTGCTTTACATAAAAATGGCTGGGTGCATTGCCATGCTAACACTGCACTAAAGTGGTACACGCAGGTAGGTTGAGATTTGCATGTTTTACTGATTTCTTGGTCAGTGTTGCAAGAACGTGAAATGGGCTTTGGAATGTAGCTTTCAGTTAAAAAATGTATTAAACTGCTAATGAAAACAACCTAATATTAAATTGTTGGCTTCACATATTGGCATGATAATTGTTCTTATCTGTTTTTAAAAAAAAAAACTATTGTGAAAGTAGAGCACTCATGTCTGTTAAAATAATCATATGTACTAAGGGCGTGGCAACGCTTATGCAACAAAAGAATTTTTGAAAACCCTATTGATTCAATCACATTTTAAAGGTGACTCTAAGCATTGCTAAGCTTGCAGTTAAAATGCAAAAATAAAAATTGAGGTAGGTAAGAAAAATGAAAAATATTTACATTCTCTCGTAAGCGGTTTTGTGTTTTGTGCGAAATCTTTAATAAAGATTAATATGCTTAAATGCTTATATTTTCGGTACTAGCTACAAACATAAACCTACAGTATTTCTTTTTTATTTTAAGGTAGAACTTTATAGAGAGAGATTGATATAGATGGCCCTGTCAGCTTAAACTGAGTATCAGTTCACTGAAATGTGTTTTACTACACACACAAAAGGTTAGGAAACAAAAACTTAAAATCCTTAGTTACAAAAACTTCAATTTGAGCATTAAGAATAAAAAGAATTACGAGTATTGCATTACTTACAGCAACTTTTGTAATATATTTGTTTCAGATTAATACTGGGCCAGAACCAGTTTCCTTGGCAACCAAATCCTTTTAAAAGGTGCAATAGTAGAGACGTAGAAAGATGTTATTCTCTTTAAAAGCAATATCACAATGCAAATGGAAATTCTGCAGTTGTTTCCTTTCAGTTCTAAACGAGAATCTGATCTCATTTTATGTTTCCATGCGGCTATCATTTCTTAAACGATACCATGTTTATAAAGCTGTACACAACAAAAAACCCTATTTTATTCCTGTTTTGCATTGGTTGTTTCCAGAAACATACCTCAGGTTCTTTTTTTTTAAGTTAGCCTAGTCTTGCATGTAGGTCAAGGTTTCTACTGTGTATATATAAAGTGATACTTTTATACTTGTGATAATGAAACTATCACTGAAATATTTAGCAGCTGAGAAGTGTAGAGAATCAGAAGTCTGTTTAAACGTTCTTTCACCCTTGCTGTATTCAGCCACAGTAATGCTAATAAACCTTTCTTTAAATAGTGGACCAATTCTGAAGTTCAGGTAAAGAGCTGTGTTTAACCACACTGAAAAAGAACTTCTGTTGGATCTTAAACAAGCCTTTATAGAATAAGCTCCCTTGTGGTCTGCGGTAATTTCCAGACCTTATATATCTTGCAAAAATTAAGCCTTACAATTCCTTATTTCTGTTTCTAGCTAATATTTTTAACAGTATCAGCAAAGTTAAATCTTATGTGTACCACAGGTACCTGCTGATACAGAATCAGATGTTACTAAACGTCTCCACTGAGCTTGTAACGCAGTGTATCTCCTTGTGAATCCCCTTTGTACGTGACTTGAGAAATTCTCACTACTGCAATGAGACTTTTGCAGCAGGGTAGCCATTTTCCTTTCATGTCCTTGACTTTAAAATGACTTAGTATATTTTGTGTGCGTGAGGACCCAGCACTGAAAATTAATGCAGAGAAGGTATTTAGAAGCACAGCCATTAGCAATAATAGCCTTGATGGTGTCAGTAAGATCAAACTAATGCTTGTTTATTCCTAAATACAGCAGTTCAGTGCATTCCAAATAAACAGAGTATAACTGTTCAGGAATATGACTTGTCATTTGTCTGCACAGGCTGATGCCTAATAATAATAAAACCATTTGATTCATAATTACGAGATTAGTTTGATGCAGTGCAATATTCCCCCGTTCCACCTAAAGAAGCAGAACTGAAAACGTAATAAACAGCATCTCTCAAGTGACATATTAAGGTTTGCATTTTTTTTTAGTTTGATTTATCTCCAGTAGCTTGCTTATGCTGGTTATTTTCCTGTCTGAAATGATAATATGGAGTGCGCCATTACATGTAGTTACCAAAACTGCATTTCTTTCTTTTTTTTCTTATGTGGTTATTTTTAAAGGAAGTTGCTGAGCAAATGCCACGTAGAAGCAATCTATTTATTGCCATTGATATTTATCTTTAGAAAAGATGGAGCACTTAGCGATAAACTGTTTTTATTACGTCTTTGTGCTCAAACGTACCCTCTCAAGGCATTTAAAGTAAGCCTAGCTCCGTTAGATGAGCACGCTTCGCCATGGTTGTTTTAAATCCATTTGCAAATTTGCTCTTTTGTTAGGGGTGCAAGTCCTTCTGTAATTAACATGACTGAACTCAAGTGCTTTCATGAGGCTGGAAAAACTCATTGGCAGCCTGCGAACAGTAATTTCTTCTAGCTGAAGAAACTGATTTATTTATTATGGAGGAGTGTAGTAATTAGCAAGCTGTTTCCAGTTTGACTATTATACGTGGGTTGCTGTATGTATTTTAATGGGAGTTATATGTAGCTAATGCAGTGTCAGAATGTTATAGCCAAAGGTGTCATAAGAAATCTTGTGTAAACTTCATCCATTTTATTCTCTTTGGCTGAGGGAGCTAACTGGGGCACGTAGGGGCAGGTGCAGTTTTTCACACCTCGGGCACAGCCTGTAAATGTTACTGTTGGGGGGGTTGGCTTGTTTTTTTCAGTTTTATCATAGAAGGCTAATTGTTAATACCAAGTCCCTCCTTTTATAATTTAAATGTGTTTTTTTATCCGTGCAAATTCCATTTGTGCTCAACAGAAAATCTATACAAAGCATGAGTAAAAAAATAAATCAAATTAAAAATCATTCACTCAGACACTATCCTACTTGCTTTTCAATAACCTTTCTGATTAAGGTTACTTCTGCCTCTAAACTTTGTTTTGATTTGAAACTGCAGGTCTCTCAGTGTGAAGCTACCTGTGTTCAGATAGTATTTGTCACACTATAAGGCAGACTCTAGTAGTAATGAATGGGTACCAATTAACCCTTTGGGGGCATCTAGTATCTGTTGTACTTTATCATGTGAATCGCTTTATTGTTTTTTAAAAGGACTTTATTATGTATAATATTACATTTGAATTCTAGCATTATCAAAATTGGGGATTCCCTAGCTTTGATAAGATCTTTTACTGTTGGCTTCATCCAAATGTGATGCTTAAGCTTCCCATTCACCATAATATTTCACAGTCATTTGTGAATACAACTTTATTGGTATTTGAAGTAATAATAATGGCTTTGTGCTATTTTCTTTCATTCTGGCCTTTGTTATGGCAGATGTGAGCTACAGAATACTTATTCAAATCAAGATATACTGAAAACATGCCCTGCTAAACCAACAAAAAAATAAATTAGCTCACTTTCTTACCTTTTAAAGCCAAAGTAATGGATTGCCCATTTCCTGTATGATCTTATTTATAAAAGTATATGGTATATTTGCAAATGGAAGATGCTATAATGCTTAATTGGTGCTATATAAGTGCCTATCAGCTGAGTCATAAGGCCTCATCTGTAAGATTTTGCAGTTGCTTTATGGAACAATTTAATTTTGTTTAGTATCTTTGAAACAAAGTTCTGTTCTGAATAATTTTTACACTATTTCTTGATAATCTTATTTGGATGTTTGGTACATAACAACATAAAATCAGGATGTTTGAAAACGAGTAATTATTTAAGCAGAGAAATACTGGAAGTGTTTTCCAGAGAAGAAGACTTGCCTAGAAATGTCACCATCACAGATACTGTGATGATATCTGGGACAAAAGAGACCAAAAGAAAAGTGGCAGAATAAAAAGTGGAGAAAGAAAAGCCCTTTTAAAGGCTGGAAAAAACCAAACAAACAAACAAACATGGAAGGTTTTAAGAGAAAGGGTAATTTATAATTGGTTTCAGCAATTTATGTAGTGTCAAGGAAGTTGACTAGTAATGATGCTTGTTTCTCCTTGTACCATGATTTGTTTTCCAAACTGGCAAACTGTGAAGCTTATCTTAAAATACAGTCGTTTACCACTGATTTTACCTTGTGAAACTCAAGACCAGACTAACTGAGGAAGCCATGAAGCCTCCATTATTTCATGTTTTACTAGGTAAATCTGTGAGGAATAATGTGGATATAGTTGAGATGGGAGAAGGGGATAAAGCCAAGGATTGCTTTTAGTCTGATTTTTCCAGTCACCCCAATGAAAAATTTAGACTTGAAAATGTCCGTACATGTTTGTCTAGAACATATTATGAAAGATTTTGTCCAGTTTCCACTACACAGGTTAAACCATAATAAAGCAATGCAGGCAGAAGCAGTATTTACAATAGTTAGGTTGATGGTACTGTTTTATTGCTGGTGTGTTGTAAGCTTTCCAGATGCAGATTTGGAGTCCTACAGCACTCCAGGAAAAATTCTAATGAATTACACAATGTATCTGTAAATTAGCACTTGTCTAATAATTTAGTCATTAAATTTGGATTTTCCCCTTTGCAGGCTGATATACAGTAGCCACAGAGTTCTCAAAATTACCAAGATGGTTTTGCCAAAAGTACCTGTCAGTACCACTTTTAAAAGACGCTAACAGAAGAACAACCTGATTTTAGGTGGGTAAGTTTACAGGATGATTACAGAAAGCTGAAATATCTTTAAAACTCACACAGAAACAGTGCTAAAATATTTAACACTTTAAAAACCACCGCATTACAGCATTTTAATTTTCTTTGTCAGCTAAAGTTCTACCTTTTTGATATTCATTTAAGAGCTGGTCTTACTATTGTAGCGTATTGCTCTCTTCTCATGTCAATATTGTTGGATTTTTCCAGCTCTCACAGGATTTTGGTTGCCACAGAGGTTGGACAAACAAACCCAGGCAGAGTAGATCTTTGAAACAGGTTGTTACAGCCTCCAATGATCTGTACAAGCTGAACACATTGGCAGGCAAGCAAACCTCCTGAGTCTGCCAGAATGGATCTCAATCACTAGTGTTCGTTACAAATTTGTGCCATACAACATAGGCAGAGGAACTCTCTTAGTGCCAAGCCCAATTCTAATAGTGTTGTTTTGGTTAAGCTATATATGGTTCATCTAATTTATACCTTTATACATTACTGTAACAAGGGGTAGTAAAAAACCTCTTAAATCGCGAGCTGCAAAGAGCACTTTGTAAATTCAAGTATAGTCTTGTGATAAACAATCAGGATCCTTCAAAATACGAGGTTCATTTTTTACATGGCTTTTTAAAATATCAGCATTTTCCTTCTTATTGTGCATGAGCAATAATAATTCTGCTTAAAACAAGTGTGTCTGATATCTGTGCTTTAGATTTCAGATGTATTTGTATATTGGATGAAATTCATTTATTGAATGAAATGATAAGTGAAATCCCGACTAATCCATTAATTTTGAACGTAGTTCTTTGTATTATAGAGTATAATTTGCGTTATAGAAAGGGAGTAGTTCACTGATTTCGGTGGCGGTATTTGTACAAATTTCTGTAGGAAATGGTTTGTTGCATCATAGTCATTAACACTGTAATATCTCAATGTAGAAATAAGTAATTAAGGCTACTGCGCAGAATGTAAGATAAAGAACCAAATTTAAAATCAAAACAAAAAAAACCAACCAAACAAAAAAAAACTAAAAACCCCAAACCTCTTCAGTTCCTAGCATATCTGAAAATGTTTTCTGTGTTCAAGTTTACTTTTAATATGGACTATTGTATGATGCACAAAATGGTAATGGATTTCGGAGACACCGAGATGGCACTGGTGGTTTAAACTAATCAATGAAACATTAAAATTAGATAAATTCAAGTTACCTGGCCTTACTGAAGCAGGGCTACGAAATCTAAATCATATCTATTTTAAGTAAATTACCATAGAACACTTGCTCAGTATATTTTATGTAGAATACTGGGCCATAACCTGTTTCCTTGGCAACCACATACGAATAAAAGGTACATTAGCAAAGCTGCAGATGTGTGTCAGTGAATGCCTGTTAAGCAGCGCAATGCATTTACATACCATGTGCTCACAATGATGCATGCATCTTGAAAATCACCATATAAAAAGATTTCTGGGCATGGCCCAATGTGGATTCTTAATACTCAAAGGTTTTAACCTAAAATCCTCATGTTTTCAATTGAGATTTCTCTTGTGATTTTTTTTTTTTTTTAATTGCGCTTTAACTTGGACTTGGATTAATGATAAAATTGGCATTGTAGACTTGGTCTGCAAATTGAAATCTTTCTCCAGGACTCTAAGTAGTTAGTGCACTCCTTTAAGAGAACAAAATATGGATAGAAACAAAGGTTTATGGTTTCTTTCAGAAATGCAAGGCATTCTAAATTTGCACCTTGTATCAGCATTCAGAAGCAAATATGATTATACTGTTTTACAGAGTGACAAACTAAAGCCACTAAATAGAAACGAAACTGATGTTGCTTGTAGCAATCTCATTCTATCCAACCTATCCAGGCAAAGAGATACGACCAAGTGTTGTCTTCTAACAGTCACCAACTGAAAAAGGTGCTAGGGGAGAAAAAGCCATAGAAGTCATCAAAATGGCAGCTTTTCATGGACTTTCAGAACGAGATTTGCATGTAGCATTCAGGCAGTACTCACACTTTCTGTGCAAATGTTTGTATAGTGGTATTTTGGGTTTATATTCTTGGATTTAAATGAAGGTCAGATATCCCTGGAGGTATTTAAAAGACAGGTAGATGTGGCACTTAGTAATATGGTTTAGTGATGGTTTTTGTCAGTGTTAGATTGATGGTTAGACTCCATGATCTGAAATGTCCCTTCCAACTGAGGTAATTCCATGATTCTGTGATGTAAGATCAGTTTTGACAAATTTGTTTACTGACTTAAACAACTTTATAGAATCACAGAATTATCTACATCGGAAGGGACCTTTAAGATCATCTAGTCCAACCATCAACCTAACTCCAATAAAAAAC